>JARFJB010002150.1:0-337500 GCA_036346205.1 Vesta saturnalis | reverse complement strand
AATGCGTGTATAGTGAGGGAGTGTGGCGAGGAAAAGACCATGTTGTATGGATATAAAAGTATTACATTACGTTGGTTTGGTTACATTGAGAGAATCAAGAACGCAAGATTAACGAAATAAGTATATGTGGGTGAGGGTAGAGGTAAGGCCTGGCCTGGGAGACCGCGTAAAACTTGGCGTAATGTAGCAGAATGTAGGATAACAGAAAGAAAGATAAGGAGTTTTAAAAATAAAAGAACATGTTAGAGACAATTTATTAATTCTGTGGAAGCTAGAGGTGTGCAGAGATACGAAAGCATGTAGAAAGATTGTGAATGAAAAATAAATAAGAGGCAGAGATTGTTTTGTCTACCCCGCAAGGGAATTCCGTGAAGGTTCTGTTATGTTTGTTAAATTCGGTCTTCGGTTACGAACATTTTCATTGTCAGCTTTCGATCGTTAGAGGGTGCTGTGATTTACTATCTTCAAGGCAGTTTAATGATACTTAATTTTATTAATATGTAGTTATTCTATCAAGCTTATATTAATAGCTGGCTTATGTTTGCGTTTTCATCTTATTTATATTTTATAAATATGTTCTTATATCTTAAACAATTTTTAAAGATATTACTACTACTGAGGACAATAACTGTAATTGTTATCGAAACGTGTAGATTTATGTAAAATATAAATATGAAAATTCCATTTAAGAACAGAAAAGCTTGATATCTTAATTATGTGTAATAATGGTGAAAGTTTACATTTTTACAAATACATAATCATCTAAAATGTACATTATTTAGTTTCTAACATTGCTCTCAAAGAATTTTATGTCACACCTCCCAATACGATAGTTTTGCGAGTACGAACAGAATTGTGGACCGAAGCGTTATCGGAGCCCCGCAACTATCGTTTTAAGTCTAGTGATACAAATAACTACTATTTTACTTTCATACTAAAACTTTGGTAAGTTAAATATTTGTTAAGCATTCTAGCATAATCCTCTTTTACTACTCATAGTTTGTTGTATGTTAATGAAGCCTTTATTGTTACAAAATAATCGACATATTTTATAATTGATAAAATCAGTCTGCTAAAACGCATTTATTTCATATTTCTAGATTTTTATTTGGTTTGTTTCCCCTGACTCAATTTTTAATAATGTTTTGCCTTTCTGTATACGACAGTTGTAATTACTATTGAAACTTGTAAATTTAGTAAAAATTTACATAAAGTAATCAATTTACACCGATAAAACCTACGTGTTTTTAATTTTTAGTTGGTTAATGGATACCTAATGCGTATCCGTAATTATAGATTTTTTATTTTGCAAAGAAAATAGAGAATTGTATAAATATGTGATATTGGGTGTCTCGGTGCAAACTTTAAATACCGATAACGTCAACCTAAGGTATTTTATAATTTTTAATCTTACACAAGAGAGACTTACAAAACGACTTACAAGCGATCAATAGAAGTCAGTGATTCCAAATTTGTTGTTAAAATTTACAAAAATACGGCAAATTAATACGGAAGAACAAATTTAAACAATTTATTCCCAAATTAGTTGTTATACAATTGTTCTTTTTTATATCACCTAATGTACTTACTTTGTAAAATATTCAAATGTTCTGTTTAAAGTGGAAAAAGCCTTCGGCTGTTCAAACATTTTCCTGCGGTGTGGCGAGCATAATCTTTCTCTTTAAAAGCTTTAAAGCTTGAGTCCATGACAAAACAGCGTCGGAAAATAGGGTGCTTTAATTATAATGTACTACTAACTTAAAAAGTTTTGGGCCGATGTAAATAATTTTGTTGTAGAAAACTTTAGAGGACTAAAAATAACCGCAAGTATTGGAACTTTAATTTCAGCTTTAATATTGACTAAAATGACTTGCGAAATTTTAATAAATAATACAGTTTTACAAAAACTTGATATCTGTAAAATTTTATGTTCCTTCTTTTTAGAAGAGCTTAAACAGCATGAATGATTAAGGACTACTCAGATCAAACAACCGAGGAGAATGTTCCATCCGTCGGTTACGACTTGGAACACAGCACTATGATGTTCAAGATAATGAAGTTTAGTTTTCTAAAAGTAGATAAATATATAACAGTATGGAGTAATGTAAAATAATTAAGTTGAAGACACCAAAAAGTTTTAAATTATTTTCCAACTTTATTTAAATTTAAAAACTGTAGAAAAATAAATATCGTTTAGTCTTATAATTAGATGAAAATTGGAGCTCGCTAAAAATAAGGATTTATAAAGCACATTTCATGACCTACTGAATTAGCGTTTTCTTAAATACAAAGAAAAAATACAGTTTGTCATGCAAAATAATCCAATGAAGTAGATTTCGAATTATAAATATAAGAATGGCAGTTTTCTATTTGTAACAACTTTTTAAAACGTTTATCTTTTCAAATATCAAATATACAGACATATATTACTTCTAAGCCGATTTTGCTGATTCCCTTAAACGGGTGACATTCTATTCTTTTGTTGTGTAAGACTTTGTCACCTCCTACTATCGAAAACGATCTTAAATAAATAATCCGCCTAAATTGCTTTGTAATGATTTGAAACAAAATTTACTCTCGATACCGAGGCATTAGGAATACTTCCCTTAAAAGCAAACTCAAAATATTTAGGCAGGAACTGTAGATTTGAGGGTTGTTTCTAATGCTTTACTACCGCTGGCCATTAGCAGGGGATTTACTTTAGGGTTATGTGCTGCTGAGCTTTCACTGGCACAAAAGGTTTGTACTGTTAGAATCTGGACATTTAACGTATCTTTTTAACTATCGATAACATTACACATTTGATGCTTAAGCTTATATCATTTGAAAGAAAGTCTTTCGACATTAAAACGATTGTTATCAAAAACAGTATTAAGCTTTTTTATATTGCATTTTCACATTTCTTTATGTGCTTGTTCAGATTCAGATTCAGATTTACTTTTAGTAACTTACTATGCATATGCAACATACTTCCGGTAATTACTTATACCTTATTGCTACTGTAAGCATGAATAATTATTCACTTTTGGCGATTGTGAACCAGCAGCAGATTATGTTAAAGCGTTTCAAGTATATTTCGGTAGATATCTAACCTGCAGAATTTACATTACATAAATGATCTGGTGTACTAGTACACGCATTTTTCAACAAATCAATATTTAATTTTTAAATATTAATTAATTTAAGATTGAAGGGCTATAAATATAATTATCCTATGGACGAAGGAGTAATGTATTTATGTACATCATATAGAAATTCACTATGTATAAGTGGCAGATGTCCTTTTGTCATAACTCATAAATATTTTTGCGGTTACAGTGGTCAAAGTAAAAGAAATGTAATGTTTGGAATTCCAAATCTGTAAGGTGCAATGATTTGCTAAACGATTGATTATACGGGCTTATAAAATACAAGCACTTTTTACAAACCTATAAGATGTATCTGACGTTCAACAAAAGGGAAAGGGAGAGCAGCCCACAACACCCAATTAGTGCAACTCTCAACTTAACTTGGCGTCGGACTTAGCGAAATATATCACCACAACGCCAAACTTTGCTGTTGATAACATGATACTTGATTATAAATCCGAATTATACATTTCACCACGGCGCCCAACAGGACGCTTACCCAAAACTATAAGAATGACCACAACACCCAGCGCGACCACAACTCCCAAATATAAGAATGACTATAATGCCCAACTTGACGATAACCCCCCCAATTTGATGAAATAAACCCATATTTTCCAAAATAACGACAATCTTATTAACTCACTAAATACAATACCTAATGTTTTAAATGTATTAACAGAGATAAATCGCCAATGAGTACATATACAATAAGATTCAATCCATTCCTTTTGGAGGGTTTTTAGTATAAATCATAAGTACTTATTTTACTGAATGTGTGTTTTAAAATGTAATTAGAAAATATGACAAACAACACACAACCTTCCAATTTTAATCTTAATAATAATTATTTTAGGGAAACTATGCTACCTCTTTTGTAATGCTTTAATAACGAAAACAAGCAATATTGTAAAAACAACAGGAATAATCTACGTCAGATGGATGTTTAAACCTTCATGTCAGATACAGGTTAATAGACATCTAGATACTTACTTGAAAACAAATTCCAAAGCCGTCCGCTCCTACAAAACTATTGATAATGCAATTTAACCATTTACAATATTATGTAACTAATTTTTAGACCTATTTGGCCTTCTATTAGGAAACTATAAAGAAAACGTGCAAAATTAAAAATTAAATTAAATTAAATTATCTTTAAAAAATATGTTTGCACATTTTCATATAAAGCTGATCATTACTCACATATTGAAGAAGTTTAAACAAGCGCTTAAATTTGTGTGCCGCCAAAGCACGCATCGTTCCCAAAAATCGCATAGAACACAATTAATCGATATGTTTAAGCCTTAAACATAAAATTTAAGGTAGGTATAATTTATGGTTCTGGAGATATCATGAACACACACTATCACTGAGTTGAAAGGTAATGTGTATAAGGATCCCGTGTAACTAAACAAACGTGAGTTAACCTTTGTAAACTGAAATTGTCAGTATTGGACATTAATTCTACCAAGTTAAATATATGTGCGTTTATTAACAGCACTTAATTCATCGTTTAAAGAAAATTACAAATTTAGTGATCAAGTGTAATTAAAATATCTTGTGACAAATTTTAAAAGGGCATTCAGTAAATTAAATTGCTCAATTTCTTCACGTATAAACGGATGTGAGTAAAGTGGACATTTAAGTTAGCCAGTAGTGCAACCGCCTCTGTTAAAGCCATTTTGAAGGCCGCTTACCAGTGACGCGTGTAAAAATAATTTTAGATATTTAAGTGGCGATTGTTTGGTTACCTTTTGAGATGTCATTGTTTATGTTGTTAATTTCACGTAGGAATTAAGGATAATCAATCTCTGTTACCTGTTATTATATATATATATATATATATATATATATATATATACTCCATAAGAATTGTGTTTTCGTACATCTTGATTCTCGGAAGCAATATATGTACATTTTTTGCAAAATTGGTCAATAGAGTTCGATTAGTTAACTTTTTTTTCTTTGTTTTAATTATGATGGATCTTCCTTACAAATTAAAGACAAGCAATATTCCAAGATTTCATTGTTTTCTTTTTATGAAATTACATAAAGGATTACACAGTTTGGAAATAATCAAACTCATTTTGGCTAAATTATTGATGTGATAATTCTTTATTTTGATCAGATCGATTACAAAATTTAATTAGTTTGCATTCTTTAAGTCACTGAATATACTTCTAAACTTTGTTAGTAATAAATGTTGTAAATTTAAAAAAACATGGTTATTGATTAAGCAGACGTCATACGAAGGGGACCTCCGAATGGTATGTGTGCAAAAATGGGGTTGTAAAGGTAAACCCCTTGATCTAACATTGATTGAATGTACCGGGTGGCCTGATAAGAATGCAAAGTGCTGTTTCTCAGAAACTATTCGTCGTAGAGAGTTACGGTAAAAAATTTTATTACTAAAGTGGCCAAAACAAAGATCGTGGAAAATATTTTCAAATTTGCAAGATGACCGTCAGGGGGCGTAACCGACATCCTAAGCCTTTAAAGTGATTTTTTACTGAAATCCACCTAGTAAATGTACCAAAAAATTAAAATCTTTTTAAAGCTTAGCTTTATTCAAGTAATTTTTGTTTGAAGTATGTATTAAAATAAGGTGGTGGGGTCGATTTAGTGATTTTTTAAATAAACAGATGTAATTCCTAAACGACTGAATTGATGTTAATAAACTTAGTTTCGTTGGAAACAGCATTTATTGCTCCATCAAATCCATCTTACCAGTAATATGTCTAATTTTGAGTGATGCCGCTAGAGCGCGTTTTTTTACATAATACCAGAGAATTGAAAAATTCTCTAAAAAATTAAATGCAACAATATGACTTTTTTTCATAGAAATGAGGTGAAATCATCCCTAAATAGGTTACTGAAAGCCGCATCTTATTCATACCCTAAAATATCGAAGAAAGAATTTATTAGTTATAAAATTTGAAAAAGTCGATATTACACCGGTATTTATTCTTATTTATTTGTCTTTTTTCAAGATTCAATGAAAAATTTCATCATTTTATAATTTTTAAATAATAAATGTTTTCATAATTTCAAAAATTAAAAAAAAAACATGTAGGGGCAAAATAATCAATCATAATTTATGTTTGTTGCACAAGTAAGTCCTTAAAACTACCTATAATGTCTTTTAAGTTGTTGATATGATTGCGGTATATTTTGAATGTCTTCAAAATGCGAGATTGGCTAAGAATTCGATATCCAGATCGGCGTCTACGCGTTACGAGAATTTTTCCGCGTTTAGTGCAAAATTTGCTTAATACTGGAAGCTTTCGACCAAAGTTGCGAAGAGACTCAGCTCAGAATGGAAGACAATATTGTTAATGTCTTAGCATACATGTCCTGGAATCCCCACGTTAGTACGAGAGCAATGTCTCTCGCATTGAATATGTCACGAACTACTATTCAAAATATTTTAAAGGATCATAGGTAAGTTCTTATGTCACTGAAAATACTACTTTACATGTTTCGCAATGTGTTTGTAATTTCAAATTTATAGAATGCACCCGTCATATGGTTTTACATCAAGCCTTACATGACGAATACTTTGACTGACGGATACATTATTGTCATTGGATGTTGGGCATGATCAGGGAAAATAGAGGATTTTTATCCGAAATTCTTTCGACGGATGAGGCCACTTTGAAAAGTGATGGAAACGTTAATTTGCATAATATGCATTATTGGTCTGACACCAATCGTCACTGGTTGCACGATGTCCAATATCAAGGTCGTTGGAGTGTTAATGTGTGGTATGGCATCCTGGACGGAACTACTGTAGGTCCCTATTTTTTTGATGAACCACTAAATGGTGCCGTGTTTCTTGATTCTCTGGTAAACCAATTGCCTATTTTATTAGAAGATGTGTCCTTGCAATTACGGCAAAACATGTTTTTACAACTAGATGGTTGCCCAGCACATTTTTCAATAAATGTGCGAGAACACTTAAATTGAAAATATCACCAGAGGTGGATTGGACGAGTCTATTTCCTTGGCCACCCCGATCCCCAGACTTAACCTGTTTGGACTTTTATCTATGGGGTCGGTTAAAGGATACTGTTTACGAAACTCCACCAACAACGACAGACGACATGAAAGTACGAATTCTAGAGGCCATTCGTAGCCTGTCAAGAGCAGAAGTTGAAGCTGCTGTAATGTCCACGCATGAGCGCGAGGTCGATGGGAGACCGTTCGGGCATTTAAGTAGGGATTAAGTAGGTATTTGAGATTAACAATATTGTCTTCCATTCTTCTAGCCGAGTCTCTTCACAACTTTGGTTGAAAGTTTCCACTATTACGCAAAGTTTGCACTAAACGCGGAAAAATTCGCACATCGCGTAGATGCCGATCTGAAGTATACTCTTTTAGCCAGTGCCGCATTTTGAAGACTTTCAAAATATACCGCAATCATATCAACAGCTTCAGCATTTGTAAAAGACATTATAGGTAGTTTTAAGGACTTACTTGTGCAACAAACATAAATTACACTGTCTGTCAAATTTTAATATTTGTTTCCAAGTTTATTTTAGGTATTTGTTTTTTCTCAATGGCCTACTCCTAATATTTTGCCTATTCTGCACTTGCACATTATATGCATTGATTATTATGCCGCTACATGTTTTTTTTTAATTTTTGAAATTATGAAAACTTTTATTATTTAAAAATTATAAAATGATGAAATTTTTCATTGAATCTTGAAAAAAGACAAATAAATAAGAATAAATACCGGTGTAATATCGACTTTTTCAAATTTTATAACTAATAAATTTTTTCTTCGATATTTTAGGGTATCAATAAGATGCGGTTTTCACTAACCTATTTAGGGATGATTTCATCTCATTTCTATGAAAAAAAGTCATTTTTTAGAGAATTTTGCAATTTTCTGATATTATATCAAAAAAACCCGCTCTAGCGGCATCACGAAAAATTAAACATATTACTGGTACGATGTATTTGATAGAGCAATAAATGCTCGTTCCAACGACACTAATTTTATTAAAATCAGTTCAGTCGTTTAGGAGTTACAGCTGTTTATTTAAAAAATCACTGAATCACACCCCACCACTTTATTTTAATAGGTACGTCAAACAAGAATAAAATATTTTTCCCAGTTTCGCTGATTATACTCGATATAGGAAGCTAACGTTGTCTTCATAACTCGATTAACTCGCTCTAAGGGATTAGCCTGGGCGTGGTAGTTTGCGTTAAAGATTATTTTGGCCTTGTAAGATGCTACTATTTTCTGAAAGTCGTTACTCCTAAACTGTGATCCATTGTCGCATAACACGTAAAGTGGTACTACAAACATACGAACAACGATCTCCTCAATATTCTTAATTACATTAGCGGCGGTAGCGGATCGTAACTGAACGAAAAGAACAAATTTTGAAAACTAATTGGCAACTACTAAAACATAAATATAAATATTTGCCAAGTGTTGTCGATAACAGGATGTTTGGCCATAAGTCCATCTGGTTTCTTTTGTTTGGGTTTATGCTTAATACAGGTATTGCAATGACGAATATAACGTTCGACATCTGCCTTTAATTTCGGCCAATAGTGTAGGGTATCTGATCGTAGGACTTAAATATTCCCGCGTGCCTTGCTTTAGAGTCATCATGAAATTGCGAAAGTATTTTGGGACGGTCCCCTTTCGGTACTACAACACGCCACTGTGCTTCATCGTCTCTCAATCTTGGATAGCTATATTTCACATGGTTCAACAACTTCCCATTCCCTACTTTCCAGTGTGAGTAAGCAATCGGCCTTACCGCAATATTTCGCTTTATCTTAGCTATCCACTTATCACTTCCTTCTACTTTCGTATCCTCCTTCTCCTCTGTTATTGTAGTCTCGTTCGGTAAGTCACAATCGAGTTTATCCTCTACTTCAAGTGCGTTAATAATTGGTACGGAGCGCGATAAGGTATCCGGTACATGATCTTTCCCTTTTCTATAAATAATTTCGAAATTGTATTGCTGAAGACGAATAGCGCCACGTGCTAATCGACCGGTAGGTTCCTTTAAATTATGAAGCCAAACTAAAGATGCGTGATCGGTAATAACGGTAAATTGTGCTCCTTCCAACTATGGACGTAACTTCTCTGCTGACCAAAGTACGGCTAAACGTTCCTTCTCGGTAGTCGTAGACTTTCTTTCATTCCTCGTAAAGGATCTGCTGTTATGACAAATGACACGTTCTTTTCCGTCAATCGTCTGCGTTAGTAGTGAACCAACTCTAAAAATCTAAAGAATCTGTCTGAACGATAAACGGCAATAAAAAATTTGGACACGATGGTACAGGTGCGGAAACTAAACAATCTTTAATAATTCCGAAAGCTTTTTCTCAATCTTCATCCCAAATAAATTTTGCAAATTTCTTCAATAATTTAGTGAAAGGCGCAATAATTGTTGAAAAATTTTCTATGAAAAGGCGGTACCAACTCGCTATTCCAATCATTCGTTTTACTTAGGTAGGGCTCTTTGACGTCGGAACCTTCAAAATGGCGCTACAAGCGTCAACTGATAGTCCGTTAAAATTAACGACATATCCTAAGTATCGGGGTTTGGATTGACAGAACTTAACACCTGCTTTTGAAAAACGGCGAAAAACTTCCTGTAAAAGTTCAATGTACTTTTCGGAAGTGGGTGTATAAATGATGGTATCGTCAAGATATACGAAAACATAAGGTTCTAATTCTGGTCCTAAAGCACAATCTATAAATCTCTGCTAACTGCCGGTGCGCTCGCGAGACCAAGCGGTTAACGTTTAAATTCAAAGAGACGCCGGTTGAGTACGGTATATTGCTTTGAACCTTCAGCCGCGGTATCTGCCAATAAGCTGACTTAATGTCCAAAGACGATATGTATTTCGCGTCTCGTAAACGGTCTAAAATCCACGAAACATACGGTAGCGGATAAGCATCCCTCTCGGTAACTTTATTAACTTTTTGAAGATCTACGCAGAAACGATAACTTCCATCCTTCTTCTAAACTAACAAAATCGGATTCAACTACGCGCTTGTGGATTTTTCAATCACATCCATTTTCAACATCTTTTCTAATTCGGCGTCAATTTTCTGCTGTATATATGGCGATTCTCGGTAATACCATTGCCTAATTGGGTCGCTAGTTGTCTTAATTCGGCGTTCCACTAATGAGGTGCATCCAATTTTTTTTTTCCTTAGTGGTCGTAAAATAGTGACTTACTGCTCCGTCAAGTTCTTGTAATTGCCCGTCACTTAAATCTGAACGAGATCGTATCACTGGTTTTCGGTTCTCCAGTGCCTCGATGATCTCGTTTTCAAACTTCCACTCTCCCTTTGGCAAGTCCGGGACAAAATTCGTTTGTTTCCAAAAATCAACTCTCAAGATGGGTTGGTGCGGTACGTCTGGTACGATGATGATGTTAATCCTTACTATTTTCCCTTTTACCTCCATGGGAACGGTTGGCGATTGACCACGAAATAGGTAGACGTCAGTTTCCTATTTAATTTTACTCCCAAGTGACTTAATTTTGCCCAACCTTTACTACCGGTAATGGACTTCGACGACCCACTGTCTAATAGTCCTAACAATTCTTGTCCAAAAATATTAACTTCGATGAACGGTCTCTCGTCAGAATCTTTCAGATCAAATACGTAATTTAATAAAATGTTATTTTTCGAAAAAGTTGATTTTTTTTGTGTTTAAGCTTTTGTAATAAACGGCCGACTTAATGTAAATTTTCCGAGACAACGCGCGGCTACTTATTGCCTCATCTGCGTGTTTCCCGTCTTGAAGTAACTCGGACTGCTGTTAACTGTAAAGTGTACCTTCCCACATTGGTAGCAAAACCTCTTCTTCGGTACCCGACACCTTGACGCAATATGGCCAGGCTTCTGGCAATTCCAACAAATTCTTCTGTCATCTAAAGGGGTCTCAAGCCGCTTCTCTTTCTCGAGAAGTAACGCGTGTTTGCAGAAACAGTATTTGCTTGACTTCCACGTGTCTAGCCTCCGAACGGGCTTCTCCTACATATGATAAAACGACTTCCAAGTCTGATCGTTTCCGACTAGTACCGAGCTGGTAGCGTAGTGGTGACACAACCTGCTTAGCATTCGGGAGGTAATGGGTTCGATCCCCGTTACCGTCTACCTTGTATGAGGTTTTTTCAGGGGGTTTTCCTTATACATATGTAGTGGCATGATCACTGCGTATATGCACAGCATGTGCGGCTGCTTAAACGAATGCCGGGGTAGTATTTTCCCCCTCAGAACCCTAACTCCGTTCCTTTCGATCCTAACCTGACCAAACCCATCCTTAATCCCACCATCCATATATACGTAATGTATGTATGCTGGGAATCCATGATTGTGTCTGAAAGAGCTCGGAAAGCTCGCGCAGCCCGCCCTCCCCCTTGGGGAGGGAATAAAATATGTAGCCTTTTCCTTTTTTTTCTTCCGACTAGTCTGAACACGTTCTTTGATTAAACGGCCGTGCAACTACAGTTTGGATAAATAAGATTTCTTTAATTTTAATATCAGTATTAATTTTTGGGACTGAGTTATTAATTCTGCCTAACAAATGCTTGAGTTTCGTTTCGATAGCCGCTAAAGATTTTGTGGACGGATTAACTTTGACTTCATCTAATAATTTTTCTAATTCAACTTTAGTTTCTTCAATAGCAATTTTTTCGGTTTCGAAATCGAAAGGATCCTCGCGACGTAAAGCATTTTTATCACCACCTACTTCATTTAAAATGTTACGTAACAACGCGTAATGCTGTTAGTCCTAACGATAAAACACCACCTCTAATAGCTACTTCATATCTTACTTCACTAGGCGTAAGCCGATCTATATTTGATTTATAACCCCACTTAATATTAATACGTAAACATCCTTAACAACTAATACAATACAATAAAAATACCAAAATGCGGTAACACTATCATAAGATGCCACAAAGAAAACCAAGAAAAATCTACGAACAACTGCCCTAAAAACACACGAGTGCGCGTTGGACGCCAACTATACCTGTTACGGTATAAACTGGCAATAAAGCGGGATAACAGGTAAAATTGGATTTTGCTCGAGTAGTCAGCGGTTGGGATGTATTCGGTTCACTAAATCTTTGAGTTTACCGTAAATAAGTCGACATAGGGGTTGAAATTGACATAAAATCCGGAAAAGGGCGCCAGACTATTTGAAATGTCACAATAGGAGCTGAAATGCCTAATTATGACAGTTCGGAGCTCGCTCAAAATACTCATATAACTCGCTTATCAGACCATAATTTCCGCAGGTGGTCCTGGGACCAGCAGATCTTCGCTAACCTAGAAGGCTTCAAATATATTTGCACGCTTTACTAAAATAATTGCGTGCCCCAAAAATCAATCACTAATTTGATAAAAAACACAATAATTCTATTGTTATGTTACGTTACTCAATAAATCTGATCCTCAATAAAATTTTACTTTAATAAAAAAAACTCTCACTCTAATTCTGTTTACAACCACTTGAAATAATATTAATTAATCCACTATAAAGTGCGCTCAAATTCATCAATAAATAAAGCTTACGAACGTAATTACCTTTTTGCTTAAATTCACCACCAAAAATAGTGACGTTAATGCAATGATCTAATTCAAATCAAACAAACACTGAATATGCGTGTCGGTATTTGGCTGTACAACATATGGGTTCACACTTAAAAAAACACAACAAGTACATTAATCTGAGTGATGTATATAAATAAATAAGCAAAAAAAATTAAAATAAACAAAATCACTGAGAGATCACTACAAATTATTACATTTATCTTTCTTCCAAGTTAAATCGTTTAATTTATCCTAATAGGCGGAGATACTAGCTAGTCTCGCCTTTTACTAATAATTATTGTAAATCTGATTCATATGCCAAAATAACAAATGGTTTTAACAAGTCAATCGCGTTCTCATAACGCCTTCGTCGCACACAGTTTCGTTATAAATTCGTCAGTAAAACAAAATAAAAAAAAAACGCTCAAATAAATTTGGATATAATACAGATGGGTACGCTTGTATTATAATTTAAACGATAAAAAAAATTGAAAAAAAAGTTAATCTTAAAAGAACAGCGTACTCAACTGTTTATACATACAATGAACAATAATAAAAAAAACACACAACAAATTATTAACACTCGGCATCCACAACAATAATAAAAAAAATTCACGAAAAGGTTTACCTTATCTTGGAACAGCCCCCTTTTTGTTGTACAGGCACATGGTTTACCTAGAGGGTGATCTCGGCGGCCTCTGCAATATTAGTGTTATACAATAATCAGTACTTACTTATTCAGGAAACATTTCTCATAAGAACAAGTTAAGGTAAACAGAATCCCAACACATTGTATTATATGCAGATGATCTGATAGATAATTTATAAGTAACAAGTGTTTATTATAAAACAATAAAGGTTTGATAAAACGACGGAAAGATGAATAGTGCTAAATTATATGATCTTATGTGTTACTTAATCCTCTAGTTTCTCTACAATACAACATTTTTGATAAGAGATAAACATTATGTTATAATATATTACCGTTTCCTAGAAATTCTACCAGAGAAATCAGACAGAATTACTCTATTCTGTGCGATGATTTACAAATTTCATGAAAAATGAAATGAGGCATAGAATGGATGCTCAACAGCTACAAAACCAACTATGAAATCGTTGTGTAGGATTTCAGGCCAGTACTTTTTGGTTGATACTAGTTAATCTATCAAAATCACTCAGTTCATTCAGTGACATATCAATTTTATTTCACAAATAGGGTTTCAGATCTCTAATATCCTCGCCTTCAATTACATACATGACTTGTTAAATTTTAGTGTTTATTGAAGCAAATTTGGAAATAATTGTAGATAATGCTTTATATTAAAAAGTTTAACGTGGAAAAAATAAAATCACCCTTTGATCAAATAAGATAAATGTAAAAGAACAAAGATGATAAAGAAGCAATTTTGTGAACGGTGACGAGATATACAAATATGTGAAAGAAAGGTAATGAAAACACTGAACAGATTTGTCAGAAGTAAAATGAAAGAAAAATGAGTGATGCGTGTAAAGAGACTTTTGAAGTTTTGAAGTTGAATGTTCTGAACGAAATAAACCTCAAAATTATTTTTTAATCCACATTATAAATTAATAATCATATTCAAAGAGATTTTATAAGTATGCATAATAAAGAAAAACAAATGCAAAATGAGTTATCCTGAAACCTAATAAAAGATATGTAGATAATTGGGTTGGGGTTATAATTAAAGCATAACTGTGCACTTTAGTATCTTAACCTAAGATTGAAATTTCATTTAATTCGTTAACGCTGCATAACATTAAATATAAAATTTTTAAACGTTTCTAGTCCTTTTTTTGTAAAGTGACTGAGACATGCTGAACCGTTCCTGTAGCGTCAACAAATTATAAAAGCGTGCACGGAATAGATAATGCTTATTTAAGATTTATTTACGACATGAAGTAAATAAATGAGATTTTATATTATCTTCAAACAGCCGAAATATATTAATACTGTCTAAATCCTAAAATACTGTTTTTCTTCTGTTACGTTATGTCTAAATTGTGTAAGAGTATTAATACATTTTTCTTTTCAGATTATGCTTTGAAACCTCTACTATAACGAGCAACGAATGCAAATTGTAGTCTCGAAGTTGTTCTACATGAATATTAGACGTGAAAATAATGGTTTTCAAGATCAACTGATGAATAGTTTTATACATGTATATCAGAATAATAAGCAAATAGACAATATGACTTCTGGATATCATAAATAACACGAGGATAATTGGTTGTGAATTATAAGATCGATGCCTTTCTCGCAATTACTTATATCTGTATGCCTCGTGTGGGTATGCCGAAGTTACATTTGTAACGCTCAAGTTGCATGGACCTCCATTTACGTTGATGGAAATAGTAAGTAAAATTTTGTCTTGCTCCTTATTATTACATGAAGCTATGTCGGTCGTACTGAGATCGATAATAAAACATGGTATACACTTTAAATTTGATTTATAGTTGTTTTCGTTGTTATCTAATACAAGCTTATTTTCACTATAATGGATATAATTTGGAGAAAATTTTCAATAATCATATTCAATTTCTCTGTAATCTTATTTAAGATACCGATAATGTAAACCAATGTTATAACTTATAACTCATAGGAATTGATTTATAACAATAGTAATCATAATTAATTATTTAAATCCATACACGCGGAGGAGTAACTGGCCACTCACAATGCCTATTAGATCACCTTTGATATTTTTGTTTAAAAATTATACCAAACCTTGCCACGAAAAATTGTAAGCAATATAAAAGAAACGGCTTTTATAATATGAAATTGAAAACGTTCACCATTATGACATATAATTAAAATACTTAGCTTTTCTGTGTATTTTTATGTTTATATTTTCTATAAATCTATACGCTTCTATTCCAATTACGGTTATGGTTAAAGAAGATGTTAGAAAACATTTATGACAAGAGATGAAAACTTTAACTTGAAGCATTCACAAATAGAAACTTGACATACCAATTAAAGGTCTAGTAAAATCTAACGAAGAAATAGTTTTTTGTTTTTTTTGTAAATAATTACTATTTTACAGTGAAAACACAATGTAGTACGTTTAATATGATCTTTAATTTTAATTTCAAGTACGTATGTTCACTTATTATGTACTATGGTAAAAACATATAATTACAACCTTCTTCTTGCTTTAAATTTTAAAATTCCTCGAATTTCTTCCCGAAGAGTAACCACTTTCTTTTGCAATACACACACCTTACATCTATCTCCCATTTTCTCTATATGCCGGTTAAATCACTCCAGCTTTTCCTCCTTATTTTCAGCTTATTTGAATATGAAGATTGTTTAATTCCATTTACTTCTTTTATTTTATACCATTATATTTAGTTGTTAGTTTAAGTCTAGCTACGTTTAACTGTTAAAATAATTTCAGTTCTATTATTGTCCTGTTAATGGATATGTTGGACATTAAAGCTAATTATTATTAATATTATTGTTATTTTTTTTTCTCTTCTTCCCACATGTTGCCAAGTGAAAACATTGTCGATTGCTAAGATCATTAAATGCTTCCTTTGGGCTATGGTATGTCATCCTTATATGATACATTTATACCTATTATTGAATTATTTCGATTTGTTGGATAATTTGTGTAATTTATTCTCGCAGAATATTTATGTCCTCTAGGAATATTAAGAGAGTATGAAAGTTGCTCTCAGTTAATATCATGCCTGTTTCACTTCTTATCTTGTAGAATTCTCTGAAGGGTTGTAGGATGGTACACTCTTCCATTAAATGCTTTATTGTGAGGATGTGGTGGCATTGTGCACATTTGGGGCTTCTTTTATTAATTAATAAGTGACAATGGGTGATTATGGTATGACCAATAGCCAGGCTTGTCCAGATCACATGTTGCTTTCTGGTAACATTCCTTAATCTGGGTATTGATTTTATATCCTTAACAAATTGTCTTAAACGAGTTTGGCGCTGCCACTTATTCATGGCCAGTTTTTTAATGTGCTTTGTTACATCTCTTGTAGAGTGTATGTTAATTTTCTCAGCATTCAGCACTGTATTAGTAATTTTGGATGTTTCGAGTTATTCACTGGATATGTGTAAAAATTTTACATATGATCCCGCATTCACTACCATTGCTATGTTTTGTAAAATGGTCTTTATTAATTCGTCAGTAGTGAATGTATTTTGTAGTACCCTTATTGCAGCTTGTGGTGTTGAGTATATAATTTTCGAATGTTTCCAGTGCTTTTAAAATAGCAACAAGATTAGCGTTGTAATTAGTATATTCGTTTGGTAGGTTCCATTCTCTTTTAATGTCTTCGATAGCTATTGAGCATCCAGTTTTTGTTAATGCTGAGTAACCTGTTGTATACGCAAATGTATAGTCTGTATTCTGTGAGGCGTACGTTTTAATGTTTATGTGTAGGTCTTGTTGGTCTGATAGTTTTATGAAGTCTATATGAGATGGAGAGATCTCCCAATTAAACACATCTATACAAGCATGCCACATGGTTAAGAATAGATTTTCGTTTCGGAGTTCTTTATGAATATTTATTAGTGCTGGTACTGTTCTTGTTCCTCTCCATTCATATTTGTCAATAATATCTGATTTTGATAGCTGTTGCTGGAGATGATGTTTATTACTTCCAAGTCTTTCTATTCCGTATTTAAGATTATTTTCCAGGAATCTGAGCTGCAGGGGAACACATTTTGCTACGATGTTGACAGCTTCAATCGGCGACGTTCTGTACGCGCCTGTAATTAATAATAAAGCCTGATACCATGCCACTTGAATTTGTTTCATGTGTGTTCTAGAAGCTTTACTATAGATCATGCTTCCATAATCAATTCTGCTCCTTATGAATGTGTTAATTATTTTACGTAGCGACCCTTGGTCTACTCCCCACGTGAAGTTATATAACACTTTTATTCGGTTTATCATTGACTTACATACACTCGTCAATCTGTCTATATGGTGGCTTCATGTTAGTTTATGATCAAGTCCTAAGAATTTGTGTTCTACTACGTATGGTATTGTATGGTTTTTTAATTTCAGTTCAATTTCATTATACCTCCTACGTAGCCTACAAAAGTGGATACAAACCGTTTTCTTTGTAGAAAATTTCGTTCCTCGGGATTCTGCTTCTTCGTTGAGCCTATTTATGTTATCTTGCATAATTTTGTGCATTTCACCCATATTACTTCACTTACAGCGATTGTCAAGTCGTCAACGTACAGCATGGCAGTGCTTCGTTGATCAATTCTCTCCGCGATTCCGTTGATTGCTATTAGAAACAATATTTATATTTATAAGTGTGGGAATATACATCCCCTGCGCGCACTCGAGGTACGATTTTGCAAAAAGCTTTGTATAATTTTGGGGAGTTTACCTTCTATTTTCCACATTTTGGGAAGTTTGAGTATTTGGTATCGCCAGATTGTGTTAAAAGCTTTTTCAAGATTGAAGAAAACTACTAGCGTATGTTGTGTTTTGGTGAAGGCTTATTCTTTCCTATAACCAAATTGATATTTGCTTATGATGTTGTCGTTTTCTGATATCTGTATTAGCCTATAATTTATCATGGATTCAAATGTCTTGCTTAAGCATGAGGTCAACGTTATTGGTCGATAATTTTCCGGCTTAGAAGTGTCCTTTTTTCTTTCGGAAGAGCAACAGCGGCTGCTAGTTTCCATTGAGAAGGATAGACTCCTGATTCCCATATGTCGTTATATATTTTTAATAAATTTGCTTTAGATTCTGTTGTCAGATTGTTTGTCATGCTATAGGTGATATGGTTTATTATATGCCAGGGTATTATTATCTTCAAAATGTATGATTTTATTTTCCGATTTATTTTTATTGTTTTGAAATGCATTCGAGTATTTCATGTCGTTTGACACGTCTTGAAAGTATTTTCCAAGCTGGTTGGAAATATTCACAGAACCATTTGTTACCTTTTCTTCAATTTTTGATGTTGGTAACGCTATTGGAGTTTGTGTTCCGGTAATACCTTTGACCTTCCCCCACTTTTCTTTACTGCTGGTAAAGACGTTGATTGATGATGTATATTCACGCCAAGATTTCAATTGTGCACAGCGCTTCATGTTTCTTTCTTTTGCCCCGGCTTTTTTAAATTCAGTTAAGTTTTCCATGGTTTTGTGGTTTTTATATAAACGCAAACGTCTCTTTTTTTCTTTATTAATTACTCCGATTTTCGGCGACCACCACGGAACTGCACGTTATCGACTTATATTAGATTTTTTTGGTATGCTTAATAAGGCAGCTTTCGTGAGGGCTTCTATTGTCTCATCTGTTTTGTTGTACTGAGGGATTAACTGTAAGTGTTGTCGATATTTATCCGAGTTTGATTTTGCTGTGTTCCACCTTGGCAATGCTTTATACACAAACATTTTTCCTTCAAGGTTTATCGCAATTGGAAAATGGCCACTGTGGTGAAGGTCGTCCATGACCGTAGAATATAGTTTTAAGAATAGAGATGGTGCTGCGAGTGATGAATCAATGGCACTCATTTTTCCAGTTGCTTCATTCATATGTGTTTTCTGTCCGCTGTTAATAATGGTCAGTTGACTATCATTTATAATATTTTCTAGAAGCGCTCCCTTTCTTGAATCTCTTTCTGAACCCCACATTCTACTGTAACAGTTAAAATCACCTACTACTAGCAGTGGTTGTGGTATTTGGTTAGTAGTTCTTTTAGCTGTTGTCCAGTCTACGTTTGGTCAGGAAGATATACGTTCAGAAAGTTTATTTCCGGGGTGGTATTTATTGCAACAGCGCATGCTTTCATTTGGGAGTCGACTGTTATTTCTTCGCAGTGATTTAAGTCGTCTTACCGTGTGCTTAGAAAACATTTTACGCAACAATAATGAACTATTTCTTGATCGGTTGGTAACTTGTGATGAACAGTGGATATTATACACCAATTATAAGCAATCGTGTAATTTGTTGTCGCGTACTGATTCGGTACCACACACTCCTAAAGCTTTCTTGCGCCCAAACAAAATTTTATTGTGAGCTTGGTGGACAGCGACCGGAATAGTTCATTACGAATTTTTGGAAAGAGGTCAAACCATCACTGCGAACTTACATGTGAACAACCTCAGCGAGTACAAGCAGCACTCATCCAAAAACAGCCTTATTTAGTCAAACGGAAAAAGTGCTATTCTTACAGGATAACGCCAGACCGCATTCCCCAAGATTTATCCGGGAAAAAATGTATGAACATGTCTGGGAAACGTTGCCCCACCCTCTATATTCTCCTGATATTTCACCTTTTTTTGTCTTTTCAAAACTGCATGGGACACAAACAGTTCAAAGAAAGACTTGATGTTCTAAATGCAGTCCGTCAATTTTTGATTCAAAATCCATAAAATTTTACAAGAGCGGAATACAACAATTGGTATTACGTTGGCAAAAGGTTATTAATTGTGATGGTGGCTACTTCGATCAGTAATAATGTATTATTGTTTGTTACTAAAATTTTTTTTTATTTTACCATGAAGAACCTCACGAACTTCTTTGGTGACCCAATAAAACCTATTTTAATATAAAATAAAATACCTTTTTGACGGATTTGGAATAAAAAAGGTGGCTTGCAATTAATTATAACATATCTATTGCCTCTTAAAGTCCAACTGGACCAAAAATGATTTAAAAAACATTAATTTTGTATGTAGACTTATTGGAGGCAGAAAATTGAATTGAAGAGCAGTGCGGTTAAAAAACTAAAGTGGAGGTATAATTGTAATGGTTAAACAAAAATTGATAGTGCATCGATGATGCACACTTAAACCTCGTTTCCAAGTTTAATGAACGTGTGCCGAATAATTGGTTTTCAATTAGGTTACAAATATTTGTGTTTAGATCCAAGGTAGTATTTTAATTAGCCATGGTTAGAATTAAGTTTGCGGAATAAAGTTTGCATTATTATGAGGAATAGAATTACCCGTTTGTTAATAGGACTTAAGAAGTATTAAAAGTGACACATTTTCTAATAAGCTTGATTTCTCAACGCAAAAATCGTTTCTAGATAAGTGTTAGATTTGTTAGTACTACTTATAGGAAGAGGAAAATATTTCCGTATAGTTTTAAGAATTAGGCCAGGGTTGGAAAATAATGATTGGACCAAACTTGACCCTCTTAAGTTAAATTAAGGTGACCAAATTACAATTTAATGCAGTTATTCGATTAAGAAACCAGTATTGGACAATCGATTAATTGTTTTGGTACGTTTTATTTTGGAGTAACTAAATGAAAACTCTAAAATTCGTAATTATGACCTCCCAGTTGCGATTAAAAGGAGTTTTGTGCTCATAAAAAGAATATCAGGTACGTTAATGATATTTTGGGTGTAATTAAAAGCTTCAAAATTTAATAAAATGCAAATTAATAAACTTATGGGATTAATTTATGCTTTCTTTAATTTATATCCTAACATACTTGAAAAAATTACCCAAATTGGTTAAATTGGTGGTAGTGTTTACATATGATTTATGTTGTAAATTGAAACCAGTGAGCGTTTTATCATATTTTACAAAGTTTAAGTAAACGTCGAGAATTTAGGAAATTAAAATATTATTATACCGAGTGAATTACTTTACAACACCCGCTCAAAATTTTTACCTTATGAATATTTGAATGACCGAAAAGAGCGAGAACAATGCTTACTCAGTAAAGCTATACCCTTATTAGTAACAAACAAAATACACTCACGTACCACACAAAATTAAAAAACACCGAATGCGCTCGAATCACTACGCTATTATCATAAGCGGTCGACTAGGGCGAACTAAAGTAAAAGTTTAATAAGTTCTGAGTAGCCTAAAGGTCCTTGATCGTTTTGTATATAATAGTCATTAAATACAAAATGTGTAACATTAGATGTACTTTCTACTCGATAATTAACTTCGTCTAAATCTGAAATATCTTACAAAATTATTAACCTTAAAAGCGTAAAAATTTTGAAAACACGGGGACTTTGAAAATCAATCAAATCGTTTAAAGTACACTTTTATTAAATATGAAAGTTGCAAGCTAAATAAGACTACATGCGCGCAAATCAGAGTTTTTTACAAAAGTTAAAAGCAGTTTAAAATACATATGAAAATTAGTAAGCCGCATACATTCAATCAGTGGAAGTTATCATAGATGTATGCTGATGCACCCACGTACTACACAGAACTAAAAAACACCGAACGCGTTTCAATACCTATATATATATATATATATATATATATATATATATATATATATATATATATATACATCAGCGAGTTAGGCTTCATTACTTATCTGGTGAAAGTGAGAGTTATGAAAGTTTAATGAGTTCTGAGTAGCCTAAAGGTCGTTGATCATCATTATTCATTAGAATTTTTTTGTTCAAGATCTCTAAACTTTCATAAAAATCAGGTTCGTGCTTATTACTACATATTTGATTAAGTATACCTTATCTGGTGCATGATTTTTATCAAACATATGTAGGACTACGGCAGACTTGTTCCAACTTTTGTATTTTATGTGAGCTAAAAGTTCTTTAAGCGAATTTTGATAGGTGGTTTAGTTTGCCCCACATATATTTGTTCACAATTTTTAAAATTGGTTTTATACATTCCCGACTTATCCTGCTTATACACTTTATGTTTTGGATTGCCTAAAAGAGTTTGAAAACTATAATCTGATGTAGTGACTGTTTTCAAATTAATTTTGGAAGAGATATTAGAAAGATCTTTTGTATAAGCACGATGGTTTGGTAGCTTTACATACTTTGTTTCTATTTGTATACAAAACTAGACTAAAAGATTAATAATCAATGCCTCAGATCACTGTAGACAGCGTAAATTCGCGGCTTTCAACTTTTTGGTTCACAGATTGATTGAGTTTCCTCTTTCAGTTCAAAAATATAATGAAGAATTGCGCACTATAAAAAATATTGCTACATACAATAGGTTTTCAGATGAAGTGGTTATGACTATAGTTAGGAAACAAACACATACGATGAGGGTTAAGAATGTAACTACATTAGATAACGCTAGAGAACAAATAGAAACAAAGTGTGTAAATTATTATAAGATTTTGTTATGAACGAATAAGTTCAAAGGTAAATATGTAATTATAAATTATTATTAATTTTATTAAATACATAAATAAAGTTTACCTCGAGTAATTTGAACTACGACCTGTTTACTTAGAGTACGCGCTAACCAACTGCACCATCGAGGTTCAATCCAATCGATGTAAATTTTGTCTTTATGTATGTAGAACTGATGTAAAATTCTAAATATAATGAGATTACTATCAAATTACTTATATTAATGGAATGTGAGCCTGCAATATAGCAAGGATTCACACATACCAAAGCAACTTGACTAATGTTAAATTACTATAAAATTTTGTTATGGACGAATATATTTTACATTTAGAATTTACATCAGTTCTACATACATAAAGACAAAATTTACATCGATTGGGGCTTGAACCTTGATGGCGCAGTTGATTAGCGCGGTACTCTAGCAAATTACAGTTCGTAGGTTGAAATCCTACTCGAGATAAACTTTTTATTTATGTATTTAATAAAATCAATAATAATTTTTAAAGTGTGTAAAGTTACCAAACTATCGTGTTTATACAAAAGGTCTATCTAAAGTCTTTTCCAAAATTAATTTGAAAGCAGTCACTACTTCAGATAATAGTTAACTCTTTTAGGCAATCCAAAGGATAAAGTGGATAAGCAGGATATGACGGGAATTTATAAAATTAATTGTAAAAATTGTGAACAAATATATGTGGGGAAAACTAAACCACCTATCAAAATTCGCTTTAAAGAACAATTAGCTCACATAAAGTAGAAACGTTGGGACAAGTTTCCCGCAGCCCTACATATGTTTGATAAAAGTCATGTAGTAGATAAGGCATCCTTAATCAAACATATTAGTAATAAGCACGAAAGTTTACAGATCTTCAAAAACAAACAAATTCTAATGAATAGTGACGATCAAGGACCTTTAGGCTACTCAGAACTCATTAAACTTTCACTTTCACTTTCACCAGATAAACAACGAAGCGTTACTCGCTGATGCTATATATAGGGTGTCCCAACGATTTGGTGGTAGATTACGCCTATACTGTTGACTTAATAAAAAATCTTATAACAGATTATTGTAGTCAACAACGAGGAACATCTTGTAAAAATATGTTTATATATACAGGGTGTCCCATTTTCAAGTACTACACTAAACTTGTGTTTTTTTAATGGAACATCCTATATATTTCTATATATTTGAATCCTCTGTTAAATGTTGAGCAAAGTGATATAAGGTACTATTTGGTCTACGACTAACGGTTCCTAAGTTATTGACATTTCTGTGTAAAAAAATCAGTCATACAGGATCCTGTTCCGTCATATTGAAAGATATCGGAGTGAAGTTTTGGGATTTGTTTTTCAAATCTGTTTAGTTTTAACTCCTACATACAGATTGCAGACTCTTTTCTTTGCATATACAAGGTGGTCCATTTTGCTAAATGTTATTTTTCTCATATTTCTCAAACGGCACACCCTGTATTTTATTACAGATTTGAATAGTATTTTTACGGGCTTTCAATAGATACTCACTTTTTACTACCCATTCCTAAGCGTTTTTGAATTACTTAGTGATAAAGTTGAAAATTGCAAAACATTTCTTATTTTTGTTGAATTTGTCACAATGTAAAATAAATAAATACAATATAATAATTCACAGAAAAACAAAAATGAAACAATGCTAATTTCTATAAAACCGTGAAGCTATAGGTTTATGACACAATTCAACATTGTGCACTATCAAAAAGCAACGCTTAATAATTATTTACTTGCAGAACTGCATAACTATAAACTTTAAAATGGAATTAAAGGACACAATGAATAGCAGTAGCTTGGTTTACGATTTTCTTTTTCTGTATCTTAACAACTTAACAAATAAAAGCCACTTAATATAAATAATTCGTGAAGAATTGTCAGATAATTAGTGACTTCGTTATTTAGTCAGTGTGCGAATGTGTGAATTTTTCAAAAGAAGAGCTGATTAACATGATCTATGTTTTGGGACAAGCTGAAAGGAACTGTGAATGTGTGGGGTGGTATTATCAATACTGATGTAATAGGACCTTTCTCTTTCGATGGTTCCCTGACAGGCGTAAGATATCTGCAATTTCTTCAAGAGGATTTGCCACAGCTGCTTAAAAATGTGAATCTACATACTCCACAAGTTATGTATAACCAAAATGATGAATTCCCGCCGCACTGCCATAATCGAGTACGTCGGTTTTTACTGGAATCATCAGTGGCGTAGCATACGCCATAATTCGCGTGCCATAATAAAGGAATTCTTTTACGCTATTTTAACGTTATTGAACACTATTTTAATATTACTGAATTTATACGTTAATGTTGCTTAATGAGTGATACCCAAACATATCCTAATAAACACTGAGTTACATTGACACCAAAATAGCGCAAAATACATCAGGTTTGTGATAATTAAAGCGAAACAGGTAAACCAAATATCAAGATCTACATCCCTATATAGATCATGCCGTGAACAATGCAGTAGATTATCTAAGCATGTGTTAATTAACCATGCTGTCTGTAGATCAAAGTTAAACAATGTCCTGTTCGCAAATATCCAACTGTACTGTAAATTTTAAATATATTGTAAAGTAGTCAGGGTACAGTAAATTGTTTATTGGTGTACACTAATCGTTTGCAATAATTAAGAACCAAATGCAAAATTTAATAATATAATCATGACCAGGTTCCATCGAATATATTTGTTCTTCTAAATTATGCTTCTAAAATTACTTCTGGTTCACTCTAAATTTAGACTGCGATGCGTAAAGGGGTACCTACATACTCTACACCGGTGTTACCTGGCGTATCGGATAAAATGTTATCGAAGAAATGGTTCCACAAAGATATCCACTGGAACATCAAATCCAAAGGAGTTGGATTCAATTGCGTTGAACGCCTTTAAGACATTTGTTTCAGTTGCTACTTTATATTATTATTGCTGATTATGCGTGTTGCTAATATAGAAATGAATCAAAAGATTAACAAAAGCACTACTTGGCAAATAAACTTTGGGTTGTTTCTATACTTTGACTCGTGAGATAGAAATGCATCGTATGAATGTAGTTTTTTAATATACTATAAGCACCGATTTTGATCTAGCATTTTATAAACTTTTATTATGCTTTCTTTACTAATTGTGTTGTTTTGGTAAGCTACCTCTGTGAGTTTCTGTTTTGAATGTTTTAGGGACTGTTTAAACCGGCCTACTTTATCTACTTTTTCTTTGGACAGAGAACTAATATTATTGAGTTGATGGTTACAATCTTGAGACTCATTCTTTAGTTTAACAAGAAATAGGCAGATTTCGTATCTATTCACTGCCATATGAATGATATAACTTACCACTATAAAACTGCCAAGATCAACTTTTAAGTTACTTTAATATTTCAAGTTACCACTTCACTTTGCACTGACAGGATATTCATACATAAACCACAATAGCATTAAATATTACTGACATCTGAACTTGTAAAATTAACGTCAAATTTTATCCGAAAACTGTACAAGTTAATAACTTGTTAGAATTCTACTCTGTCTAAGCGGAAGCTAATCAATTTTGGGATATTTTCGAGAACGTGCATGTTAAACACGCAATAAATGCAAATAGTTATAAGTAGTTATAAGTAGAATACCGGCACCATCCCGCACTTTTTCTTTGTGACGTCACAAGACCCGTCCCCTGGGACACCTCCCGTTTCACTTTTTATACACGCCCACGTGGGGGTCGAATTTTTGACATTGAGATTGAGGTTGACCTTGACTACCCTCGGGTTTGACCTTGAGACTGGCATTAGGACCTGGCATTGGAATTGGCCTTAGGCTAGCCAAGGTCAGAATCAAAAATCTTAAATTTTAAATTTTCTAATAAGGGACCCTAATGCTAACTTGTAAGACAACTATAAGAACTTGTGTTAGCGTCTTCGCCCTCTTGTGGTGGTCCCCTTGTTGCGAAATTTGAATTTTTGACGCCATCTGGTGGTGTATGGACTAATGAACATTTTCTGTGATAACGGAGGTGCCACCTAGCCGTACATTTCTAGAACCAATCTGTGGTTGTTTGTGGCTCCATCTAATGATGTATTTCTAAAGTAGCGAGTGTTTTCTGTAATAGAAGTTAATCATGCACGCCTCTATTTCTCTCTCTCTCTCGTTTCTCCGTTTTTCTCTCGTCTCTTTCTCAAACAAACAAATCAATTAATCAAATCAAATCAAATTAATCAAATTAATCATATTAATCGAATTAATCGAATTAATCGAATTAATCGAATTAATCGAATTAATCGAATTAATCGAACTAATCGAATTAATCGAATTAATCGAATTAATCGAATTAATCGAATTAATCGAATTAATCGAATTAATCGATTTAAACGAATTAATCGAATTAATCGAATTAATCGAATTAATCGAATTAATCGAATTAATCGAATTAATCGAATTAACCGAATTATTCGAATTAATCGAATTAGTCGAATTAATCGAATTAATCGAATTAATCGAATTAATCGAATTAATCGAATTAATCGAATTAATCGAATTAATCGAATTAATCGAATTAATCGAATTGATCGAATTGATCGAATTGATCGAATTGATCGAATTGATCGAATTGATCGAATTGATCGAATTGATCGAATTAATCGAATTAATCGAATTAATCGAATTAATCGAATTAATCGAATTAATCGAATTAATCGAATTAATCGAATTAATCGAATTAATCGAATTAATCGAATTAATCGAATTAATCGAATTAATCGAATTAATCGAATTAATCGAATTAATCGAATTAATCGAATTAATCGAATTAATCGAATTAATCGAATTAATCGAATTAATCGAATTAATCGAATTAATCGAATTAATCGAATTAATCGAATTAATCGAATTAATCGAATTAATCGAATTAATCGAATTAATCGAATTAATCGAATTAATCGAATTAATCTAATTAATCGAATTAACCGAATTAATCGAACTAATCGAACTAATCGAATTAATCGAATTAATCGAATTAATCGAATTAATCGAATTAATCGAATTAATCGAATTAATCGAATTAATCGAATTAATCGAATTAATCGAATTAATCGAATTAATCGAATTAATCGAATTAATCGAATTAATCGAATTAATCGAATTAATCGAATTAATCGAATTAATCGAATTAATCGAATTAATCGAATTAATCGAATTAATCGAATTAATCGAATTAATCGAATTAATCGAATTAATCGAATTAATCGAATTAATCGAATTAATCGAATTAATCGAATTAATCGAATTAATCGAATTAATCGAATTAACCGAATTAATCGAACTAATCGAACTAATCGAATTAATCGAATTAATCGAATTAATCGAATTAATCGAATTAATCGAATTAATCGAATTAATCGAATTAATCAAATTAGTAAAATTAATCAAAATCAGAGATACTTCGGATTGGACCTTGGGTTGACCTCGTGCGTGGCTTTAGAGCCGGGCCTTGAGCCGAAAATCGAGTTGAGACCTCCGCAGGAAATTTGAATTATGGGTCCTAATGCTAGCTTACCTATCTTATAAGCTAGCATTAGGACCCTTACTCAAATTTCCCGCGGAAGTCCTCAACTCTTTTTTTTTAAAATATGAATAAAATATGAATGAAAATGATTAAATTGTATTCTTGATTGAATCAGATGACCTTAGGAATTGTTTCTAAACCATTTTACCTTGGGAAGAAGTCACCCTCAACTGGCGTCAACTGAACATTTCGAAAATGTCTCGTTTACAAGCACTAATAGAAGAGATATAGGGTTTTGAAAGTTTATTAAAGCTATAAGTATTTTAATAAGCTGTGTAGTCAAAACGATCGTGATTGGCGCAATGGTTTAGCTCCGGGTTACCGTCAAATCACACACCGCACAGACTGAGTCAATAGCACAGAGGTGCATTCCCAACAGTAGTGATGGTCCGCACAACTCGTAGCTGCCGTTAGCGTAGTCTCTTGTCATAGTTTGTCAGCACTCTTCACATAAATTTCATCGAGTGTTATCTGTAGGTCACAGGCATAGCAGAAAACCTGCAGTGGTATATGGGCTTCACATAGTTCCATCCCTGGTAGTGTAGGTAGTGGCATTTCACGCACATAACAATAATAAAACTGTCTCTAACAATTGCATAAATAAATTAATTAATAATGACAAAATCTACTTATGAATACTCAGCTAGACTAGACTAGGCCAGCCTAGACCAACTGTGGGTATACACATTTTGTTATTGTTGATGTACACATACAAATCCTGACAATTGCTTCTTATATTATAGCTGTACTACATTCACCTTTTTTACAATAGTTTTTCCCCAGTATTAATTTGAAAAGTGTATTTTCCAGATTAGAATTCGTTTTATATATTACTTTAAAGACAACTTTCAATTAATAATATTTATATCATGTTCATACAAAAAATCACTTTTATTAATAAACAAGTAATTAGCTAATTAATTAAGATATCATTAGTACCAGCAGGAAGTTGTATATAAAAATTTATATCTGTTATAAGTAATTAAACTTGCAGTTTGAACAGAACAAAAATCAAGATTATATTTATATTTACTTCAAGAATGTAAGGTCAACTTTCAATAGGTGCTGTATATGTTGCTTGTACATATGTACATACACAGACACACACACACATACACACACACACACACACACACACACACACACACACACACACACACACACACACACACACACACACACAAAATTAGTTTAAACACCTCATTGTTCTAAAGATATATGTCAAGATTTACAACAATACAAGTAGCATATTTATTTATAGTCTTATAATTACTATGTTACGTGATTGCCTTAATAAAATTTTTGTCTCATTTTACTTGAGATTGATTTGACAGCGAATGATTGAATGCCAGTAAAGTTTGATTTAGTTCAAAACTGCTACACCTTATAAAACGCACTGCAGTAAATCAAATTAACATTTTTTGATTGATTGAAATCGAATATTATCAAGAAACACTAAAACGTAAAAATCACTTCTGAAAGGTTACTTTGACATAATTTTTACTGTTTGAACAAAGTATAATACATTGATATCTATAAAATCCTTAAAATAATTTTAGGTTATCTATTGAGACAGATTCCATGAACTTGCTTTCGGACCTCTGTCCTCTTGTCGTGGCCCTTGGTTGAAGACTTGAATTTGTACAAGTTCAATATGTATCTGAAAATTACTTCTACCATAAGTTGTGATTATTTCCTGTTATAATGAACAGAGGAAGGACCTTTAAATCTCACCAGTAAACTAGTGTCCATAATTCGAGTCGTGTAAGTTGAACCGTGCGCCGTTATTAGACTAAAGGTATCCCTTGATCGTACAAATTTAGCCTTTAATTCAACACCGCTTACGAGAAATCTTTTTGATTAAACAAAGTCGAGTGCAGGTGGCTAATCATCTCAACCTGCTTACTGCTCACTGCAAGTACTTGACGTTTTGAGAGAAACCGTTATTTGCGGGCCCCAGTGTATTCATCTGCCCGACTGTATCATTGTACCATAAGGTACAACCTAAATGTGAGCTCTTGGCCTCCTTCCATAATATAGCAACGTTTCGATATGAGCGGTAGGCGTAGGTGATGTTTGGTTGCGACACCATCTTCAGATTTAAGTAAACCTCACTTGTGAGAAAAGCGAGGTTTACCTAATATGGAGCAGTTTCACGGTGAAAAGCCGTTCTTAATAATAATTGACGATCTAAAGCGTGAAACTAACAGTTCGGTGGTTGATTTTTACAAAGGGTTGTCAGGTGAAATCTGTCTGCCTTGCTTGCTAAATTCTGTATCTGAGCTCTGTCACGTGAGTTCTTAAACAGGATTATGCAATGAGTGTTGAGAGAGATATCATGCTGTACACGCCCTTGATGAAATATATTTTGCATTAAGGAAAACACACTTAGGTTTCTATGATGACAACCCTTTGCAAAAGATCAACCCCCGAACAGTTAGTTTTCCGTATTCGATCGTCAAGTATTATTAAGACCGGCTCTTCACCGTCAAACTGCTCCATACCAGGTAAACCCCCACTTTTCTCACAAGTGGAGGTTTACTTAAATCAGAGGATGGTGTCGCAACCAAACAACACCTACGTCTACCGCTCATATATCGAAACGTTGCTAAAATATGGGAGGCCAAGAGCTCACATCTTGGTTGTACCTTATGCACAATTATACAGCCAGGCAGTTGAATACACTGGAGCCCGCAAATAACGGTGGCAATCATTTTAAAACTAGCATAAACATCAACAATTTTTGAAACTTTGAAAGTATAGAGGATAAGTTCAAATTGGTATATTTAGGACCGGAATGCCTAGACCCCAGTTACCTTTGTTGCTGCGGAGCAAGGAGTAAGAGGCTTGAACTTTACTTTTTTCGGCCACAGTAACTCACAAGCTAGAATGGTATTTCATTAAAACATATCAAAGGAAGGCAAACTTTTAAATTCTATAAACGTTTGTATTTAAGAACATCGTACCACGCCCATAGGATTGGGAATATGTTATAATTTTAATTTAATAAATCTAGGAATGTATTTTTTGACATATTTCATATACTCGTTTATTATCACAAAATATTTTTTTACTGAAATATTACTGAGACTATGTTAATTAAACAGTAATGCATGCAACTGGGTTACTTTCGGGGACTACCACCTGTCATGATAGTCTGTTATCAGTTTTACAATTAAAGTATTAGAAAAGGCAACAGTTTTATTTTTAAAAGCCTTTATTTATAAGTTTCCCCTTTCATTTTAGTTGCAATAATTAAGAACCAAATGCAAAATTTAATAATATAATCATGACCAGGTTCCATCGAATATATTTGTTCTTCTAAATTATGCTTCTAAAATTACTTCTGGTTCACTCTAAATTTAGACTGCGATGCGTAAAGGGGTACCTACATACTCTACACCGGTGTTACCTGGCGTATCGGATAAAATGTTATCGAAGAAATGGTTCCACAAAGATATCCACTGGAACATCAAATCCAAAGGAGTTGGATTCAATTGCGTTGAACGCCTTTAAGACATTTGTTTCAGTTGCTACTTTATATTATTATTGCTGATTATGCGTGTTGCTAATATAGAAATGAATCAAAAAGATTAACAAAAGCACTACTTGGCAAATAAACTTTGGGTTGTTTCCTATACTTTGACTCGTGAGATAGAAATGCATCGTATGAATGTAGTTTTTTAATATACTATAAGCACCGATTTTGATCTAGCATTTTATAAACTTTATTATGCTTTCTTTACTAATTGTGTTGTTTTGGTAAGCTACCTCTGTGAGTTTCTGTTTTGAATGTTTTAGGGACTGTTTTAAACCGGCCTACTTTATCTACTTTTTCTTTGGACAGAGAACTAATATTATTGAGTTGATGGTTACAATCTTGAGACTCATTCTTTAGTTTAACAAGAAATAGGCAGATTTCGTATCTATTCACTGCCATATGAATGATATAACTTACCACTATAAAACTGCCAAGATCAACTTTTAAGTTACTTTAATATTTCAAGTTACCACTTCACTTTGCACTGACAGGATATTCATACATAAACCACAATAGCATTAAATATTACTGACATCTGAACTTGTAAAATTAACGTCAAATTTTATCCGAAAACTGTACAAGTTAATAACTTGTTAGAATTCTACTCTGTCTAAGCGGAAGCTAATCAATTTTGGGATATTTTCGAGAACGTGCATGTTAAACACGCAATAAATGCAAATAGTTATAAGTAGTTATAAGTAGAATACCGGCACCATCCGCACTTTTTCTTTGTGACGTCACAAGACCCGTCCCTGGGACACCTCCGTTTCACTTTTTATACACGCCCACGTGGGGTCGAATTTTGACATTGAGATTGAGGTTGACCTTGACTACCCTTGGGTTTGACCTTGAGACTGGCATTAGGACCTGGCATTGAATTGGCCTTAGGCTAGCCAAGGTCAGAATCAAAATCTTAAATTTTAAATTTTCTAATAAGGGACCCTAATGCTAACTTGTAAGACAACTATAAGAACTTGTGTTAGCGTCTTCGCCCTCTTGTGGTGGTCCCCTTGTTGCGAAATTTGAATTTTTGACGCCATCTGGTGGTGTATGGACTAATGAACATTTTCTGTGATAACGGAGGTGCCACCTAGCCGTACATTTCTAGAACCAATCTGTGGTTGTTTGTGGCTCCATCTAATGATGTATTTCTAAAGTAGCGAGTGTTTTCTGTAATAGAAGTTAATCATGCACGCCTCTATTTCTCTCTCTCTCTCGTTTCTCCGTTTTTCTCTCGTCTCTTTCTCAAACAAACAAATCAATTAATCAAATCAAATCAAATTAATCAAATTAATCATATTAATCGAATTAATCGAATTAATCGAATTAATCGAATTAATCGAATTAATCGAACTAATCGAATTAATCGAATTAATCGAATTAATCGAATTAATCGAATTAATCGAATTAATCGAATTAATCGATTTAAACGAATTAATCGAATTAATCGAATTAATCGAATTAATCGAATTAATCGAATTAATCGAATTAACCGAATTAATCGAATTAATCGAATTAGTCGAATTAATCGAATTAATCGAATTAATCGAATTAATCGAATTAATCGAATTAATCGAATTAATCGAATTAATCGAATTAATCGAATTAATCGAATTAATCGAATTAATCGAATTAATCGAACTACTCGAACTAATCGAACTAATCGAATTAATCGAATTAATCGAATTAATCGAATTAATCGAATTAATTGAATTAATCGAATTAATCGAATTAATCGAATTAATCGAATTAATCGAATTAATCGAATTAATCGAATTAATCGAATTAATCGAATTGATCGAATTGATCGAATTGATCGAATTGATCGAATTGATCGAATTGATCGAATTGATCGAATTAATCGAATTAATCGAATTAATCGAATTAATCGAATTAATCGAATTAATCGAATTAATCGAATTAATCGAATTAATCGAATTAATCGAATTAATCGAATTAATCGAATTAATCGAATTAATCGAATTAATCGAATTAATCGAATTAATAGAATTAATAGAATAAATCGAATTAATCGAATTAATCGAATTAATCGAATTAATCGAATTAATCGAATTAATCGAATTAATCGAATTAATCGAATTAATCGAATTAATCGAATTAATCGAATTAATCGAATTAATCGAATTAATCGAATTAATCGAATTGATCGAATTGATCGAATTGATCGAATTGATCGAATTGATCGAATTGATCGAATTGATCGAATTGATCGAATTGATCGAATTGATCGAATTGATCGAATTGATCGAATTGATCGAATTGATCGAATTGATCGAATTGATCGAATTGATCGAATTAATCGAATTAATCGAATTAATCGAATTAATCGAATTAATCGAATTAATCGAATTAATCGAATTAATCGAATTAATCGAATTAATCGAATTAATCGAATTAATCGAATTAATCGAATTAATCGAATTAATCGAATTAATCGAATTAATCGAATTAATCGAATTAATCGAATTAATCGAATTAATCGAATTAATCGAATTAATCGAATTAATCGAATTAATCGAATTAATCGAATTAATCGAATTAATCGAATTAATCGAATTAATCGAATTAATCGAATTAATCGAATTAATCGAATTAATCGAATTAATCGAATTAATCGAATACGAATTAATCGAATTAATCGAATTAATCGAATTAATCGAATTAATCGAATTGATCGAATTGATCGAATTGATCGAATTGATCGAATTGATCGAATTGATCGAATTGATCGAATTAATCGAATTAATCGAATTAATCGAATTAATCGAATTAATCGAATTAATCGAATTAATCGAATTAATCGAATTAATCGAATTAATCGAATTAATCGAATTAATCGAATTAATCGAATTAATCGAATTAATCGAATTAATCGAATTAATCGAATTAATCGAATTAATCGAATTAATCGAATTAATCGAATTAATCGAATTAATCGAATTAATCGAATTAATCGAATTAATCGAATTAATCGAATTAATCGAATTAATCGAATTAATCGAATTAATCGAATTAATCGAATTAATCGAATTAATCGAATTAATCGAATAATCGAATTAACCGAATTAATCGAACTAATCGAACTAATCGAATTAATCGAATTAATCGAATTAATCGAATTAATCGAATTAATCGAATTAATCGAATTAATCGAATTAATCGAATTAATCGAATTAATCGAATTAATCGAATTAATCGAATTAATCGAATTAATCGAATTAATCGAATTAATCGAATTAATCGAATTAATCGAATTAATCGAATTAATCGAATTAATCGAATTAATCGAATTAATCGAATTAATCGAATTAATCGAATTAATCGAATTAATCGAATTAATCGAATTAATCGAATTAATCGAATTAATCGAATTAATCGAATTAACCGAATTAATCGAACTAATCGAACTAATCGAATTAATCGAATTAATCGAATTAATCGAATTAATCGAATTAATCGAATTAATCGAATTAATCGAATTAATCGAATTAATCAAATTAGTAAAATTAATCAAAATCAGAGATACTTCGGATTGGACCTTGGGGTTGACCTCGTGCGTGGCTTTAGAGCCGGCCGGCCTTGAGCCGAAAAAAAATCGAGTTGAGGACCTCCGCAGGAAATTTGAATTATGGGTCCTAATGCTAGCTTACCTATCTTATAAGCTAGCATTAGGACCCTTACTCAAATTTCCCGCGGAAGTCCTCAACTCTTTTTTTTTAAAATATGAATAAAATATGAATGAAAATGATTAAATTGTATTCTTGATTGAATCAGATGACCTTAGGAATTGTTTCTAAACCATTTTACCTTGGGAAGAAGTCACCTCAACTGGCGTCAACTGAACATTTCGAAAATGTCTCGTTTACAAGCACTAATAGAAGAGATATAGGGTTTTGAAAGTTTATTAAAGCTATAAGTATTTTAATAAGCTGTGTAGTCAAACGATCGTGATTGGCGCAATGGTTTAGCTCCGGGTTACCGTCAAATCACACACCGCACAGACTGAGTCAATAGCACAGAGGCATTCCCAACAGTAGTGATGGTCCGCACAACTCGTAGCTGCCGTTAGCGTAGTCTCTTGTCATAGTTTGTCAGCACTCTTCACATAAATTTCATCGAGTGTTATCTGTAGGTCACAGGCATAGCAGAAAACCTGCAGTGGTATATGGGCTTCATAGTTCCATCCCTGGTAGTGTAGGTAGTGGCATTTCACGCACATAACAATAATAAAACTGTCTCTAACAATTGCATAAATAAATTAATTAATAATGACAAAATCTACTTATGAATACTCAGCTAGACTAGACTAGGCCAGCCTAGACCAACTGTGGGTATACACATTTTGTTATTGTTGATGTACACATACAAATCCTGACAATTGCTTCTTATATTATAGCTGTACTACATTCACCTTTTTTACAATAGTTTTTCCCCAGTATTAATTTGAAAAGTGTATTTTCCAGATTAGAATTCGTTTTATATATTACTTTAAAGACAACTTTCAATTAATAATATTTATATCATGTTCATACAAAAAATCACTTTTATTAATAAACAAGTAATTAGCTAATTAATTAAGATATCATTAGTACCAGCAGGAAGTTGTATATAAAAATTTATATCTGTTATAAGTAATTAAACTTGCAGTTTGAACAGAACAAAAATCAAGATTATATTTATATTTACTTCAAGAATGTAAGGTCAACTTTCAATAGGTGCTGTATATGTTGCTTGTACATATGTACATACACAGACAACACACATACACACACACACACACACACACACACACACACACACACACACACACACACACACACACACACACACACACACACACACACAAAATTAGTTTAAACACCTCATTATTATAAAGACATATATCAAAATTTACAACTATACAAGCAGCATATTTATTTATAATATTATAACTGCTATTTCACGTGATTGCCTTAATACAATTTTTGTCTCGTTTTACTTGAGATTGATTTGACAGCGAATAATTGAATGCCAGTAAAATTTAATTTAATTCAAAACTGCTACACCTTACAAAACACACTGTAGTAAATCAAATTAATATTTTTTGATTGATTGAAATCGAATATTATCAAGAAACACTAAAACGTAAAAATCACTTCTAAAAGGTTACTTTGAAATAATTTTTACAGTTTGAACAAAGTATAATACATTGATATCTATAAAATCCTTCAAGTAATTTTAGGTTATCTATTGAGACAGATTCCATGAACTTGCTCTCAGACCTCTGTCCTCTTGTCGGCCTTGGTTGAAGACTTGAATTTGTACAAGTTCAATATGTATCTGAAAATTACTTCTACCATAAGTTGTGATTATTTCCTGTTATAATGAACAGATGAAGGACCTTTAAATCTCACCAGTAAACTAGTGTCCATAATTCGAGTCGTGTAAGTTGAACCGTGCGCCGTTATTAGACTAAAGGTATCCCTTGATCGTACAAATTTAGCCTTTAATTCAACACCGCTTACGAGAAATCTTTTTGATTAAACAAAGTCGAGTGCAGGTGGCTAATCATCTCAACCTGCTTACTGCTCACTGCAAGTACTTGACGTTTTGAGAGAAACCGTTATTTGCGGGCCCCAGTGTATTCATCTGCCCGACTGTATCATTGTACCATAAGGTACAACCTAAATGTGAGCTCTTGGCCTCCCTTCCATAATATAGCAACGTTTCGATATATGAGCGGTAGGCGTAGGTGATGTTTGGTTGCGACACCATCTTCAGATTTAAGTAAACCTCCACTTGTGAGAAAAGCGAGGGTTTACCTAATATGGAGCAGTTTCACGGTGAAAAGCCGTTCTTAATAATAATTGACGATCTAAAGCGTGAAACTAACAGTTCGGTGGTTGATTTTTACAAAGGGTTGTCAGGTGAAATCTGTCTGCCTTGCTTGCTAAATTCTGTATCTGAGCTCTGTCACGTGAGTTCTTAAACAGGATTATGCAATGAGTGTTGAGAGAGATATCATGCTGTACACGCCCTTGATGAAATATATTTTGCATTAAGGAAAACACACTTAGGTTTCTATGATGACAACCCTTTGCAAAAGATCAACCCCCGAACAGTTAGTTTTCCGTATTCGATCGTCAAGTATTATTAAGACCGGCTCTTCACCGTCAAACTTCCATACCAGGTAAACCCCACTTTTCTCACAAGTGGAGGTTTACTTAAATCGAGGATGGTGTCGCAACCAAACAACACCTACGTCTACCGCTCATATATCGAAACGTTGCTAAAATATGGAGGCCAAGAGCTCACATCTTGTTGTACCTTATGCACAATTATACAGCCAGGCAGTTGAATACACTGGAGCCCGCAAATAACGGTGGCAATCATTTTAAAACTAGCATAAACATCAACAATTTTTGAAACTTTGAAAGTATAGAGGATAAGTTCAAATTGGTATATTTAGGACCGGAATGCCTAGACCCCAGTTACCTTTGTTGCTGCGGAGCAAGGAGTAAGAGGCTTGAACTTTACTTTTTTCGGCCACAGTAACTCACAAGCTAGAATGGTATTTCATTAAAACATATCAAAGGAAGGCAAACTTTTAAATTCTATAAACGTTTGTATTTAAGAACATCGTACCACGCCCATAGGATTGCGAATATGTTATAATTTTAATTTAATAAATCTAGGAATGTATTTTTTGACATATTTCATATACTCGTTTATTATCACAAAATATTTTTTTACTGAAATATTACTGAGACTATGTTAATTAAACAGTAATGCATGCAACTGGGTTACTTTCGGGGACTACCACCTGTCATGATAGTCTGTTATCAGTTTTACAATTAAAGTATTAGAAAAGGCAACAGTTTTATTTTTAAAAGCCTTTATTTATAAGTTTCCCCTTTCATTTTAGTTTCTGTTCGAATCCGAGAGTAGTCAGTGCTTAAGAAAAGATCAGGGACATATGAATTCGACTCAAGTGCGAAAACTCAGGATTAAACCCAGTGACGGAAACTCAGTCCGCTTCCGAAACCACACGCTACAGAAACAAAAACTTTGGAAATGGGCTAATCAACTAAAATGGTTTTGAATTTGATTTGATTGTTAGTTGGTACTATTCACAGTTCTACTACATTATAAAACTGCTTGTATTGTTAAGCTGTAAATTACTGAATGTAATTTGTGTTTACAATAATGTAAAATTATAACCAAATGTATCAGTGGAGGCTGAGACCAACGTCGGTGGGCGTTGGATCCAGAGAGAGCCAATGTACGTAGTAACTAGATTGGAGTTTGTGACCAATTCTAGAAATAGACGTTGTGAGTAGAAAGAGAGCGAGTAGAGGCTATGACTAACGGAAGTAGACGATATGACCAACAGGCATCTGTGTAAGTTGTGATCATAATGAAAGTTGTAATCAATTTTAAAGGTGGGTGTTGTGAATACTAATAGAATAATGGAGGTTACGTTCAACGTCGGTAGACGATTTGACCAGTACCTGTAGGTGGAGGTTGTGACCAGGGTGGAGGATGTGACCAGAGTGGAGGTTGGAACCAAATTTAAAAGTGGACGTTGTGAACAACGTAGAGGTTATGATCAAATTTAACAGCAGACATTGTGAAGAGATTAATATTCTAGAAGGTGGTGGACGTTGTGGTGAGAAGATGTAGTGACATAGACCCTTAACTACGTATCTATTTCTACACGAAATTATGAATTGCAATAAGTAAGCTATCTTACTAGCATTACGAAACCTAAGTAAGGCGGCACATTACAAATCTTTAAATGTGACACAAATTTTTAACAAATCTCTATTTCTAATTTAGTCTTAAAAGCAATCGTCAAAGACAAACTGTAAAATGTGGCAAAATAATAAAATTATACTATTAAAAAATGCCCTTATTACCACAAAGTGTGTGTAAACTTAATGATAATAACAGTATGACAGGCAATAAAGGCAAACAAACCATTTTCGTATGCAAACGTGGCCTTAAAAGTTACTGCAATTCACACAAAAAGGGAAACGTAAAGACAAAGACAAACACATAGAAAATCAATAAATTCAAATTTTATATTAAAAATTATTATTAATTTTATTAAATACATAAATAAAAATAAAATACTTATCTTTTTTGGGATTTTTTAATGGTGTACTTTAAATTATACAATCTAAACGTTTCGATAACACTTACAGTTATCTTCGTCAGTAGTAATGTTTGTTAAAAATTGTTAAAGATGTAGTAAACAATTTTGTCAAATTTGAAAAATTCAAACATAAACATAAGCCTGCTATTAATATAACAGTTTGAGAAACGTATAAGCCAACTATAAAATTGTAGTAAAGAATATCTATGTCATTAAAATTAAATATTGTTAAACTGCCTCAAAGATGACAAAGTGTAAAGTTGTGAAAAACTTCAATTTTAAAATGATAGAAGCATTCACAAATCCAAACATTACATCATATTTCAGTCCTTTATGGGGAGGAAACTTATCGTTTTATCAGACAATTTGAAAAATTAAGGAAACGTAAAGCACAATTATTATCGTCACTCACTTTTTTATTGCGATGCCGAGACCAAAAGATTATCCCAAAGTTTATCTAGATTAAAAGAAATTTTAATAACACGCAAGCGAATAATATTTACAGAAGAACTGAAAATGCTCTTCTACGTAATCAAATACATATTACTAGGAAGTTACTGGATAACACCGATAAAAATCTTTTATATTTACATTTAGAAATTTCATCTATTTTGAATAAAGAAGATTGGGATAAAATTGATTCTATAACGTTTAAACCTATGGAAATAAATTTTGACATCTCATGTCAACGTCAAAAAGAAAAATGTAATAAATTATACAAACAGCAAAATAATAGACCATCTATTGATTGAAGAAAAACAGTTATAAACCTTTCTGATAATGTTGTTTCAGATTATGCTATTGAAGCGCTTTCTAAAGGAGGAAATTTTGCGATAACACCAAGAGTAATACCTTTTGAAGATATAATTTCCAACATCGAAAACTCCATTAGATTATTACCTTTTGATGCTGCTAATGAACTTAGATATAACACCGTTAACATATTACGTAAAACAAAACCTCCAAAGAGCAACTTATCCTTTCGTCAACGACATGCTTTACTTGATCTTAAACGCAATGAAAATATTATAATATTAAAATCAGATAAAGGTAATGCAACTGTTATATTAAATATGAACGATTATAACACTAAGATAGAACAATTGTTGGGACCAGAAACTTATCGTGAAATACCAAAAGATCCAACAAAAAAGTTTCTTTTAAAAACTAAAGAGCTGATTAAATTATCATCTATTCCTGAAAAAATAAAGAAGAAACTATCTAACTCTGAAGCTATTTCACCAAAACTATATGGTTTACCAAAATTCATAAACCTAATATTCCTTTAAGGCCTATTGTTAGTGCAATTGGTTCTCCTACATATCACCTTGCAAAACATCTTACATAGTTATTACAACCTCATATAGGAAAAACACCCCATTACATTAAAAATTCTGCCGACTTTGTTGAAAAAATGCATAGTTTCAAAATTGAAGAAGGTGATATAATGGTTAGTTTTGATGTTATTTCACTTTTTACAAAAGTACCTCTAAAAGAAACTATTGAATACATAGATCATCTTTTTCCAAAGGACATAACCATTCTTTTTCAGCACTGTCTTACTACAACTTATTTTCAGTGGAATAGTAAATTTTATGAACAGATTGAAGGTGTAGCAATGGGTAGTCCCCTTAGTCCTGTTATAGCTAATTTTTATATGGAAAAATTTGAAACATTAACGTTACAAAATACACCTAAAAAACCTTCAGTTTGGTATAGATATGTAGATGACACATTTGTTATTTGGAGACATGGAGAAGAAGCACTGCATGAGTTTTTGGTTTTATAAATGGTATACATCCTAGTATTCAGTTTACCATGGAAAAAGAAACTAATGGAAGTTTACCATTTCTTGACATATTAATATCTAAAAATAATAATTCACTATCTTTTAAGGTTTACAGAAAGCCGACACACACTGATAGATACCTTCATAAATTATCCAACCACCATCCACGTCAAAAATTAGTGTAATTAAATCTTTAGTAGATCGAGCAAAACGAATTTGTGACCCTGAATTTTGAATGATGAATATAAATATTTAAGAAAATCCTTACAAGATAATGGATATTCACTTACAGATATTAATAATGTTATTACACCTTCTAGGCGTAACCTTAAAGAAAAACCAGTTCTTAATGTTGGTACTGCTTTTCTTCCTTTTATAGCTAATGTTACAAATAGAATTGAAAAATCCTAATCAAATGTGGCATTAGGACTATTTTTAAACCTACAAGAAAAATTAAAGAACATTTAAGATCACCTAAAGATGTGTCAAACCCTTTATCATCTTCCGGAGTGTATAAGTTATCTTGTTCATGTGGAAAAGTATACATCGGACCACAAAACGTAGCTTTGATACAAGACGCAAAGAACATATGAGATTTTGTAGATTGGTCAACCAGAGAGGTCTGATGTGGCTGACCATGCCCTGAATAATCTAAATCATGACATTCAATTTGACAATATGAAAATATTGTCAAGACAAACCATTATTATGTTCGTTTGCAACGTGAAGCTATTGAAATATATAAACACCCGAATAATTTTAATAGACAAGAAGAAAATCTCCGTTTAAATAGGTTTTGGCATCTTATAATTAAAAAGAGCATAATGATACGCCTTAATTTTAATTTGTTTTCAACTTTTGGTATGTCTAGGTTTTTTGCTGTGTTTTTCCTAGACCTTGAAGCAAATGCTTTACCAATTATATGTTAAATTTCCACAGCACTATAATTTAACATAAGTAGTTGAAATTAAATTGAAATTGAAAATTACAAAGAACGTTCTGCATTGTGCTTTTCATTGTTAATAACACTTCCAATTATTGATAAATATATTTCTTTGTTAGATTTAACTGGGTTATTTTATTTGATGTAATGTTTGGATTTGTGAATGCTTTTATCATTTTAAAATTGAAGTTTTTCACAACTTTACACTTCACATCATCACTCGATTAAATTTTGTTAAATGTGTTTTTTGGCTGGCAAATTTCATTGTTAGCTTTCGTCGTAGAGAGTGTTCTGGTTTGTCATCTTTGAGGCAGTTAGCAATATTTAATTTTAATGACCTAGTTATTCTTTACTACAATTTTATAGTTGGCTTATACGTTTCTCAAACTGTTATATTAATAGCAGGCTTATGTTTAATGTTTGAATTTTTCAAATTTGACAAAATTGTTTACTACATCTTTAACAATTTTTAACAAACATTACTACTGACGAAGATAACTGTAAGTGTTATCGAAAGGTTTAGATTGTATAATTTAAAGTACACCATTAAAAAATCCCAAAAAAGATAAGTATTTTATTATGAGTGTTAATGGTGAAAGTTTACATTTTCATACATAGATAAAAGTTTACCTAGAGTAGGATTTGAACCTATGACCTGTACTTTGCTAGAGTACCGCGCTAACCAACTGCGCCCTCAAGGTTCAAGCCCCAATCAATGTAAATTTTGTCTTTATGTATGTAGAACTGATGTAATTCTAAATGTAATGAGATAACTATCAAATTACTTATATTAATGGAATGTGAGCCTGAAACATCGCCAGGATTCACACATACCAAAGCAACTTGACTAATACAATGATTTAATAAAACAAATTTTATATGTTTTGTAAACAAAATAAGTAAGGAAACATATTAAAGTATATGCTAAAGCTATGAGGAATGGTCTTTTAGAATACAAAAAAGATTAAGCGTTATAATCGGTTACCAATTAAATGACGTCCTGTATACCCTAGACAGAACAACCTAACAATAATTTTATCCATGCATAACTTTTTGACGTTGGTACAGTGTTACGAGAAAGTGCTATTTTTTTATTATTACACCAATTGAAGAGAGAGCGAACCAAAACCAGAACACATGATTTTGTAAATTTTTTCAAATGAATCACCCTATATTTTATTTTAAAAAGTAAAAATACACTTTACGTCCTTTCATTTTTATTAAGAACTCCCTATAGCTAAAATCATTAATTTCTGAGATATCTTTGTGGATAGTATAACTAGTGTTATGATTATCATCGGTGATAGCTCGAGTTAAAGGCGATGAAAATTGAACTCGTGCTTCGCACTCGTTTAATTTTCTACAGGTTTTAACGTGTGGTATCATCGACTATTAATCATAACACGAGTTATAGAAAATATATTTTTTAAAGTTTACAATTTTAAACGATCTGTCACTTTGATAGTAAATATTACAATTGCAAGATAATCAATAGAATTATTTATTTCTTTTTGTCACTTTGACAGTAAACTATTTTATTCATTAAAATCATGTGACAGTCAACATGCGGTGATAAAATTACCACCGACTTCACAGCCTATTCCGCGATTTTGTTTTTGTATTTTAACCAATGAAAGTAATCAAAAATGTACCATGTGACATGTGAATTATATTCCCAGTTTAATAACAGAAAGAGACTTTTTAACAATTTCTATTATAACAAGTTAGCCGTGAACAAATAACAGATAGATATTATTCAGTAATAATTAGTAGCTTATCATTTAACAAACTTCTTTGAGATTATGTAGTGTTATCTTAATAACCGATGTTTTTTGAATTTTTTATAATAATTTCTCACAGTTTTATTTGTTCACGGCTAACTTATAATACAAATTTGAAAAAAAAATCTCGTTCTGCTATTGAATTGAAAATATCTCAGAAATTAACGATTTTAGCTATAGGGAGTGCTTAATAAAAATGAAAGAACATAAAGTGTATTCTCGCGTTTTATAATAAAATACAGGGTGATTCATCTGAAAAAATTGACAAAATCATATGTTCGAGTTTTTGCTCACTCCATATTCAATTGGTGAAATAATAAAGCACTTTCTCGTAACACTGTACCAATGTCAAAAAGTTATGCCTGCAAAAAATTATTGTTAGGTTGTTCTGTCTAGGGTATAAAGGACGTTGAAATGAGAATGATTTTCGTGTACAATTGACCATAACTTTTGACATACCCTGTATAACGTAATGAAACCCTATATTGGAAGTATGGGGGAGATGAGCTTAATCTAAATTTGAAATAATATATAGTGTCCCATTTAAAAAAAAGTATGTTTGGTTCACCCTGGTAATATGTAACACCCGGTAAATACGAAAATAATTTTTTATAATGTGAAGTTTGAAGCTGCCTATAATTTTTGTAAATAATTTTTTAATATCTCCTTTAATAACGGATCTATCGTACTTCGACGCATTAATGTCGCACCCTGTTATATATATATATATATATATATATATATATATATATATATATATATATATATATATATATATATTAAAGGTTTTGATCAAACATATGTTTAAAAATTTTTATTCTAATATTTGACACACTACAATCCCATATTTAGTCTGTATTACCGATTAAAATATTTAAATAAAAAATCTGGTACATTGCTCCCACCATACAGGTGCTGAAACCCTTTCTGTATTTATTTATTTAATCTATTAATAACGCACGAAAATAAAAACCACAATGGAATATGCGTTCCTGCAAGTCTTGGACAAGTCTTAGCTACAACCCTTTGAAGCAATGTCTAGTGAACTAATTACATTGCTAGGATCAAAAGACGCTATTAAAGCGGCATTTAGACTTTGTGATTGATATTCTGACTATAATCCCTCATTTTTTCCTTTAAGACCTGTTTTTGTTTATTATTAGTTTTGTTTGTAGTTCCCACTGTTAAAATTAGGTTTATATAATTTTTCCTAAATAAAAAGCAATTCATTATCCTTCTCAGATTCAAACAATCAAACAGTTCTACTTTCCTTCTATCTACAGGTATATAAATACTACAATCGTAACAAGCTAGATTCTCTGAGTCATTATTACAATACGTATTCAACTTTATACGGGAAGATTGTAAAGGTGTGATAACACACGTCTTACCCTAATTACAAGAAAATAAATAATTTTTTACTCAATGTATCAATGAGCGAATTTATTGAAACTTGTTTTGGACAGTTTCTCTTACCAAAATTCTGACAAATTTAGTGTTGTAGGTTGTGCATGAGGACAACAAATGTACTATTTAGTTCTGCTATAAGTGAACTTTTATTTTTATTCTTAGTATACTGATGAGGTATTGCTTTTTGTTCCTAGTTCTACTTTTTAGAATGGAATAGATAAATAAATTTGTTACACGGGAAATCTCCCTAGGCCTATTAAAATAATCGGGTTGCCGGCTATCAGCGCGGAAGACGGTCAGTTTCATAGTAAGTTGTCCACTACGATCGTGATTTGTCGATGGACGACATGAATCTTTAATTATTATAGTTACGAAGAAAAATACCTACATAAATACCTACGGTGGTTAATGTTGCTTCTCTGAGCGCGTCAGGACCGGTGGCTGGAAAAATAGCCTTAGTATTGGGAAGAGCGTCTTAATGAACTTTGGTTTAATTTAAATTGGAATTATGAAATATCTAAGTTTACTCAAACTTTCTGGATACGGTCTTGGTTATATAATAGACAGATATAACGAAGATTAAATATTATGTGTAAAATACACAAACATTTTATTCTCTCCTCAATATTATTAAAAATAATCTTATCAGGGTAGTTTGCGCCATGGGCGGTTATGGCTTCTGGCACGACATCAGCAAATTGCATTGGTTTGTTATGGGTAGGCGTAAACAATAGGACTCTGACATAGAAAAATCTTTTGTAACAACGGCAGAGGAGATAAAAATTATGAACTCAATTAATTTAGCAAAATTGATAATTAATATATAATCAATGGAGAAACCTAATGTAGAGAATTTCAACTTTTTACAATGTTACCGTTTTAGCGGACAATGTGAGGGACAGGTGTGTGGGCCGACAAAACGAATGAATAAATTGCAGGAACACGTAAGAACACGAGTAAAATTTTTAGGTAATAATCAATAATGCTTCAGTCAGAGAAAATCAAAAATATGACCACAGTACAGATTAACAGTTAAAAAGATTAAGAAAAACTTTGGCACTCTAAGCGGTGAAGTCTAAATAGCTATCAATAAACGACAAAATGAGTGTCCTGATGTAAAGGAAGTGTCTGAAAAAAGAAAGAATATTTTAGGTTTCCTTTAAGACTGTGTATTGTAAGAGCCATTTGTTTATTGCAAATTGTTGGTATGCAATAGTGCTTGAAGAAATAAAGTAAAGAACGTAAAGCGTTAGGTTAAGACATGTACAAAAGAAGGTGAGATGAATTGGATTACTCTAACAACAAAATTGAGTTAAAATATATATATATATATATATATATATATATATATATATATATATATATATATATATATATATATATATATATATATATATATAAAAGTACACGTTACAAAGCAAATTTTAAACCAACAAAAATACTAACTCTAACACTATACTATTTATTCAAATGCTTACATGTCAACAAATTATACTATGTGTAACATAAACAATTAATTAACTTTACTGTTTAGTATTCTAAACAAGTCAAATAAACTGGGAGTAAATAAAATCATTCATTTAAGCTTGATGAAAATACAGAAATATTATACATTAAATTATACATTAAATTGCTTTTCATTTTTGTATGCTTAGTATAGTTCCGCACAATTTTGGCTTAATAAAGAGAATGATACTGAGAATTTAGTTTAGATGAAGTCTGAAAGTGAGAGAAAATACATCTTATAACGTATTAAGTCAGATTTGAGTTTTGAAGACAGTGGAGACGACGATAACATATTGGGTTGCACCTGATTGCGTTTTAACTTAATGTTGGGGTTTGTGCTGACGACGTATTTTCCACTTCGCGTATATGAAAATTTTCTCGTTTTCATCACGAGAACTTCTTGAGTGTGTTTTAAATAAATGGACTGAAGTTTAAAATGGCGAATTTTGGCGGATCGCGAAAGACGGTATTATGTACCGAGCTATGCGCTTAGTAAGTCGTGCGCGGTAAGGTACTCGGTAGTTAGAGCTGTTGTGGACGATTTAAACATCCCTTAAATTGTGTGTCAATTTGACTAAAGTCCTGTGTAACGTAGTTTTGACGCGTTGATGTCCTGCTTGGCCGTGGCGTATTTTTATGGATAGTTCACAGATCACATCACGTTTTTATGTAGTATCGTTCTCCCAACGCACCAGTATCAATCAAGGAAAATAGCGTGTGCGCGTGAGTGTGCGTGTGCGTACGTGTGCGTGTGCGTGCGTGTGCGTGTGCGTGTGCGTGTGCGTGTGCGTGTGCGTGCATGTGCGCGTGCGTGTGCGTGTGCGTGTGCGTATGCGCGTCCTTGTACGTGTGCGTGTACGTGTGCGTGTGCGTGTCGTGACGTGCGTCGCGTGCGCGTGCGTCGTGCGTGTCGTGTGCGTGTGCGTGTGCGTGTCGCGTGGCGTGTGCGTGTGTGTGTGTGTGTAAGGTATGTGTGTGTGTGCGTGTGTGTGTGCGTGTGTGTGTGTGTGTGTGTGTGTGTGTGAAATAACGTTTTTGGCCTTGAAAAAGTACCCTGTCGAGATGACTTATTACTTTCTGATGTTCAGGGACCTACTATAGTATCATGCCAATATTAAGGAATTGCGGTGGTTACGATACGTGTATAAACTTTGATTTGGGACTATATGTGTGCGTTGCGCTTGAAAACATATTTTACCGAATTTACAATGGTTGTATTACAGCATAAAATGTTGGCACTGCGTTTTTGCTTCTCGCTTTTTTTCTGCAAACCCAAACCGTGTTTAAATGGCTATCGGCAACGTTATGCTTTAGGGTATAAAATAAAGTTTATGTACTGTTTTTTTCCTACCAGTAACTATTAATACATAATAAACCACTTGACAAGTTGTTTAGGATATAAAGAATTACGTTTTGCTAATGTTAGGCATGTCATGCTCTTTGTATACATACAGTATTATCGTATGTTAGAATGAGCAACTAAAAACTTATCAAAAAAGGAACTGCAAAGGTGTTGAGACACTTTAACCGGGTTTTGATGTCGATTATGGTGCAGTAAGCAACGCAAAGCATTTAGAGGATACTGTCATCTCAGGCGAGGATAATGATGGTAACAATATCAGTGAAACCGACGAGCAGTGTGACAGAGAAGAAGCTATTGGTCCAGCAGCAAAAAATCTAATTGACAATGAAGAAAACATACCCATATGTGTTCTAAGAGATAGGTCGAGGAAAGAAAAGTTTATCACAAAAGAAATTTCTCGAAAAGAAAAGTGTCTACTACTAAATGAGGACCAGCTTCGCTTCAACGGCAGTAGTAACATTGATGCGGAAGTTTTTGATTTGGAGAAACCTTACGAATTTTTTAGTTATTTTTTCAAATGACCTAGTTCAAAAAATTATACAAGAAGCTAAGTATATGCTGTACAAAAAAAATTAAAGGCATTCCGTTTTTTTTACAGAACTCGACATAACACAGTATATGGGAATAATTATGTTCATGTAGTTACATGAAACAGTATATGCCAATTAAACCCCATAAGTAGGATATCGAATTCTCTCTTTTGGTTGGTGTCACCGGTTTTGCCTATAAGTTTGAAATTTATGTGGGGAAAGATAAATTCGAACGGTTAGCACACGACAAACTTAACCATGTAGTAACATCAAGTATAGGTTTCGGAGTATACCTAGACAAAAAAATTGTAGGTTATATCACGATAAGTACTACAATTCGTTCCTCTTATGACGTTTCTTGCAAAAGAAGGGATATATTGTTTACGCATAATGTCAGGAAAGAGATTGGCTAATTGCAAATTACCTAAAGAAATGTCACTAAAAAAAGCTCCTCGCGGCACTAGCCATGAATATGTTACAACAGTCGATGGGGTGGACATAACATCAGTCATACGAAAGAACAATAAATGTATTACACTTCTTTCGTCATTTGTCGGCAAAAGTCAAGTTTCACAGGTAAAAAGGTTTGATAGAAAAGAAAAAAAAAGCATTGAGGACTACCCTACTGTAACCCGAAAATACAACAGACATATGGGGGAGTGGACATGCTAGATAATCTGATGGGGAGGTATAAAATACATCTGAGAAGCCGAAAATGGTACATACGAATTTTTTATAACCTCATTGGTATGGCTCTGGTGCATAACAGGCTACTTTATGAAAGGGTACTTTCTAAAAAAGGACAAGCTGGTTAGGAAAGTCTTAAATTAAGCTCAATTTCGCGCTTAAGTCGCTTAATGCTTGCCATTCTCTATGTAACAATAGTAGACTCCATACCTTAGAGACAGAATTGCTTGAATAAACGAAAATGTTACGGTATAAATTGGCAGAAAACGAAATAACAGATAAAGCGCCAGAGCATTTGAAATGTCACGATAGTGGTTGAAATTACTAATTACGTCAGTTCACAGCTCGCTCAAAATACTCATAACTCGCTTACCTAAACGTAATCTTCGCAATAGGCACTGGGACCAGCAGATCTCGCGAACCTGAAAGGGCTCAAAAATATTTGCACGCTTAATTAAAATAACTGCCTGCCGCAAGAATCATTCACTAATTTGACCGAAAAACGTTACGTTACGTCATTAAAATTCGATACTTAAGTAATTTCACTTCAACAACCAAAAACAAAAAAAAACAGTTTAATTCTGTACACAACCACTTGAAAAGCTTTCTTCAAATTGCAATTTATTATGTTCCAAATCATAAAAGAAAATAATACAGTGATTCATCGGACTCTAATTGTTACGTTATAATTAAATAATCGATTGAAAAGCTTTCGGCCGTAACTGTTTTATTTAGTCTAACACAATGGAATGACGTTAATTCGTAGATCAAATTAAAAAACAATAAACATTAAAAATACATGTCGTCAGATGCTGTGTAATAATAGGTACACGTAATAGAAACAAGTCCAGTAACCTATATATATATGTAATGTGAATAAATAAATAAAAAAACAGAACCATCGAATTCTCAACACAAATATTACAATCTTATCACCTAGGTTAACTATTACCGGTGAAGTGAGTTAGCTCACGATGACCTCTATTACAATTTACTACAAAACTAATTTAAATGTCCAAAAGAATAAATCGTTATTTTTCTACAAATAAATAGTTAAATTGCGTGCTGAAAGTGTAGTCAGCACACACAATTTCAATGTAAATTCATCAGGTTACACAAGAATAAAAAACACCTTCAAATACATTTGGATAATGAAAATACGGATGGATAGGTCTGTATTGATATTTAAACGGTAAAAATAAAGAAAAGTTAATCTTAAAAAAAACAGACGTGTTCAACCCTGTGTACAAATGCATATCAAAAATAATAAAATTGCACAGCATAAATTTATTACCATTTATTTCCCTCCACAATAATAAAAAACACAGAAATGTTGCCTTAGGTAAAGGATCCCCTTTTGTTACACAGTCATCTGGAACTGAACTGCAGGAGAACCTCGGCTCTATGGTTGATGTTAACTCGACGCTAGCAGCTCGCGGTGCAATTCAGTGAATGACGGCTCTCTTTCGGCTCACGCTATGATTAAATTTTAATTGGTTGTATGTACACTGACAGTTATATTCACACGCTAATAATTAATTTTACTCTGATTGACCTCAATGTTTGTATCTTAATGAAAAAGCTGGTCTATTTATAGCAGGTTATTTAATTAACGGCAAATCGTGAACTTTACATATGAAACTTTGAAACGAACGTTGTATGTTTCCGCCAGAAGTGAAGACTTCTCTAGAGAATGGCGAGAGCACTTGTTAACTTTAAACACTATACGCCTTTCTGGATCTCGATAAGTCCCTATAGACCAATTACACGTAACGATAAACTGGTCTCGTGAAGTTTGAACGATTATATGATCCCTTATTTGGGTGTGAGGGTATGAGAACCCTGCTACGATAGTTCCTTCAACACGGACTGGGGTCAACGTTATTCATCGTCATCGCAACGAAAAGAACTGGACGCTTCTACACCTACACTACTACTGCTCTCCTGAATAACTTCACTTGTCGCCACATTTGTTTTTAAACTCCCTCCATTTAATTAGTCAATTAAAGAAAAAGTTACTCAAATTTCCTAAGTACGCGCATACACGTAGTCAAACTCGAAAATCGTCGGAAGAAGTTGCATCGTCAACAGAACCTTCTCTGGAAACCTTATACACGCACCAAAGGGAATCTCGACGAAAATCAACCTTAAATTTAACGTGCATAGAATTCAAATTCTTTGTTTAACCAAACTGTTATAAACAGAAACGGCTACTTTAACCTTTGCAAAATTTGTACCATACAATGTAATTTGAATGCGTTCTTTAATTTAATTTTTATATGATGCAATTTCAACTTGATTTAACGAAATTCACGCAATTTCAAATAACGAAAATACTTATTTATACCAAACTATCATTATTTACAAAGACACTAAAGAATGATTCACCTCAACTTAGTAAAAGGGTTTGCCTTGCTTCGATCAACAACAAAAGCTTCATTTTTGTTTTAGAAAATAACAAAAAAAAAATTCATATACCTTTTAAATACGTAAAATACAAAAGAAAACGTTACAATAGAAAAGTTTCTCCAAACATTGATGCGTTATGACATCCAATTGCGAGAATTTGCACTACATTTAAGATGTACGGTACTAACAAATAATTTATATTTTTTAAAAGTACCGGCAAATCTATAATAAAATCACGGACACATGGCAAAGAAAGGACTAACTAAACATGTCCCACCGAGAGAGGTACGTAGAGATCAAACAGATCGTTGGCCTATACCACAAAATTCAAAAATGGGATGCAAATACCACAAGTGTAAAGGTTTTACACGTACCAAGTGCGAGTTGTGTTTAAACAAAAATAATAACTGTTTTCAAAATTTTCCTTACTGACTTTTTCTAGTTTAATCATTTTGTAGCCAAACGACAACAAACTTGTTTTTAGTTTTTACTTCTTTAATAAATTAAAAATTGAAATTACAGAGATAGCTTTGAAAATGTACCTCCTTAACCGTTGAAAAACAAAAGTTATCTAATTTATATCAGAACAAACACACAGATAGAGCTTTCTTATAATGCAAAGAAAATGTCATAATTGCATACAGGGTGTTTACAATTGACTTGCCAATCAGACATTATTGCAACCAGTAAAAGTTTACTTTTTCAAATAGAACACCCGGTCTATTATTCCGTTTTTGGTTTCTACATATTAACCCTTATCAATTCGACATACAATTCCCTATCCCTAAATATAGCCGTTTCTGAATTATTTTCAATTTTTAAAAATGTATAAGTATATTGGAACATTTTTTTTAATCCATGGCCTCGTATAAATAGAAAAAAAACAGTGGAAAACAATTGTATTGCAAATTACAAAACGCAACACAAGCTAATACACTATAATTATTAAAATTATTTCTAAAAATACAAAACTAATAAAATAAAAAAAAATAATTTAACTCTAATCATTAGCGATAATGATTTATAATAATTGTTCAAAGTATTGTCCGTTTTCTCGGATGCAGACCTGAAGTCGATCTTTAAAAAATTGTTCCACTCTACCCAACAACTCGGGAGTAATGCTGTGAAAAGCCTGTGTTATACGATTACGCATATCTTCGGCAGTGGTTGGTGGTTCCCTATAGACAATACATTTTATGTATCCCCATAAAAGGAAATCTATTCTTGTCAGATCAGGAGACCTAGCTGGCCACTTCACAGGTCCATTTCGCCCAATCCATTTATTTGGAAAGACTCCATTGAAATAATCTCTTACATCTGCAGAGTAGTGAGCAGGAGCGCCATCATGTTGATACCACATTGTGGCTCAAAATCAAGAGTAATATTTTCTAATAAGCCCGGTAAATCGTTACGCAAAAAGTAAAGGTACTTCTCACCATTCAAATGTCCATCAAAAAAGAATGAACCGATAACATAATCCCCAACGATGGCACCCCAGACACTTAAAGACCACTTATGTTGATTATCAACTTGTCTTAATAAATGTGGATTTTCTGAGGAATAATAATGAAAATTATGTGTATTAACAAATCCATTCTTATGAAATGTTGATTCGTCTGTCCATAAAATATTATAAAAAAAATTTGGGTTTTGGGTATTTTTTTCTCTGGTCCAGTTACAAAATCTTACTCGATGACCGAAGTCTGCATCACTCAATTCTTGGTGTAACTGAATATGATGGGATGTAAGCGATTCTTCTTTAAAAGACGGCCTACTGCATTCTAACTTATACCAACTATTTCGCGTATGTCCTTTTGGCTTCTGTAATGATCCTCTTCGATGGCGACAAGAACCCTCAATTCACTATCTTCATTTGTAGAAGGTTTAACACGTTCACGTTTGGAGTAATTGGCACATGAAGTTGCAATAAATCTACTCATAACTTTCTGAAACGATCTTGCGTTTGGATGTCTTCTATCTGCATATCTTTCAGCATAAATTCTGCTGGCCAATAAACAGTTTCTTTCTGCAGCACCCTACACGAATATCATACGACTAACTCATTTTGTGTAAAATTCATTTTATAAAAATCTTGATTACTAACAATAACACTCGTAAATGGTTAACTACAGTTTTATTTATTTACGTCAAACACTCAATTTTTATAAGAAGCACACTTGATTTTAGAATTTTACTTGAAATTGAAGTAAATATTTGTCAAACTCTTGCTAACATGCAATGCCTCCAGTACAAAAATTGTAATTAGTCTTCTATCATAATATATTAGTTTCTGTTGCGTTTTCTAATGTATAATACAATTGTTTTATGATGTTCTTTTTTATCTATATGAGGCCATAGATTTAAAAATGTCTCAATAATCTTATATATTTTGAAAAATTGAAAATAATTCGGAAACGGCTATATTTAGGGGATAGGGAGTTGTATGGCGAACTGACAAGTGTTAATATGTTGAAACCAAAAATGTAATAATATACAGGGTGTTTTATTTGAAAAAGTAAACTTTTACTAGTTCGAATAATGGTTGATTGGCAAGTTAATTATAAGCACCCTGTGTGCAATTATGTCATTTCCTTCACATTAAAAGGAAGCTCTATCTGTGTACTTATTCTCATATAAATTAGATAACTTTTATTTTTCAACAGTTAAGGAGGTACATTTCCAAAGCAAACTCTAATTTCAATTTTTTTTTTAGAAAAACCGAAATAACCCAAAAACGACTATATTTAGGGATAGGCAAATATATTGCGAATTTGTTAGAAACAATGTGTAGAATTCAAAAAAGTAATAATATACAGGGTGTTCCATTTAATTTTTGTTATAATAATTTGGTCCTCTTTAAATAAACAACCTGTATTCGCGTGAATAATTTTTAAATATGCACAGACCTAAACTATAACTGCATTCCAAATTTTATTAATCTAGCTTATATAAAACGGAAGATATAGAAGAAGGCGCTCTTGTTGCCGGACCCTGTGTATATGGGTGTACCCAACGATTTGGGAGTGGAAGATTACGGCTATACTGTCGATTTAATAAAAATTTTATAACAGATTATTGTAGTCAACAACGAGGAGCATGTTGTAAAAATATTTTTGTATATACAGAGTGTCCCAGTTTCTCTGTTAAATGCTGAGCAGAATGGTATAAGGTACTATGGGTGTGCGACTAACGGTTACTAAATTATTGACATTTCTATGTACAAAAATAGCCAATTAAGTAGGTTTCTGTTCCGCCATCTTGAAAGATATCGGAGTGAAATCTTTGGTTTGTTTTTCCAAACTGTCTGGTTTTAACTTCTACATTCAGATTGCAGACTCTTTTCTTTGCATATACAGGGTGATCCATTTTGCTCAATGTTATTTTCCTCATTTTTTAAATGGCACACCCTGTATTTTATTACAGATTTGAATAGCATTTTTTACGGGCTTTCAATAGATACTCACTTTTTACTACCTATTCCTAAGTGTTTTTGAATTATTTATTGCTAAGTTGAAAATTGTAAACATTTCTTATTTTTGTTGCTTTCTTTCAATGTCAACTGCAGGCGGCAAAACTGCGGACGCAGAAAACACCAAATGGACTAACTTTATGTGTACTATAGTTGAAAGTCCAATTTTATGTTAAATATTGAGTTAACTCGTCTACAGTCAGCAACACTGTTGACACAGAACAATCGATTGTATGAAACTTATGAATACTATTGATAAAGGTCCCATTTTATTTTAATAATGAATCATCTCGTCCATGACGCAGTATTTAATATTTCGCACATTTATTTTGATGTTATTTCTTATTTTCTATTCATTACTTAAAATTGATAACTAAAATTAAACCGAAGCCTGTTACACGGGATTTAACAAAATAGAATTAAATTTTTTTTTAATAATTTCATTTTTTCTGTTCTAAAATAAGTAAAAATTCTTTTATTTTCGAAATAAAAGCACAGTATTGATAGAGGTGCCCTGCGAGCGCGTTATACTGTAACATTAGTGACTGTTTACAACTTCCGCTATCTCAGCTTATTAATCACATTTCTCATTCAAAAAAATCACAATTTCTAGCATTGTCTTGCTTATTTGCACAAAACGGTGCGCCGCAGAAAAAAATCCCAAAAGCAAATTATTACTAAAAATTAAATTTTGTATTAAGATAACGCTACGAAAAATAATGCTTGAAAAGCTAACAGTTTCGTTATTCACAAAAAAATGTTTACCTAAAAGTTGCAAGTTAGCAAAGATTGCGTTATATGAATTCTTTTAAAAACACTATTTGGGAAAATGGCGTACTTATTTATTAAATCGCAAGCTTTCAAGCAGATAGTCTGTCCGTCAAGCGTAATAAGAAAGTGAGAAATGTTGACAAGATAACATCAAATGTTGCAAAGTTCCATTTCTTGAAGGTGAACATCTAGATATCGCACAATTCATGTCCGTTATCTTTGTTCAAGTTGCTAGGCTGTTTCAGAATTTCAATAGCTTCTCGAATCTTCCTTGTATTCCAATTCCTATCATAAGCCAGAGTTCTTGTTTTCAAATTTTATATTGTGCAGTGTTTAAGGCACGCTGAGCAATTGCTGATTTAGTAGGATGAAGTAAACGTAAGTGCCTTTTGTGTTTTGTTAACCTGGTGTTAATGCTTCTTCCAGTTTCACCAATGTAGACATTACCACAAGAGCATGGTACTTAGTAAAAACCACATATATGTAATGGTATTTGTTCTTTCGCAGATTTCGAAGATTTTTTATTTTAATTCAGCTTTTGTAAGCTATTTTTGTATTATGCTTTTGTAATATTTTACCAACTTTATTCGTTGTGTTTGCAAGAAAAGATAAAATGGCAAACCTATTTCATGTTGTAGATTTATCATCCGAAGATATCGTTTGTCTTGGTTGAGATGACTTTTTAGTTTGTTGTTTGCTGAAGCCATTATTTTTGAAGATTTTTTCAAGATGGTATAATTTTTGTTGTAGCTTATCTGGATGACAAATATTTTTGGCGCAGTAGTACAAAGTTTGTATCATACTAAACTTCTGTGATGGATGATGGTGTAAGGAAGCATTAATGCAATGACTTGTATGAGTTGGTTTACGACATACAGAATGTGTTAGACTTCCTTCTGGTTTTCTTTCAATTAGGACCTCGGGGAATGGAAGACAACCATCTTTTTCTTTTCCCATTTTTAATTTAGTGTTTGTATGTTGATTGTTAGGTGGTTTAAGAATACCATTAGTTCTTCTTCCTCAAACGGCCAAATAACAAAGATATCATCATCATATCTAAGCCAAAGTTTTGGTTTCTTACTTAATAGCTTTATTTGCTTATTTAACAATATTGCAAAGGACTGTGTACACTTTTTACATTTACTACCATTCTATTTACTATTTACAATTGACTTTCGAATGTCTCTCTTTTCCCTACTTCACCTACGCTGTCTTCCTCACCCTGTCTTGTTCTTTTCCATGTTTCTTCCATCCTCCTTTTTCCCCCAGTATCCCAGTATCTCCTCTACTTCCTTCTGCTCTTCCTTTGCCTCCTCACATTCTTTCATCATACGGTTGATTGTTCCCATCCCCTCGCCGCATAGCCTATATACTCTATCTCCGTCTCTTCTCCAATATTTGTTCCCTCTTTCTTCGTCTCCACACCTAAATCTCTCTATCATTTTCTTTCTTTCCTTCCTCCCTTCTCCCTTCAAGTATCCCGGTATCCCTTCTCCTTGATCTTCCTATAGTTTGTATTGTATTTACCTTTCTTCACCTTCGTCCATCTTTCCTGACTTTGGACATTCCTGTCCCTTCTAATTATGTCATCTCTCATGCTCACACCTTCCCTTCTTAATCTCTCCACTTCTTCTTTCGCATTCCCATTTCTTTCATAACATTCTTTCCTGGTCTCTTGTCCATATTTTATTCTTCCTTCTTTTATTTCCTTCAAGCATTCGTTGTAATATCTTACACTCTGATCTTCTACTTACTTGCTCCACTTCATTTCTCTCATTCAAGCCTGCACCCTTATTTTTTTCTACTTACACCTCGTCTCTGATGATGCACCCCGGTGTTTCTCTTTCCACTCCCAGTATCCATTTCCAGTATTTTTCTTGCAATCCCTCTATCTATCTATACTTCACCCCGTACAACACTACACTCTTTATTGGTTTAATAATAATCTCCTTTTCATTAAGTCCATTCCGAACAGTCTTTCTCCTACACTCCACACATGCCCTATTAATGTATTCCCTTTTCTGACTCGTTCTTTTATGTGCTCTCCATCTTCATTTTCTTGTTTCATCGTGTATTCCAAGTAGGTGAATTCCTTTACCTGCTGTATCTCGTCTTCCTTCCATTTCCACTTCTCCTTTTTCCTTTTTCCTCCCCCTTTTCTCAATACTATTACCTTTGTTTGGTTCCCATTTACTTCCAAATCTTTTCTTGTTAAATATCTGTCTATAGTTTTTAACATCTCCTTCACTTCATTTTTTCCTTCGCTATTACCACTGTCATTTACGTATGCCAGCGGCCACAGTTTCCTGTTCCGCACCACCACGTCTCCTTCTTGTTGCCCCTTTAATGTCTCCTCTAGATCTCCTGTGTGTATCGCGAACAGGCTTGGGCTCAGTGGAAATCCTTGCCTCAGTCCCTTCCTTGTCATAAATTCTTCACTTAACTCCCGATTCACCCTCAGCTTATTCCTCGTTTCTTCATATATTTCTTCCATCCTTTCTATTAATCTTTCGTTCATCTTCTTTTTCCTCAACTACTCCCACAGCTTTTGCCTGTTCACCCTGTCAAATGCGGCTACTAGGTCTACAAATACCGCTACCATTTTCCCCCATTTCTTTTCTAGTTCCTTATTTGCCATGTGTTTCAGAATGTATATGGTGTCTATCGTACTTCTTCCTTTCCTAAATCCTGCCAGCCCGTCTGGTAGCAGTTTCTTTTCTTCTGCTTCCACCTTCAACCAACCTTCCAAGACCGTCGCGTATATTTTATATTCGGTGTTTAGTAAAATGATTCCTCTGTAATTTGTCACTTGTTTCTTGTCCCCTTTTTTGTGCACCGGACATGTGTCCTCTAGCCTCTCTGGGAATCCTTCCCCTATCCATATTTTATTTAGTATTTCGGTAATCCTTTTTGCTACCTTTTCTCTTCCATATATCCACTCCTCACCCTGTATTCCGTATTTCCTGCTGATTTACCTTTTTTTTTTTTACTTTCTGTATTGTTTCTATTACTTCCTATTCTTTAATTCCTTGTCCTTCTTCATGTTTTTCATGTCTTATTTCTTTGTCCTCCTGCTTCATGTATATCCTCCCTCTCCAGCACCTTCTTGAAATATCTCTCCCATTCGTTTATCTGTATTCCCTCTTCCGTACTCCTTCTCCTCTTTATTTTATTTAGATACTTCCATACGTCCTATTCACTTTTTACATTCCTTATCTGTTCTTCATTTTTCTTTTTATTTTCTTCTTTTTTCCTCTCGCATGTTCCCTTTCTTCCACTGTCTTAGTGTCCTTCTTGCTTTCTTCTTGGTCTCCTTCCATTCTCTGTCCCACCATTGCTTCCAACCCGTTTCCTTCTCTTTCCATCTTTTAAACATTACTTTCTCCGCTGCTTCCTCCATTCTTAGTCAGTTTTTGCACGCTTTCTTGTGCTTATTTCCTTTCCCATATTGTCTTTTCCATTCTCTTTTTGTACCTCTTTATACTCTCTTCTGCCTATACCTTGGAAGGTGGTAGGCATGTATACTCCATGCCAGCCGGGGAGGTACCACCACCCTTACCATGGGCTCCTTAATATTGGGTCTCCGATTTTCTGAGCTCGGTAAGGGCTGCCGGTTACCTTTTCCATCATCATTAACCTATTCTCATCCTTATTGTTCCTTCTCGCCCTCACTGTCTTCCTATCGGATTAAAAGTCCCAATTAAAAGATAAGGTGGCTGTGGTTTCTAGGGTTATAAATTCCGGACGTAAAATCCTGCCCCATTTTGATGTCCGGGAGGGCAGGGGCCAAGCGACCTCGGTCATCGAAAGTATCAACTTTCTGATTCACTACTGCAACATCCGCGGTATCAGGTCTAATCTTAATACTATTCACCAACATCTTGAACAATTACAACCTGATATTTTGTTTCTATCTGTAGCACAAGTCTCCTCTGAAAGCTCCGAGTCACCTGACTTGCAATTTCCTCAATACCACCTTCACTCTAACTTTCGATATAAAGGATGCATATGTGCCTACATCAAGGACAGAGCTGCTTGCAAGAGGGTTTCTTCCTTAGAAAATAAAAATTTTGACGTGATTTGGTTTATATATTCTGGTCCTAATTTTTTGAAATTCTACTGTTGCATTTATAGGTCTCCTAATGACAGTAACTGTCAAGACTTCTTTGATTACCTTAGTATGAACGTTGACTACCTCCTGTCTCAGTTTCCATCTTGCGATATCTCAATTGTAGGCGATTTCAATGTTCATAACTCTAATTGGCTTCAGTTTTCATCTACTACAAATCCTGCTGGTCATAGTGCAGAAACATTTGCTATTTCATGTGATCTCACACAAATGATTTCTGAACCCACAAGAATCCCTGATAACTCTAACCATACTCCACATCTTCTAGATCCCTTTCTTTCATCAAACCCTCTTGTTCACAAAACTTCCGTTCTTTCGCCTTTAGGTCTTTCCGACCATTGTCTAATAAAAATCATTTCTACTGTACCTAATTCCACTGATGTTCGCAAAACCGATAGAACCGATAGAACCTTGTGGTGTATTAAGTTAGCTCGGCGGACTAGTTTACGGGATTTCTTTGCAACCTTTCCATGGCGTGAATATTGTTTTAAGTCGTCCTCTTCTTCGGACATCGCTCTTTCAGTATCTGAAGTCATCCTCATGGGAATGGAGTTACACATTCCCAAAAAACAGTACCATATAGGTCATTCACGTTCCCAACCCTGGTTCAATAAGGCTTGTGCTGATGCAATATCCTTAAAAAATAAATATTACATTAAATGGAAATCTAATAAATCGGTCGACAGTCATGTAGAATACGTTGGTGCTAGAAATATCTGCAAAAGTGAAATCACTAAAACTAAAAAGTTGTTCGAACAACGAAAATGCAATGAACTAGCTACATCTCCTTTAGGCAGTCGTAAATTTTGGTCTTTAGCTAAAGCCATTAGTAAAAACTTTGGAACATCTTCATTTCCCCCCCTGACGTCTATTGACGGATCGGTAGTTGCTGATTCTGTAGACAAAGCCAATGTTTTTGTGGATTTGTTTGCATCAAACTCGTGTCTCAATGATTCTGGAAAAGATGTGCCCCTAGTCAACTCTTCTTCATACGCTATGAAACCAATTCATTTTCGGTACAAGCTCTTGGAATCGATCATCAGTAGGCTTGATCTCAATAAGGCGACTGGCCCAGACGGTATCCCAGCTATTGTCTTAAAGAAATGTTCCCCCGAACTAGTACCAGTCCTATCTAAGCTCTATACGATCTCTATGTCTTCTGGGGAATTCCCTTCGTCATGGAAGTTAGCAAATGTTCAACCTATTCCCAAAAAAGGCGATACGGCCGATCCCTCAAACTACCGACCAATTGCTATCACTTCCGTTTTGTCTAAAATCATGGAAAAGGCCATCACGTTCCTTGAAACTAACAAACTCCTTAGTGACTACCAATATGGGTTTAGGCAAAGTCGTTCAACATGCGATCTTCTATCATATGTGACCCAAGTTTGGAACAATACAGTAGAACAGTCCGGTGAAACAGTTGTAATCCCTTTAGATATCTCAAAGGCATTTGACCAAGTTTGGCATAAGTGTTTACTTACCAAACTCACCGGTTGGGTTAAATAATACGCTCATCAACTGGCTTTCTAGTTTCCTTGATAAAAGACGAATACGTGTCGTGGTTGATGGCTTTTTCCAAAAAGAGTTAGCATTAACGCGGGCGTACCATAGGGTTCCGTTATAGCGCCTACACTTTTTCTGCTGTACATAAATGACCTTATTTCTTCAACAACTAACCCCATCCATTGCTTTGCTGACGATAGCACTCTTCACTGTAGTTCATCTCAGTCTACTCAAAGTGATAAGCCACCTTCTATGTCTAATCAAGAAATTAAAGCTGAAATGACAAATTCGATCAACAAATACATTCAACGTATTCTCGAATGGGGAAGCAATAATCTAGTTAAATTTAATGCTAACAAAACTCAGTGTTGCCTGGTGTCCGCCAAAAAGATCGATCATTTCCTGTTGTAAGTATGAAGGCTCAGTTCTTAAGTTTTCAGACTCTATTACTCTGTTGGGTATGACTGTATCTTCAAATCTCTCATGAGTTGACCATCTTCTGTCAGCTACCAAAACAGCTGCTCGTAAAATAGGCTTTTTGTACAGATCTAAGCAGTACTTTACCTCTCGACAACTCCTTCTGCTGTATAAGGCCCAAATTCGGCCTCATCTGGAATATAATTCTCACCTTTGGGTTAGTGCTCCCCAATACGCTCTCGACATAGTTGATGGTATTCAAAAGAGAGCGATTAAGCTTATAAATGACCCGTCCTTAACTTCTCACATACAGTCAGTCCCTTGAGCATAGAAGGATGGTTTCAGTTCTTTCTTTGTATTATCGTTATTACAACGGTTATTGTGCTGCACAATTATATTCTTTGATACCATCTCGGGCTATCTTTGCGAGAAACACTCGGTTCGCTCATTCACATCTTCAGTATGCAGTACAAATCTCCACTTGTCGTACCAAACGGGCGCAATCCACATTTTCCTATACGGCTTCTAAACTCTGGAATGATCTCCCTAGTTCCTGTTTTCCTCTCACTTATGATATGAGAAAATTTAAGGTAGCTGTTCATAGGCATCTATTGGCAATTCGTTATCCCTCTATCCATCCTCCTAAGTGTTCCTGAGTGCTTTAGCACGGTAGGTATAATTTAGCCTGTTCAGGTCCACAATCATAAAAAAAAATTACTTCTTGGTCGAGAATTCCTCTACTTTTCTCGTTTCCTCTCTTTCTCTTCCTTCCACTATCATTTCCAATGGCTGATGATCCAATTCGATCCTCTCCCTTACCCTAAATGTTTTCACCTTTTCCTCCGCCTCTGAATTCGTTATGATGTAGTCAATTATTGATTGTCCCCTTGCTCCTATGTTTGTATGCTCTCCCCTCTCACTTTCTTCTCCGTTTCCATTCATTACTTCCCACCCCCTTTCATTACCCACTTCTAACAGCCCTTTTCCTTCCATATGTAACATTTTCTCTTTTGTCTGTCTTTTTCCCGCCCCTCTCTTCTCTTGTATTCCCCCTTCTTCACTTATTCTCGGGCTAAAGTCCCCTGCTATTATTATCATACCTTCCTCTTTCTCCTATCAACACCTCTAAAATTTCCCTTGTCTCTTTCATCTTTCTACTGTATACTGTCACTACTTTTATATTTTTTTACCCCACTGTATGGTCCTTTTTACCATTCCTCTTCTTTGTCGTACCTTCTTTTCTTCTTTTTTTTCCAACCATTTTCTTTTTTATTGGCACTATTATCCCTCCCTTTGCTCTTCCTTTTCTGTTGTTCCTTTCCGTGTACTGTACCACCCATCAGAAATCGCTTGGCATTTCCCTTTCCCACCACTCCCGATCTTTTTCTTCTATCTATGTCTCTTGTGTTCCCACCACATCCTTGATTTTTATTCTTTACTCCCGCTACGTTCCAAAACATTACCCTTAGTTCGTTCCACCCTGCCTGTCTTCGTTCCCTACTTTCTCTTTGTATGCTTTGTTTTTCTTTTCCATTTCCTTTACTCATTTTTCCTTTAGCTAGCCGTTTCGTCATCATCCTTTCCCATTTTCCCTCCCACTCTTCTTTTAGTTTTTTGACCTTTGTATGTCCTTTGTCTGTCCCCTCTCTCTACTAAGCTCCTTCGTTCTCTCCCATACATATCTTACTCCATCTATTTCCATTTTTCTGTTTCCTACCTATACTTTTTTCCTCCGCTCCTCTTTCTGCCGCTCTGTTCCGTATTTCTTTTTGGACTTCCCTTTCTTCCCTTGTTAGGTCGTGATCTATGTAAATTCTTGTGTTCCTCAGTTTTCTCTTCTCCATCATAATCTTCTGCCTCTCCTCCCAAGTTTCCATTTCCGCTACTACCATCTCACTTCGGCTCTTACATTTAGCTTCTCTTCCATCATCCCTCTTAATTCTTTATGAGGTTCCTTGATTCTCTACCCCTTTATTACAATGTTATTCTTCCATTTCCTTCTCTCTCCTTCGTCAGATTATTTTTCTAATATTTTTATTCTTTCTAACAATTCTTGTTTTGCCTCCTTCCATTCCTTTTCTCTTTTTTCCATTTGTTAGTTCATTTATTTGATTTATTTCCCTATTCCCTTCATATTTTCTTCCATTAGCTTCCTCAACTCACAAATTAATTGCTTTATTTCCTCCATTTCTTTCTCTCCCTCCTTGTTTTCACTTCACAGTTACTGTGTTACCACCTTTATTCTCCTCTGGCGTTTTTATGTCAGGTGATCTTATTACCTTCTTCCCTTTTCTAAACACTCTTTGCCTTTCAGCCTCCCATTCTTCCCACTCCCTTTTATTCATACCCTCCTTCTCTTGCCTTTCTGACCTTTTTGTTCTCCAATGCACGAATTCAATTTAATATTTTCAATTAAAATAATATTTACCTATTATTAAAATATTGAAGTTATACTAAATAAATTCGTATTAAATTACACCATTTACAATGGAATATGTAGTGTGAAAGGTCACCCGCGTATCGTTTAGTATTCAATAATATTCTTTCTATTGAAATAAATAAATTTTACATTTTAGAATGTCATTATTATTATATTTGTATATATCGCCTAATATATCAACAATTTTGTGATCGTTTAGAATCTCTGTCGTACATCAATCGTTACTGCAATGATGAAATTATTGTTTTAGGGGGTTTTAACGTTCATAACTTCAGTAATGCTATTAACACACATGAACAAAAATCTAATTAACTTTCATCTTGTATGGATTATTTAAGCTGTAGTCAATTAAATCAAATTCAAAATATTAACAATAAGATTTTAGATTTGATAATCAGTAACATTGAACTTGTAGTCACCAAAAGTGATGGTATGCTATTAAAAGAAGATTGCCACCATCCTGCGTTTGAATTTGTTATTAATACACATAGAACCGCTATACCTAATTTTTAATCAGGTTATAAATCGAAAATGTATAAGCTTAAAAAAGCAAACTTGTTTAACTTTTACAATGAGTTACTTAACATTGATTGGAATTATTTGTATACAATTAATATTGCATGAAATGAGTTTTATCCAATAACGAAATCAGTGTTTGGCATCAGCGTCCCAGTTTACAAACACTTTAGTAAAAATTATCGATTTGCGTCGTGGTTTACGCCCAATCTTAGAGGAAATATATAATATAGGTTTAAAATGAATAAGAAGTATAAAACTACTAAGCTCTCACACTTGTAGAGTAATTTAAAAGCTTAAGATCTTTAACAAAAAGTCAAACGTCACAGATGCACAGAGAATGTTTCAGATACTAAAGAAATGCTTCATACTGATCCCAAACATTTTTAGGCATTCTAAAAAAGGATCTCTTCGTATCCCTAGTGAATTATATTATACGAATCATACGTATGATACTCCTCAAGAGATTATCGATACATTTGCTTCTTTTTTTTTGAACGTCTATAAAAAATAAATTCCAACTGATGATGAAAAAAATTAAAAACCAGCTGGTCTAGATCAAGTTCCAATGCACTTAATTAAAGATTGTGCACAAATTTTAGCAAAACCATTAGCATTTTTGTAGGTATCCGGTGACTTGGAAGATTGCTAAGGTGTACTAAAATCAGGAAGTCCTCACGTAGAAAATTACAGACCGGTATCCATCGTATGCAACTTCTCCAAAGTGTTCTAGTGAATTTTATATGACACACTCTTTTATCAATTTAAAGCACAGCTATCCAAGTATCAAAATTGTTTTGTTCCGATCGGCAATAACGAACCTTATGTGCTTATACCTGTAATATTCTAGACAAAAAGGGCAGATTGAGGCGATTTACACAAACTTCCAGAAAGCTTTTGAACAAATTGATCACTACATCTTAAAAAAATTATCTGAATATGGTTTTAGCCTTTCCGTTGTACACCTTAAACAATCGTATCTTAATGATCGCTCATACTTTGTATCCTATAATGGTCATGGCTCCCAATCATTTATTCCTACATCGGAAGTTCCTCAAGGTTCAACCTTGGAGCCCCTTCTTTTTCTGATATTTGTCAATGATTTTCCTACTCATATCTCTTCTTAGAAGTTACTATATGCGTACGACATAAAATTTTTTAATGAAGTAAGTTGTGTCGAGGACTATACTGTACTACAAAATGGTATAAGTAGCCTGAAACTTGGTGTCAGTTGAACAAACGTCACTTAAATATTACTAAATGTAAACCGATCACATTTTCGAGAAAATTTAGTACTATTCAATCTGTCCACTGTATGTCTGCCACACTCTTAACACGGTACGATTTCAAAAACGTATCTACCATAAACTTGCTTTATTTTTAATTAGCAAGGTCTATTCTGGAATATGGTGCATTGATCTGGCACCATTTCTATAAAAAGATTGAAATTGAACGTATCCAACGCCTTTCTCTAAAACATATACATTTTCGGGTGGAAGGCTTCTACCTAGAGAGGTACGTTTTACTGTAGAAGTACAACCTCTCCCCACTTGCTACAAGAAGGAAACGTATTATCCTCTCATTCTTGTACAACCTGATGTACGATCATATACAGGGTGTCCGGAAAAATGTGGGAAATCTCTCGGATTTAGATGGAAGACGACATTTTTTTTCCTCCAGACCCTGCCTACGGAGATGTGAGCCCCTAAAGGGAAATAAGTTTTTCTTGAATAACTTCTAAAGTACTTGACATAATTTAATAAAAATTCAGTATGATAGCTATTAGTAAGGGCCTCTTAAAATAGTATCCTTGAAACATATTTAGCTTGTTTAGTTTACCAGGGATGGACTAAGTTGTACACCTTAACACCTAAATTTTTAACACCCTGTAAGATAAAGATCTAAAAAAAATATTTTTGGGTAGCTTGAACCTTTACCTAATAAAAGGTATACTTGTTTAATATTGATAAAACTATTTTCGAGAAAAAAAATTATAAACGAGTTTATGTTTCATTTTCATTTAATTAAAAACTTCATAAGTGGGTTCAACATGGGCTCCGTGAAATCCAAAAATCAGTAAATTTAAAGTAAATTAATGTCGATCAATGTATCAGCGATGTGACAAATGTCAAGTTCTAAAATGCATGTTATTTATTTATTTCGTATCATAGGAATATTAGACATCTGTTTTTTTGAGTGAAGATAAATAAAATGAACAAGAAATAAAATTATACCTCGTGGGTCAATAAAGTTTGCAATTTGGTTAATTTGGTTTTCCTAATTTATTATTAAAAGAGTGTTTTCTCGTAAAAATTCAAACAAAAACGCTGGCTTAATTTTTTTAAATAATTTATTAATTATGAAGCATTCCAAACATATTTTTTTTTAAATATTTATCATACAGGGTGTTAAAAATTTAGGCGTTAAGGTGTACAACTTAGTCCATTCCTGGTAAACTAAACAAGCTAAATATGTTTCAAGGATACTATTTTAAAAGGCCCTTAGTAGTAGCCATCATTCTGAATTGTTATTAAATTCTATCAAGTACTTTAAAAGTTATTCAAGAAAAGCTTATTTCCAGCGGCATCCTTTAGGGGTTCGCGTCTCCGTAGGGAGGGTCTGGAGGAAAAAAATTTATAGGAACTTGTCATGCTATTTTTTCGTCTTCTATCTCAATCCGAGAGATTTCCCACATTTTTCCAGACACCCTGTATACTGTGCAATCTTGCACGACCAAATATTTTACGTTGTTCCTAGTATGTCCAATTACATGCTACTTGAGAAAATTCAAAACCAACCTTATAAAGAACTCTCGTTATTATAAAATTACTTACATTTATGGTCATACACTGTTACAAATGTGACAACCGAATGTCACAAAAGCTCAATGTCCCAAGTGTTCGAGAAAAGGTCGCCCAGACCCACGTTAACCCGTACCTAATACGGCAACAACTATTCAATACGAGCATATAGCCCCGATATTGTCATACATTTTAGCAAATTGAGAAAACGACAACGGCTCTTTTCTAAATATAGAGATATTTGGCATAAGCCTAAAAGCATTATTAGATTCTGGATCTAACCCTACCGTATTCGGAAGACCTGGCTTAGCATTAGTGAAGTAACTTGGCTTGCAAGTGACAAGACGCGACATTAACCACTGTAGCTTCGCTAAAAACCAACAATGTGCCATTACCGGCTGTGGTAAACGTGGCCTTCCAACTGGAAGACAAAATAAAAATTATACCAGTACACACAATCCTTGAAATAACTCACACTCTTTTATTGGGAATGTACTTCTGGTTAAAGATGGAAATCATTCGGCACTTCCACAGTAAGTCTTGGAGTTTTGCTCCTCTAGACTCCACAAACGAAGAAATCTTGTTCCTCCAATCTGAACCGCAAATTAACCACGAACAACGAGAGCACGTTTGGACTAGTGGTAAAATGGACGCTACATCGCCTTCGGATGACGGGTTGATCTTGGTTGGTGGGGTAGATGTGATAAATAGTCAATAATAATAACTAATTCCAATATTTCCAGATGATTTAGAAACAAAATCACGAAACTGAAGTAATCCTAATGAAAACAAAATAAAACGTATAATTTTTTTTTTGAACAATTATGTGATCACCTAGAATTAAGTTTCATAATTCACCAATTCATCTTTCGAACCAATTCATAGTTACACCACATAATTGTTCAAAAAACAACAAAAAAAAGTTATATATTTCATATTGTGTTCATTAGGGTAACCTTGTAAGGTCCTTTCTCACAATTTTTATATTTGCCGCGGCTAAACTGCAATCGGTCTTTAGATTAGAAACTAAAGAGGGGTGGGTTCGTCGGAAGATTTAAACTTTAGCTTTACACTGTCCACATAAAATAATTATAGTAAAACGGTTTAATAATATATTATCCTATTATATACAAATATAACGTATTCACACTTAACCTAGGCTAATAACATTATGAACAACTAACATAAACATAAACTTGAGAAACAATGAGAAAACAATTAGAATTTAATACCTATACAGCGGCGTCGGGGGCATCCACTAGGTCTGGACGGAGAATTTGGATGTCCTACTCCTTCCACTCACTCGAGAAGACGGCTTATTGTTGTCGAAGTTTCTGTAAACAAATATTAATACTCCCTAGTTACACTAAATGAACGTAAATATTTAAATGATTAATAACGTTGCGTTTAATTAATTATTTATGCTGGATACGGCCCTGTCTACCAAAGAAAAGAATGAATAAACAAACTACTGGTTATTTAAAACGGGGGTTGCGCTGATCTAGGTCACTAGTGAAAATCGATATCCCGAGTTCACGGTTGTACTCAGGATGAGCGTTCACCGGTCTACTTGCTTGCTTCTCTTTACCTTCAGTAATTTCTGGAAGACGGACAGGCGCGTATGCTTCGTGAAGCAATTTACCTTCCCGATCTATTACGTTCGCTAATCTGAATATCTTCCGAGGTTTTCTTTCGCATTAAATTTAGACTGGCGGATTATACAAGTTTAGCTGTATAATTAACCTTGGAAGAGGAGATGGGGTACCACCCTCTCTTCCTCAAAATCCGTCCTTTTTACTTTTCTTCGTCCTCCCTCGGGCAGGCAGATGCTTACGCGTCGGCGATTTCGTTTCTGGCGTCGGGTCGCGGATCGCGAGGTCGGGACTGTCGGGGGCGGCATCAAGACGGCGGGTTTGATCTCGTGTATACTCAACACTTTGATACGTCCCGTCACTTCTTCTGTTTGCCGGAGGTGGGTGGGCGTTTCGGGTGTTCGCGGCCGGCCGTCAGCGTGAAGTCGCGGCGGCGAAAACTCCCACGTACATTCCATGTTGGAAGGACCTGGAGACGGCGTTCTTGGTTCGGGTGGCGTCGACAGTTTTTGTACGGGTGATCGGTCCCGTACTGGCGATCGGTGTCGTGTCAGGAAGGCGGCGGGAAGGCCTTCGGTCCCGGGCTGGCGATAATACTCGGGCAGCCATGGAGTAATGCAGCGTCGGTTCTTCTTACCTCTTTGTTGGACGGGTGCCATTTTACATATCAGTCCTCGGCAAGTTTTGGTCTTTTATATGATGTTGAAAGCGCGCGTATTTGATAGCCGTTAACGTTGTGTTATTTTCATTGGTCACCGGATTCGCCTGATTAGCGACGTCAGATGCGTTCTTCAAATCTTTAACGTGCGCTGCTCCCGCGCTTTTCCTACTGACGGGTTCTCGGAGATCAACAATAACAGGCGATCTTACTTTATAAATTAGGTAAGGTCCGTCGTATTTTTCTGCTAATTTCGAGGTAAATTCTTTCGCTTTACTTGAGAGATGGCGGGTTCTCCGGTAAACAAGATCTCCTTCTCGGGGGCGGTAGGCTCTATGGCGTAGATTGTAATGCTTCCGCTGAATCTCAAAATTCTTTGATAAAGCGTCTCTGGCTAATTCTTGCAGGTCTTTTAGGTATCGCATGTGCTGTTCTTGTTCCTCGGCGGTGACGTCGGTGTTTGTTGTCGGCGGCTGTTGTTGTGCGGCCCAGGCGCACGGTGGGTCCAATTCTCTTCCTAAATTAAGTAGAGCGGAGGAGAATCCTGTGGCTCCTTGCTGGACAGTATTAATCGCAAACGCGATTTCCGGGAGATGTAGATCCCATTCCTTTTGCTTGCCTCCGGTAAATTGAGCCACCATCGTTCCTATTACCTGATTGGTGAATAGGGAGGTGTCAATCGGTGTCGAATTCCATGATCCCGTAGAAACTTACGGAATAGTCTGCTAGTATATTGGGGACCGTTGTCGGAAATTAAGTGCCTGGGACAGCCAAAACGATAGATAACATGTTCCCGCAAAGCTTGAATTGTGGGTGGACTGGTAGCATTCCGAAGTGGTTTTATCTCTACCCATTTGGTTATACGGTCCTGGAAAACTAATATAAAATTATGCCCCTTCTTACTGCGAGGTAACGGTCCGATAAGGTCTGTACTGACATTATTCCACGGATGTCATGGTTGTGAGAAGTACATTTCTCCCGGCGGTTTCTGTGTTGGTCCCTTATAAGTCTGACAACTTCGGCACGCTTTTATATATGTGATTACATCGCGTTTGATGGTCAGCCAGTAATACTTCCGGTAATTGCGACAAAGGGTCTTGGCAATTCCTAGATGCCCGGCAGTGGGTGCATCGTGACATGCTTGAAGAATCTCCCGGCGCTTAGCCTGGGACACGCATTTATTCCAGCTGGTGTGACTTCCCATTTCTTTTTCCGGTGTCGGGTCAGGGAAGGAACGATATAATAGTCCACCTTCTATCTTATATCTCGGGTGTTGTGCGGGATGTGCCTGCGTTTGTTGTATCAGGTGTTGATACCAGGGGCATGTTGCTTCTTCGATTTCTTCTACCTCCAATGGAGATAATTCAGGACCGGTCTCGGCTGTTTCATGGAGACGAGAAAGAGCGTCTGCGACGTGGTTTAACGTTCTCCTTCGGTATTCAATTTGGAAATCAAACTGTTGTGCTTCCATTATCCATCGGGCTAGTCTGGAGGTCGGTTGCTCTAAGGTGCGGAGCCATTTAATACTTCGGTGATCCGTTAACACCGTAAACTTATATCCCTCTAGGTAGCCTTTCAATTTTGAATAGCCCACACCACGGACAGGCATTCTTGCTCAATTGTCGAATAATTTTGTTCAGCGGGATTCAACGCTCGGCTGATGTATGCGATGACTTTTTCGTCGGGAGATTGCCCTTGTGTTAGAACCGCTCCAATTCCGGAAGTACTTGCATCGGTTTGTAATACAAAAGGTTGGGTGAAGTCTGAGCAAGCAAGTACAGGCGGGGCGGTCAAGGCTTCTTTGATAGCGGTGAAAGCGTGGTCTTGTTTCTCGGTCCATTGATATTTGGCCTTTTTCTTTAACAATTCCGTGAGGGGTTGGCTTAATTGTGCGAAACCGCTAACGTACTTTCTGTACCACGACGCAAGTCCTAGGAATTGACGCAATTGTTTAACGGTGCGGGGGGCAGGTATCTGGGTAATTGCGCTAACCTTATCTGGGTCTGGTAAAATCCCTTGGGTCGTAATTAGGTGTCCCAAGTATTTGAGCTGTGTCTGACAGAACCGGCATTTGTCTGGTTGTAACTGCAAGCCATTGCGACGGAGTCGTCGAAATACTTCCTGGAGATTGCGTAGGTGGTCCTGGAAGGTTTCCCCTAGTACGATAATATCGTCTAGATACACGAAGGCTCGTTCGACCATCTCGGGGCCGATAATAGTGTCCAAGAACCGTTGAAACGTAGCAGGGGCAGAGTGCAGTCCAAACGGGAGAACTTTAAATTGGAACAGCCCTCTCCTGTGCACGGTGAAGGCTGTTATTGGTTTACTCGGTTGGTCCAGGGGAATCTGCAAATATCCTTGCTTGATATCTAATGTGCTCACATAGCTTGCTCCTCTCAACTGGTCTAATATACCTTGGATGTAGGGTAGCGGGTACGCGTCTTTAATGGTAACTTGGTTGACCTTCCTGTAGTCGATACAGAAGCGATAGGCTCCGGCCGGTTTCTTGACCAATACGATCGGGGAGCTCCATGGACTATGGGACGGTTCTATAATGTCCGCAGCCAACATCTGGTCTACTTCTTTATTGATGATCTCTTGCATAACTGGGTTGCGTGGGTAGTATCGTTGTTTAATGGGACTGGCGTCAGGTGCCAGAGTGATCTTATGTACCACGTTACGGGCTTTCCCGCTAGTATGGGGGAATTTCCCCATCTCCTCTTCCAAGAAGATGTTCAACTGGGTTAACTGGTCTTCGTCCGGTCCGTGGATTCCACTTATCCCTCCATTTGCGGATTCTTGTAACGGTATGCGGGTTCCTGCAATTTCGAGCTGTTTGCTATGCAGGTGTAGTGTAGCTTGTAGATATTCTAGGAAATCTAATCCGAGTACTACGTCGGTGGATAGCTGGGGCATGTAATATAATGGTGTCTAGAGGACTCGGTTTTCTACGGTGGCAGGAAAAATATATAACCCTCTAGTTTCGGCTAGTGAGCTATCGGCCAGGCGTACGGTTGCACAACGTTGTGTACAGGGATGCACTTGGTTCCTTCTCAAAAGGTTCTTTACCTTTTCTCCTATATAGGTGCGGAAAGCTCCGGTGTCTATCAGTGCGTATATACTGGTTGTAAATATTTCAATTTTCAGGAATAAACGGTCATCTGTGAGGCGGGGAGTCAAAGGGGTTGTTTTCCTGGTGTTGAAGGTTTTCACGGTCTGTAACCAGGCAGACCATTCGTGGGCAGGTGTTTTTTTTCCAGGTTTCTGGGCCGGGGAAGTTAAAGGTTCCTGGTGTATCTTTACCGGCGCGTGAAGTTTTCCGACCGCGGGCACGGGCAATCGCGAGATAAGACGTTCTCTTTTCCGCATCTGGAGCAAAAAGCTTTAAACGGCCCTTTGCACTTCTCCCTAGTATGGCCGGTCTGTCCACATCTCCAACAGACGGTGGTTCGGTTGGATGTGATGGGATCCGGAGCGGTGTTCGTTCTCTTAATTTCCTCTGCGTGTCGAGGTGCCGGTGTTTCGTGAGTGGGAGTGAATCCGCTGAAATGTACCTTCGGGTGACTAGGACTGGTAGACGGTGAGTGTCCTCTAACATTTCAAATTGCGTGGCCAATTCGAGGGGTTCGGCTAGGTTACTAAAATCTCGTTGACGAATGTAATATTTGTATTCAACGCGTAGGTTATCATATACTCGCTGTAGCTGAGCGTCTCGGGACAGGTCACCATGCCGACGAATAAGGGTGAGAATTGCGGTAACGTATTCCGCAGCCTTTTCTCGGGGTTTTTGTAGTCGGTTCCGGATTTTTTCTTCTAACTGGAATTGGTGTCGTGGTGGTAAGAATTGTGTTTTAAAGCTGGTGACAAAGTCGTGCCAAGTCGTCCAGGATCGTTGGTTATTCCGGTACCATAGTAATGTGTTTTCTTTCAACAATTCAGGGAGTGCTACCAACAAGTCGCAATCGGCGATGTTGTAACAGGATTGTAACTTACCTAATCTTTCTAAAAATGATATCGGGTCACATTCCATCGTATTTTATGCCCCATTTGCGAATTCTGTCGCAAATGTCTGCTCGTCTGGTGCCGGTCACGTCGGGGTTTCCTGGTGCTGAAGACGGTAGCTGTGTGGCGTATTGTACAGTTTCTGGTATCATGACGGTTACTTGACCTTCTCCCGTACGTAGATATCTAATTATCCGGACTCGCAGTGTGTCTACATTTCCTCCGGTGTCCAGTTTGTATTTTCGGCTTCCTCTACTAACTCCTCTTTCTTCAGGTGATATATCCATCCTACTCGTTTGTCGGTTTCTTCGCCTGTCTTTGTAGTACTCATTCTGTAACAGATTGATTATTTAATCTGGAAAGAAATGAATTATTTTCCGGTGCGTCTGGTGGTCCTGGGAATCTGTAACAGGAATTATTCAATGTGTTCAGTATTAGTGTGCTAGTTTATGTATGCCCCAACGTTAGGGTGCCATTTTATGTAAGGTCCTTTCTCACAATTTTTATATTTGCCGCGGCTAAACTGCAATCGGTCTTTAGATTAGAAACTAAAGAGGGGGTGGGTTCGTCGGAAGATTTAAACTTTAGCTCTACACTGTCCACATAAAATAATTATAGTAAAACGGTTTAATAATATATTATCCTATTATATACAAATATAACGTATTCACACTTAACCTAGGCTAATAACATTATGAACAACTAACATAAACATAAACTTGAGAAACAATGAGAAAACAATTAGAATTTAATACTTATACAGCGGCGTCGGGGGCATCCACTAGGTCTGGACGCAGAATTTGGATGTCCTACTGCTTCCACTCACTCGAGAAGACGGCTTATTGTTGTCGAAGTCGTTTCTGTAAACAAATATTAATACTCCCTAGTTACACTAAATGAGGAACGTAATATTTAAATGATTAATAACGTTGCGTTTAATTAATTATTTATGCTGGATACGGCCCTGTCTACCAAAGAAAAGAATGAGTAAACAAACTACTGGTTTATGAAAATGTAAACTTTCACCATTAACACTCATAATAAAATACTTATCTTTTTTGGGGTTTTTTAATGGTGTACTTCAAATTATACAATCTAAACGTTTCGATAACACTTACAGTTATCTTCGTCAGTAGTAATGTTTGTTAAAAATTGTTAAAGATGTAGTAAACAATTTTGTCAAATTTGAAAAATTATAACATAAACATGAGCCTGCTATTAATATAACAGTTTGGGAAACATAAAGTCAACTATAAAATTTTTTTTTTTAGTAAAGAATAACAAGGTCATTAAAATTAAATATTATTAAACTGAGGCAGTTTAATAATATTTAATTTTAATGACCTAGTTATTCTTTACTAAAAAAAAAATTTTATAGTTGTCTTTATGCTTCCCAAACTGTTATATTTCAATTAATTCTAGTTAATAAAAGTATTGCACTAAATTTCATATCAATATATTACGTAATTGCCTGATAAAAATTGTTGTATCTTAAGGAATTAAAATGTCTGATTTTGAACAAAAGTTATGCGTTTCCTGAACGTAAAATTAATTATTCTAGTGAAGAATAATATTGCTGACAGTTTCATTGGATTACGTAAGTCAATAACTAAAATCAGTATAAAGTAATTGCACTAAATTGTTATTTGTGATAGTTACTATTAAGTACATGCTGATATCTAACAAATTACATGTTTGATTATACTTGTATTCTTCTTTTAAATTTAATATCTGTTATACAAAGTTTCTCCATAGTCAACCGGTGATTATGTTGTATTAATAGTTTCTCTATTACGATTGGTTGGGTGTTTTTCTTATACTGATACGCCCTATTTGGGTTTAACTTAGTTTACGTATTCCAACCATAAGTTTCAGAGTTCTGGTTTTCAAACAGTTTGCATAATTATCATATTATCTTGCGTTCTTATCTTAAAATATTTGCAATTTAAAATGTATTTTAGGTTTTAAAAGGAGTAATTATCTTATCAATTATATTATCAATGGAAATGTGAAAGCAGTTTTAGCCAAAAAAGGAATATGTAGTTTTATTTGTTTTCAATTTCGGTAAAGGTTGCAAAACTGAACAATCCAAATAACATTTTGGAAAGAAAAATGAAATAATTACTATATAATCATAATTAACATAATACATTTATCTTTAAAGCTTTTAAAACTTTGAACTTACTAGTCTATACAGTTTGTTTCACTTATATGAAACAAATGGATTACATTACACAATATGAAAATGTAAACTTTCACCATTATCACACATAATAAAATACTTATCTTTTTTGGGTTTTTTAAAATTTTTTAATGGTGTATTTTAAATTACACAATCTAAACGATTCAATAACACTTAACCGTTATTTTCATCAGTAGTAATATCTGTTAAAAATTATTAAAGATGTAAACGGTTTTGTCAAAGTTGAAAAATTAAAACATAAACACCAGCCTGCTATTAATATAACAGTTTGAGAAACGTATAAAGCCAACTATACAATTAAATTTTAGTAAAGAATAACTAGGTCATTAAATATCAAATATGGTTAAACTGCCTGAAAGATGACAAATCAGAACACTCTCTACGGCGAAAGCTAACAATGAAATTTGTCAGCCAAAAAACACATTTAACAAAATTTACAATAAGTGTAAGTGTTATTAACAATGAAAAGCATAATGCAGAACGTTTGTAATTTTAATTTTGATCTAATTTCAACTACTTATGTTAAATTATAGTGCTGTGGTAATTTAACATATAATGGTAAAAATTTGCTTCAAGGTCTAGAAAACACAGCCAAAACCTTGACAAAAAAGTTAAAATTAAAATCAAAATTAAGACGTATCATTACGCTTTTTTTTTAATTATAAGATACCAAAACCCATTTAAACGGAGATCTTCTTGTCTATTAAAACATAATAATGAGTTTTATCTTGACAATATTTCCATATTGTCAAATTGAATGTCATGATTTAGATTATTCAGGGCATGGTCAGCCAACAGACTCTCTGGTTGACCTATTACAAAATCTCATATATTTTACATCTTGTATCAAAGCTACGTTTGGTGGTTCCGATGTATACTTTTCCACATGAACAAGATAACTTATACACTCCGGAAGGTGATAAAGGGTTTGACACATCTTTAGGTGATCTTAAATGATCTTTAATTTTCTTGTAGGTTTCAAAATAGTCTTAATTCCATATTTAATTAGGATTTTTCACTTCTATTTGTAACATTACTATAAAGGAAAAGCAGTAAACATTAAGAACTGGTTTTCTTTAAGGTTACGCTAAAGGTGTAATAACATTATTAATATCTGTAGTGAATATCCATTATCTTGTAAAGATTTTGTTAAATATTTATTTAATATTTTGAAGGATGAATATAAATATTTAACAAAATCCTTTCAAGATAATGGATATTTACTTACAGGTATTAATAATGTTATTACACCTTCTAGGCGTAACCTTAAAGAAAAACCAGTTCTTAATGTTGGTACTGCTTTTCTTCCTTTTATAGCTAATGTTACAAATAGAATTGAAAAAATCATAATTAAATATGGCATTAGGACTATTTTTAAACCTACAAGGAAAATTAAAGAACATTTAAGATCACCTAAAGATGTGTCAAACCCTTTATCATATTCCGGGGTGTATAAGTTATCTTGTTCATGTGAAAAAGTATACATCGGAACCATAAAACGTAGCTTTGATATAAGACGTAAAAAACATATGAGATTTTGTAGATTAGGTCAACCAAAGAGGTCTGTTGTGGCTGACCATGCCCTGAATAATCTAAACCATAACATTCAGTTTGGCAATATGGAAGTATTGTCAAGACAAACTCATTATTATGTTCGTTTACAACGTGAAGCTATTGAAATATATAAAGACCCTAATAATTTTAATAGACAAGAAGAAAATCTCCGTTTAAATAAATTTTGGTATCATATAATTTAAAAAAAAGCATAATGATACGTCTTAATTTTGATTTTAATTTTAACTTTTGGTATGTCTAGATTTTTTGCTGTGTTTTTCCCAGACCTTGAACCAAATGCTTTACCCATTATATGTTAAATTACCACATCACTATAATTTAACATAAGTAGTTAAATTTAAGATTAAAATTAAAAATTACAAAAAACGTTCTGCATTATGCTTTTCATTGTTAATAACACTTGCACTTATTGATAAAGATTTAACTGAATTTAACTAAATTATTTTATTTGATGTGATGTTTAAATTTGTGAATGCTTCTATTATTTTCAAAAGTTTTTCACAACTTTACACTTACATCATAACTTAATTAAATTTTGTTAAATGTGTTTTTTGGCTGACATTTTCCATAGTCAGCTTCCGCCGTAGAGAGTGTTCTGTTTTGTCATCTTTACGGCAGTTTAACAATATTTCATTTTTAATGACGTAGTAAAATTTAATTTTATAGTTGGCTTTATACGTTCCTCAAACTGTTATATTAATAGCAGGTTGATGTTTACGTTTTAATTTTTCAACTTTAACAATGTTTAACAGATACTACTACTGACAATGATGACTGTAAGTGTTGTCGAAACGTTTAGATTGTATAATTTAAAATACACCATTAAAAAAAACAAAAAAGGTTAGTACTTTATTACGTTACACAATAGGTTGCACTTGTAAGGACCTATTCATTAAAGTCATTTTCTACGAGGTAAACTTCTTGTGAGTGGTGTCCTTTTTTTACTTAATATTAACACTGTTGTTTACTTTCACAATGGTCTCTAGAATCGTTGATGTGCTAATTGCTAATGAGCATAAATAAAAAGAATGTAATCAAACTAATAACAATTCTGTAGTTTAGGTAATGTCTATTACCGTGTACATGAAACCAATGCTTTTAGATACAGCAAAATTAGTAAGTAATAAATTGCAGTTCAAATTCTACCAATAAGAGAACAATCACAAAAAGAGTACGTAAAATTTAAGTAACCTCTTTAAGGAGTTATCCAGTCTTTGATCAATATTAAGTCTGGGTTACGTTCCCACTAATAAGTTAAATTAGAGTAATTTTAGCAAATTACTCTCGGTTACGTCTTATCCTGTCCCTAACTAAAGGCATATTAAACAAAAAAAATTAATAATCCGTGTCATTTTTATAACAACTTTAATAAATCTATTCTATTCACATTTGTATTCTCAATACACCTGATTTATTTGAAAATGACTACGGACTTAAGACATGGAGTTTTTTTTTATTTGGTGGCCTTTAAAGGGTGACCTGTGGATAACTGTGTTGAAACTTGGTGACTTCTGAAATATTTTCACAAAATATGTGGATAAATTCGGATACCAAATTTTAGTCGATACATTGAATCGTTCGCACCCAATCATTTATGTGTGTGTGTGTGTGTGTGTGTGTGTGTGTGTGTGTGTGTGTGTGATATATATATATATATATATATATATATATATATATATATATATATATATATATATATATATTGTTGTGTGTGTGTGAGTGTTTGTGTGTGTGTGTGTGTGTGTGTGTGTGTGTGTGTGTGTGTGTGTGTGTGTGTGTGTGTGTGTGTGTGGTGTGTCGTGTGGTGTGCGTGTGCGTGTGCGTGGTGTCGTGTGTGCGTGCGTGTGCGTGTGTGTGCGTGTGGTGCGTGTGTGTGCGTGTGCGTGTGCTGTGCGTGTGTGTGTGTGTGCGTGTGGTGTGTGTGTGTGGTGGTGGTGTGTGCGTGCGTGTGCGTGGTGTGTACATATATATATATATATATATATATATATATATATATATATATATATATATATATATATATATGTGTGTATATAGGCACAAGTGTATTCTGTTGAACCCGATATGTTATCAGGTTCCCGAGGTAGGGGTTGCTTACACATCTCGTTTTTTATACAAAGTATATACTCTTAGGTACTTGTGAGACCCGACAACGTTGCCGCTGTAGAAGCAAACTGCAGCAGGACATCAAAGACCAGCTATATAATATGACATACACGAAAATGGCTAACTACGTTCACATAATACATTTGAGAGCTTTAAACAGTTGTAAAATTAAAATAATATTTCTTTGATCCTAACAGTAATTAAAAATCAAAGTGACACGTCCAATCGATTATTTTAATTTATTAAATCTATCATCTTCAATATTTTAAAATTTTTAAGACATTTATTAACGCTTTAAACTATTTCACAGTTATAATTTACTAGAAAAATAATTATTGTATTTGTATTTCTAATAATTAGAGTTGAAGGGGTTGTTTCAAAAACAGCCAATGTCAAAATTTCTAAATTTTCAGGAAATTAAAACATCTCATCCAACCGATGTAGCGAATATTGTTTTTTTTTTAATACTTCGTAAGTAAATATACATGTATTTTATAGATTAAAAGACATGTTTGATTATTTGATCACCAGATGTTTTGTAAATTTAGAAAAAATCTGTTTTTCTAAAAACAAAAAAAAAATTTAAAATAAAGTGTACTAGAACCTTGCCAAACATTTTATTGAAGCTCAGAAATACATGCAAAACTCGTCAAAAAATAAAACTATTTCATTTAATATTAATCACACCCGTCACTGCTGGCACCCTCGTCGATGTCGATACTAGTCGCAGACTCGGTAACATTAAATTTTTTATAAAATGTGACACAAGATGGGTTTTTCAAAAAGGCTGAAAGACCTATTAAATTTTTTATTTTGATATTGTTTATTGGTAGTGGTTGTTTATACAATGAAGTATTTATGCAAAACTTTCTTATTTAGAACAGCACGTTGTGTCCATGGTCCTGAATATATATTTTTAGTTTTAACATATTTAGAATCGGCAGATCATGCATGCTCCTCGATGGCCTAACGTTAGTCGCGGCAATTTAAGAGAGTACGACCGGCATTCGTTTTGGATAGCGAAGAAAATGTCTTGCGTCATATTAACTACAGTAAAAGGATATGGTTTTAATCTTGCTTCGTTTATTAAAGCATCCCAATCCTCGGGAACTTCCGGGTTATTTTTTTCTGTTGTTCAATCAAAACGAAATCTTAATCATTGAGAAGAAAAGAACGGCCTAGTATAGGGAATACATGGGTTATTTTCTTGAATAATTTCAATACATGTACTAACAGTTATTGAAAATATACCATAATATGGTTCTTGTTTTGCCCAGAACACCCGTCGGTAAAAATGACTAAATAACTATGTGTTAAATTTTTATTATTCAAGTAGTGTAAAAGCATGGATGTAACATCGTTAGCGCCTTTTCTTGCCACATCTTCTGTATATATATATATATATATATATATATATATATATATATATATATATATATATATATATACATATCAGCTGAATCATCTGTCAGGTCACAGATTCCGAACACGTAATACCATAGTTGACAGTAAACGATGTCACTAGTTCTAATATGTGGTAAGGGTAAATTCTATTGAAAATCAAAATAAGTCGCCATGTATCTATTGGCCTTTGCCTCTAATTTGTGTTGTTTTCTATTTGCGTGAACTTCTCGGCTTTTCGTAAATGAAGATCTTTTTCATTAATATGTCGTTGTTACCGAACGAAATGTTGAAATCATTTTTGAAAGCTTGGTAGTAAGTAAGATGCATGACGTTAACTCTAACTTCCCGAAGAAATAATTTATCCATTTTTCTTACACGAAGTTGTTCTGGCAAATATATTTTTTCTTGGTTTATCTCGCCGTGAATAGTGTGGTTGTTTTCCTATGAAAGACTTGATATGCAGCCTTATTAAATTTAAGATTTCATTGGCTGTTTTAGATGGTCTATTAGCATGTTTTCCATGTGCATCACAAGGAGGTAAACCGGAATCTTTGATAGAGTCTTCAAATGTTCTAAACCGACATCTAGAAATTCCATGCAGGCTCAAAATTGTAATGTGACATAACGCTTCTTCTGTTTCAGCTATCCCAACTTTGTAGTAAAAAGCGACTGAATGACCAAATGAAGATCCATCGCCGTCATCTTCATCGTTACGAGCCCGTCTCGGTCTTCTTTGCTTTACGTTTTTAAAACAGAGATCAGACCCGCCAGAAAGCTATCTTGTTGGTTTTTTGAAGAGTGAATTGAAGTTGTCTGGAATGATTTGGCGTACTCTAAAACCAATCTTCTGAAAACGCTTAGAGCGTTTGCATCTGAAATAGAAACACAGCTACAAAATACGAAAACTACATCTTTAATAACAAAATATGAAAAATAACAAACATTTTAAATAAGCCGGACCTCTTTTGCAAGACCAAATATAAGGAGAAACAAAGTTAAGCAGATTTGAACCCACACATCGCTTGTTCCCAAAGTAGATATTATAATCCACTGTCCTTTCAAGGCTTCACAACGCAAGCATATTGATTCAGAATAACCATCAGCATAATCAACAGTTGCTACTTCATGTTAAATTTACTATATGAACAAAATTTTGAATATTAAAACTTACCGACAGTCCGCTTCTGTAGTCTTAGCAGGTACATGATTACCCACCTGATTCATATGGGTCGCTCTAGCTACTTTCAACTTCATTATAACCTCATATTTTCTTGTTTTCCTTTTTCTTTTTGCAGCCATTCAACTGTAGAATCAGGATTTCGCTGAATATTCGACATTTTTAAATTTATATTAACTTTTGTAAATCCCCTAAAGAAATACACGTTCACAGACGAGAACATATGATCAGACTAAAATAATTCTAGTAAAATCTAAACACATGACGTGATTTTGATGACATTGGTTATTTTTTATTAAACTCGCTGGGACATTGGTTATTTTTTGCAAAGTAGCCGGTATTTCAATCGCATTAGTTAGCTGATGTCATTTCTTGCCACGATACTTTACGAGGATATGTCAATGGGCTTTTTACGTAGAGTGGAATTAACAACAGCGTATTCACAAAAAATGACATTGGTTGTTTTTGAAAAATACCATTTCATTATAGTTAAGGTTGTGTTCCCATGAAAATGAATTTGCATAATAGTTGTGAGAAATCTGGTGACGTCATTTGGTATATCACAAACAGCATAAAAACTCAAAATTTCTGAATGTGCATTAATACGCCAGCGCAATAAGGACGCGATTCTCCTCATAACATTAATAATGTGAGAAACGCTTATTATAATAAAGTTACAACTATATGCATATCATTGAATTCTTTTTGCGTTTATGGAAAAATTGTAAATATTAACACGTGTTACCATAATTTGATGTATGATAATACGTAATCTGTGATCTCGCAGTGCTATGAGTTTGTATTAACTTTCATATACAATTATTTGTTGAGAAAATGTTAATACTAGCGGCACCTTGTTCGTCCAATTAATGTCGAATGATTTAAAATATCAAGATATGGTGCGTTGACTTAGTTACTACACATTACAATCAACACACAACTGGGTCTTATTGTTGTGATAGGAGAAACTATATTTACAAGATTTTACGTTATTAGAAACGCTAAATGCATTAGTTCGATCCCCAAGGAGTGAATTCCACGAGAAGCCAAATCGTAATTTAGGAAGCAATTTCATTGGGAAAGCGTCCCAATATTTTGGCTAGATGTCCAATAAGTAAAGTTTATTCATTTTCCATGATCGTATGGATGTTTGCCAATAAACGTCAAAATCATTATTTATACACCAATTTCCTTGGGAATAGCCCCCAAAGCATTACTTCGATGTCGAATAAGTACATTTTACGCATTTTCCGTGACCATTAAGATTTTGGTCATTGATGTGAAATGTCTTATTTATGCACCCATTTTGTTGTCAAAAAGTCCCAAAGCATTACTTCCGATGTCCAATAAGTACATTTAATGTACTTTTCGCGATTTGCACCAATTTTGTTGGACAAACGTCCAAAAATATTGCATTCTTACCCAATAAGAGGATTTAATGCATTTAATCTTTATTCATGTAGCAATTTTGTTGGGAAAACCACCCCAAGCATTGTATCATTGCTCAGTACGTTATTTTAATACATTTCACGTGACGATAAGAATATTGGTTTCTTTGGGGAAACGTCCAAACGCATTGGCTCGATGCCCAACGGTAAATTGCATGCATTTCTGCTAACTATGCGCATCTTGTAATGTGGCCTATGTTTCGTTTATGTGGTATTTATGTTTATAATTAAATGATTATTATTTACGCGCCTTCTGGTTTGGTAACCCAACGCGGTTTTATTTTGCCTCGGCTTTGCTCAATCGTGTTTATAATTTATTTTATAAACGGGGTGTGGTTCGTATTAATTACTGGATAGGCTTAACACTGTCACCTTAAATAAATCTCTTAAAGCGGTATAAAAACGTATATTATATAAAGTTAACAATATAATAAAAACTGGTATTTAACATCAACTCAAAATGTATTGGGGCTTCTTGGTCCTGGCGGCTCCTCACTCTCGTTCTCCTTGTGGGCGGCTGGTTACTGTGTGCGTAGTCGCTTCTGTGAACAGAGATATTATTTTAATCTACTCCTTACCTCATAGGTAAAATTTATGTTACGGTCCTGTATTTACAGAAGCGGGAGTGGTAGTCTCGATACCGTTTTTGGTCGGAGGCGCCAGTGCAATGAACTCGAATCGTTTCGGGGACTGAGAAAATCAATATCGTGCTTATCCTTCAGTAACTCTGGAGAGCTGAAGTGAGTATGTCGTACTCCCAGGAAATAATACACGCGAAATGCGCGCATGCAAATGCGAGATCTCGGCACTGTCTTTCTTTAATTATAACCGGTTTGATTAGGCAATTAGATTATTTATCTAACGGAATTAATTACGGATTTCGATACTAAGTCTAATTATCTACAATCAATCAAGGGAACAAAACACTTGATATTAAAACGACTTTAATAGGTTTAAGGTAAATATTGGATAATTTACGTACTATCTAATTTATTTACAAACGATATCACACTAGGTGTTTGCAATGGTTATATTGACTACAAATTTTTACAACAGGTTTCGGGTGTACTCTCCTGCGATTAAAGACACCGTGTATGGTTATTATGTTTGTCTGTATGTATTGTATGTATGAGTTTCGAGCGGGATCTCAGTAATACTCAGAAGACGTAGGCGACGGCCTGTCTTAACTGGATAGACTAAGAGAAAGGTCGCAGGTCTTTACAGCCCTGTAACAACCCTTCACCCTCAATTGTTTGCGAATGACGTCGGGGGTTACCCCTGCGTGACTCTAGGTGTTAGTGTACTTTGTATTTGCGAGTGACGTCGGGATCTACCCTGCGTGGCACTCTAGGTGTTAGTGTACTTTGTATTTGCGAGTGACGTCGGGATCTACCCTGCGTGGCACTCTAGGTGTTAGTGTACTTGGTATAACTCCTGGAGACTCAGCCCGGCGTTATTTACGTTCTGTAGTGTTTGATTGTAAATTGTCAGATTTTATAACTTTACAACTTACGTGTCTATCAATGGCAGTACAGGATTAAACTTTAGGTTGCCCGGTGCAAGGTGGTGCGCGTTATCACACGATCGCGATGGACTCTTCGGCGGTGAATAGCAGGTCGGTGCTTACACGAAGCAATCGGTACGGTGGCGGCTGCTGGATATCGGCTTGGCTTGAATCTACTTCGATTCTCTGGTACGGTGGCGGCTGGATATCGGCTTGACTTGAATATATTTCGATTCATCCACTTTTCACGCGCGTCGCGGGTTTATAAAGGTGCATCTATGGGGGCTTCGCGGCTACCGTGCGGGGGATGCCGTTCTGCGATTGGTTGTAATAGTTCTGACGTGCAAAAACTTACGGGTTTTTAGAAATACACGTCAGCGGTGATTAATAAATTATTCGTTGTGCAATATCGCGTAAACTTTTGAAATTTTAGATATAGGATGGTCCGCAAATAATTTATGCTAAAAAGCATACGTAAAGGACGCTGGTTCTTTACAATCTTGACTGTCAAAATCGTTATTTATGCACCAATTTCGTTTGGGGAACATTAATTCTAAGATTTTAGATTAATGGATACCATTTGTATTATTAGCTGGTCACCCATTATGTTAGGAAATAGATTTATGATATTGTTGAGCAATGACGATACTTTATAACTCTTATAATGAGACACCATATCTCAAAAGCATTTATGAGTTGAATACATTGAAAAACTTTGGTCGCATTGTGATAGACAAAAACTCTATTTTATGGCATTTGTTATGGAACACCTTGTTGCGTACGATGTGTCAAATAACCTTTTTTTTGGTTTTACTGTAAAAATAACGGTTATATTGTAGATACGCTATTAATAAAATTCGTGATTTTTACTTTCTAAGCAACTAACCACGTTAATACTTTAATTAAGGTCTTCAGCAGGATCTCGTAATTTGAATGACCAAAAGCACGAAAGGTTCTTATGATAATACCGAACAGAAATTAGTTTATACACATTGCATAAAAGTTTCAAGTTACTTTATTTTTACTTTAAGCTGTTATGAATTATGAATACGAAGAAACAGGTACATTATTATAAATAATTTCGTTAGTCACGTCCGGCTTAAGAATGAAAATATAAATCGATTAAGTTTCAATTGTAGGTACTTCATTGATTACTCAGTCTATTTAACGACAGGAAAATACTAATCTTTGACATACTCTATTCAAGGTTATTTTCTTTTGTTTGCCAAAATAACCACAGTTATATTGCATTTAATTTGGAATTTTTCAAGAATGATTTGGAACAGAAAATGAATATCCTCAAGGATAAAGAATTTTAATACTTTATTGAATATGAGGGTACTTTAGAGACTCCAAGCAAGTTGCAACGAATGAACTGTAAAATATTTAAAAAAAAAATGCTGCCTTCATCAAGTATGTACGTTACTGAAAAACACTTTAATTCTAATTAAATTATTTAAAAAGATGCTGTTAGCTAATAATATGCAATTTTTTGTTGTAAAGAATCGGACTAAGCTATTTGAAGGATGTTTGCGGTGCTAATTTACAGATATGTCAGTGTCAGGTAAATAATGAGTGCAAATGCTTATCTGCATCAAGAATGAAACCTAGATTTTTAGTAAAAAGTGTAAAAGTAAATTAAGGAATTTCAAAGTGTTCAGTTTCAGTTTCAATGCTAAAGGAAGCAAAAATAATAATAATCGATTATCCTAGTCAAATCAGGTAGTCTAGTTAGAAGTAACTTAGTTAAACTACATGTTAATATAATTTTACACAAGTGATAATCTAAACTACCAAATCCAAAATAAGTGATATTATTGAACTTTATCACTTCAGTTAAGAATAATATTTTGGGAGATAAAATACTACAAGTTAATTAGCTAACCTATCTCCATTAACCAATGATATAACACAAATTTCAAATTTTTAACCAATCACATTTCAATTAACTGATTAAGTGTTACATAACACTTATTGCTTTCGTGTTATATAAAAATCACAGGTACTGCATGTTTAATAAACTAAAACTACTCGATAGACAAGATTAATTTTTCAAACAGTTTTCATTATTAAACTTATGCAGTAGTCAAGTAAAATATAATTCGTACATAGTTTGTTTACTTAGATAATACTGTCTAAGGATGAATTCGAGCTTGTTGTTTGAGAAAGCTCTGGTCGCAATAAGCGCTTATTTATCCCGTTGGCCAGTATTATCGGCAAGTCACTATACACTTTATACATTACTGTTGATAATTTCCGTACTTTATATATTATTAAAGGTCCAGAACAATAATGCAATTAAATATTCGTTTTGAGAAGTAGTATTTCATGTTAAAGGAAGAAATAAGAAACGGTGCTGCAAAATTCATAAAATTTATTTGATTATGAAACATATAAATTAAAACATTGGTGAACGATGTAATGCGTTCAAACATGTTTGAAGCGAACTTTGTGCATATATACCAATTTTGAGTTTTGATCAAAATAGTTTACATTTACTTATTGTGCAACGATGCAATGCTTTGTGACGTTTTTCCAACAAAGTGTGCATAAATAGCGGTTTTTCATTTATGTTGAACAAAATTCACACGGTCACGGAAAATACAATCAATTTACCTATTGGGCAGAGATGCAATTCTTTGGTACATTGTTCCAACAAAATTGGTACATAAATAACGATTGTGACATATCTTAGTCATAATCAATGTGATCAAGGAAAATGGTTCAAATAACCTCAAAACAAATTGGGCAACGATGCAACCCTTATGGACACCAAAAGGAAATTGGTTCATAATTATCGCTTCTGCCTTCTCTTGCTCAAAATACATATGGTCACGAAAAATCATAAAATTTACTTACTGGTCATCGATTTAATACGTTGGCACGTTTTGCTAATAAACTGGTGGATAAATAACAATTTTAGCATTGATCGAAATGCTCACAGAAAATGCACCAAATTTACTCATTAGAAGGTGATACAATGCTTTGAGACGTTTTTCCAACGGTGCATAAATAACAATTTGTTAATCTTTTAGTCAAAACTGATTTGATCACGAAAAATGCAGTACTTTAGGACGGTTTTCCAATTGTTGTAGTGTTTAAATAACCATTTTGACATTTCTTGGCCAAAATCCATATGGACAGAAAATGCAATAAATTTACCTATTGGACATCAATACAGTGCTTTTCCAACGAAATTGGTACATTAATAACCATTTTGACATCTATTAGTCAAAATCCACATGGAAACTGAAGACGCATAAAGCTTACTTATTGGACAGTGAGGCAATGCTTTGGGACTCCTTTCCAATCAATAACATAAATAACAATTTTTACAATTCTTAATATAATCCATAATATCCAAAAATGCTATACATTCTCGATACAATGCTTATGTAAACAAAATTGGTTCATGTATAACAATTTGGACATGTAGTACAAATTCGTATTTCTACGAAAATTTGTACGCTAATAACGATTTTGCCATATCTTGGTCAAAATCAAGGTGACCAAGGAAAACTCTTTAAATGTTATTATTGGGAAACGAGGATATTGTGCATTTTTCTATGAAAATTGGTTCATAAATAACGATTTCGGCATCTCTTGGTCTCTTGGTCAGAAACAAAAACATAAAGTTTACTTATTGACCATCAATACAATGTGTTTTTCTAAACAAATGGTGCATAGGTAGCGACATTGCCATCTTATGGCCAAAATCTATATGGTCACATAAAATACATCAAAGTCACTTATTGGGCCTTTGGGCATTTTTCTAAAAAAATTGGTGCGTAATTAACGATTTTGACATCTCTTGGCCAAAATCCATTAGTTAACGAAAAATGCATTAAATTTATTTATTAGGCATCGATAAAATGCCTAGGACGTTCTTTTAACAAAATTGGTGCATAAACGGTTATCATCAAAATTAAGAGGGTCGCAAAAAATGCATAAAAATTTACGCATTGAGTATTAGTGCAATGCATTGGTACCTTTTTGCAAAAAATGGTGCATAAGTAACGATTTTGACATCCCTTGAGCAATATCTAGATAGTTACAGAAAACGCATTAAATTCACCAATTGGGCAATGAGGCAATGCTTTTGGACGATTTTTCAATTAAATTAGTGCATAACTCACGATTTTAACATCTCTTGGTCAAAATCCATATGGTTACGAAAAATTAATAAAATGTACTTATTGAGTATCGATGCGATGGTTTGGGACGTTTCTCCAACGAGATATATATATATATATATATATATATATATATATATATAAGCTGTACAATTTTTAAATTTTGTTGTAATAACAGTTAATATGTGTTGAGCGCCAACCTGTATAAATCTCAGGTAAATTGTTTTAGAATTTTCCTTTTTTTTAGGCTTAATATTTCTTCAATTCCAACAAATCTGATTTGACCAAGTAAGTTAATCCAATAAACTATTATTGACACATACAAAATTACATAAAATAAATGAAAATCTTTTAAATTGTTAAAATTAAATAAGGATCAAATGAATTTCAACAATAATCTTAGGGAACAAGTGAGTCTTAATAATGCGTGTGAATTAATCGACATAAAAAAATCAATTCTTTGACGTGGTCGATTTCACAGGAAAACAATAAAATAACAAACTCATTCTTAGTTAAATTTATACTAAACCTACCTAAGATACGCCACTGGACTGATCCTGTAGTTATATGGTTATGCCCTCTATGGAACGATCGAGACACTAGTCGATAAACAAACGGTAGCAGGTGTCGCCAGTGGAAATTTTTCTTTTTTCAGGTAAGTAATGCTTATTAAATCTTCCCTTACATCTTGATTGGCCCAAGAAATTCTTTCGTGCTGTCCACCACGTATTGGGTACGATATTGTTAATAATGCATTTTTTTACTTGTTTTATACAAATCGTACATGACCAGGAATGTCTTGAGGAAGGATTGCGAGAATAATGGCACCTTCACAAATCTTAATACAGTGATTGTAATCGTATATTCGAGCAAATCAACATGCCCATTATTAAAGTGTGACAATGGTTTAAAAAGTCTACTTTTTATCTATCACTTAGTACGAACAACACTATATTATTTATTACGGTTTTTAAATTTATGCGTTTTTTCTTCTTGTTACAAGTTGAACGCCATTCCAGCCTTTATTCCGCAATAACCGCTACTACACATTAACTTGTTTTGCATACGCAATTATAATGGTAAGTGCAATTCAAATATGTATTTATTTCTTCTTATTAATTATAATACATTTATTTCAGATGAAGCCAGAAAACCAAAGCATAACGCATCTTATTGCAATTGTAATGTGAATGTCCATATAAAATTTGATCAAAAAACAAAGAAAAACTCTAAGTGATAACAAACATGCATAACATTTACAATTATAACTATTTAACTTAATCTGTCACATTTCTCTTTTTGAAAAATACCTTTTAAATTTGATGTGATTTAAACTAAATTAAAACATTTAACCATTTAGATAACAACATTAATTAACTTTACAAAATAATTTAACAAACCAAAAATTTATTCTTATATCATAGAAATAATGAACAAAGCCTGTTTTAGGTAACAAGAGTAAAAATAAATGTTTATGAGAACTTCTAAAAAGCAAAAGCCCACGTGCAAAAAATTCCTGTCAATTAAAAATATCCTGCAAGCAAAGCTTTTGCGTTCAGAAAGCAAAGAAACCTCAAAAGTGTGGTTAACTAAAACAGTTTGGCTAAAAACGTAGATGAAACTGCAATTTTCCACTGATGGAAGAACACAACATGAAACAGTTGTAAAATTTACGTATTTGTTATACCTACATAAAATTATATTAATCTGGTGTATATCAATGAACAAGTTATTTATAGGTGTATCACAACCCCCTCATAAAATTGTTTTTAATCGCATGTATCTGAACTGTGTTTCGTTATATCCAACATTTCACTAATTCTCAAACATAATTTTATTATATGTCTTCGATGTCACAACCCTATCCGAAACATAGTTAAAAGCGGAATTCCGGTCTACTTACATAACGTTAGTCTACCCCATTAAATGTAACAAAGTGTGATAGACCTTCTCGTGGTAGATGACTATGCGTATGCATAAATCATACTTGAACTGTGAAATTATTACGGTTATTCTTTAAACCCCATGCTATAGAACAACTTTTTATACTAAAGTAGGTCTAGCAGTTAGTTACTACTTTAATGACGCTAACATCTTGCCAATTGCTGTGGCAGCAAACAATATAACGCAATGGCCGACGTGGGATAACTAAATAGCAGTAAGTATACAGTGCACTAAAAAATGCTCGTGAGAGTGTCAATCATGTTAACGAGTGGTGTGTTAACAATAAATTGAAATTGAACGAGGCCAAGGCATCATTTCTGCCATTATCCGTATCGAAAATAAATACTAATACAGACTTTAGTACGGGTATGTCACTTTTGGGCTGCTTTATTGATAATAAGCTAAATTTTGAATCACACCGTGGAAATCTTTCGAAAAAGATTAACGAATCAATTTTCTTATTAAAAAGACTGCAAAACAACACGTCGACAAAAGTTCAACGTACAGCTTATTTTGCATTTATTCAGAGTACTCTGTCTTATGCAATTTTAACTTGGGGGCACAGTGTTTCTTGGCAATGGATTTTCCGCCTTCAACGTAAAGCTGTTAGAATTATTGCTAATCTACAGTTCAGGGAGGATCGTCGAATGTCCTTTATTGAATTAAGAATTTTAACGTTTCCTTGTCTATCTATTTTCCAATCTCTTTGTTTCGCCAAAAAACATATTCCGCAAGTTAAACACCAATATGATGTGCATGACCACGATACTAGACAAAAGGAAAATACTCGTTTAGCATTGTGCAGATTAACTAAACGTCATAACGGACCTATTTATCAATCGCACTTTTTATATAATCGACTTCCTAGTCACATTAGATGGTTGCCGCTTTCCAAATTTAACACTAAAGTTAAAGACATTCTAATTTTTAACGCATTTTATTCTTTTGATGAATATCTTGCGAAATGTAGAAATAGTAGGTCGATTTCATTGTGTTTGTATATGTTATTTTTATAGCATGTGTATTTTTTCTACTCAACTTTACAACTTCTGTATTTGTGTTATTCAATCCGACGAGTGTACGTGTACCAACACGTTCATACAATAAATACTTATTATTGATTATTATTATTCAGTTTAGAGGATACAATAAGCTATAAATTGAAATTTCTTGAATCTTACAATCTAGTGTGTTGCTATGAAAAGTTTGTACAGGTTGTTAACTATCGTCGTTTTCATGGTAAAGCCATTCAAGGTGTTATACATGCTAATTATAATATTAATTCACATAACACCGTATGCTTAATGGAAATATTGTATTATTGTCCTGCTTATCTAATGTATAGCATTTACTAAATAATTACCTATTAATAATTATGACTTGTTTTTGTAATCTCGTTTTAAGTATAAATACCCTGCCTTATCGATCTAGGTACAAATGTTAGCTAATAAGCGAAAAAGTGCAGGCGATTTAGTGAATACTCGAATAATATACTTCAGGTTACATTGTATTGACATGATTACCAGTATTGTGGCCCTGATATAAATTTAGAGAAATTACTCGCACGCGATGACCATGCTATTAATCAATTAGATGCTCAGTGCAAAGTTAATGATATCGAATACAGAGAGCACCGAGATTCAGAAAGTAGACGTAAATCAAATCAACTTTTAGAAGAAAAAGCTTAGGAATGCTTTAAATCACATTCGTTGAACGAACTGCAGCTTTAGCAGTCGGTACTGCCATGAAAGTAAAGAGAAAATTAGGAATGAGGTGCAAACATCGATCCAATCAGAAAAAGAAATCGTTATGCAATATGGTGGAAATTTATTGAATTTACGAAAAACAATAGCTAAAAAAATTAAACCCAACGGAACTTTCAACACAATAAAATCCGCCCTTTCAATGGCAAAACGTGTGTTGCAAAGATTAGGAAGAAGAAAAGACATTCAAGGTCCTAGAGTGATTCGCCTTACCAAAACAAGGAAGGTTTTTGCCATTTCTTATTCCGTTATTCGTAGGGTTATCAGCAATCGGTACTTTAGCTGGCGGCGCAACGGGAATTGCTGAAGCGGTCAATGAAGCTAAAAATGCCAAATAATTGCAAGAAGAGACATCGCGCCATAATCACATGATGGAATCGATCGCTATAGGCTCCGTGAATAAGAAAGTGACAGTGCACTTTATCTATAACCATACAAATCTGGTGCTGGTGGTGCGCTATACTTAAAACCGTTTACAAAAAACTGAATAGATTACCCGAAAGACCGTTAACATATATTGATTTAAAAAAAATACACCAAAAATATACCCTGCTTTAGGAATATTTTTATGAAAGATAGCATGCCTAAATTATAATTACAACCAAAATCAAGAATGTAATACAATTATTTGCGGGCACCTATGCCTACAATCTTTATATAAATAATCGATACAATGTCAAATTTTCTGTTATGTCAATAACATTCAGTTTAGAACTTGTTGGTAACACAGCTAGCTCTATCCACCGATAGAACCAGATTTGGGGAAGAAATATCGTATTGGTTGGATTTTACGGTTGCAACAGTATTAGAAACATTTACACAGGCAACGATGGATTGTTTAAGAACAAGACCATCTCATTTTCATGTGATTAATATTCCACACAGTGCATATGAATTAGACTAAATTAGCAATTATCTAAAATCTAAAATACCTACAAAAAATGTTGATTAGAGCAAACAAAAATACACTTAAATGTGAGATAAACAGTCCATTTGAGATCGATTTTACTAAAGAAAATAGCATTGGTCGTAATCTAGGGTTTGAGTCTAAAATACTAGTACCAAATATTTTACATACGTCTGCGCGAGACGTCCAAATACTTAAAACACACTAATGTACACGTAGAGTGCAACATTATAAAAGGATCTTATCGAAACAGGAAACCTGCAAAAGTATTATATGAAATTGAAGTTTCCACCAGGTTAACGTCTAGATAAAACGCCAAGCAATACTTAATATTTAAATACAAAAAATTCAAAATTATTGTATGTGAGTTACATTCGGAATTCGCACATACCAACCTGTTTCTCACACACCAATTGAATTGAAGTGGTTATACATGAGCAATAGGCGTTTGCTTAGATCGACATGTTTTTACCATAATATTGTACACACCCAAAAACCACCTTATCTCTACAACAAAATCAAATTTAGATCTGACGTGCATACTATTAATGTAAGAGTTAAAGACACACTTACTTCACCAGTTCATCGTAAATAACTTTATAAAAAAGGTTATTCGTATCAGATTACTTTTGTATATAACTCAATTCCGGATCTGCTTAAAGCATTGTCTTTAAATCTTTTTAGAGCCCAATATAAACGATTGTTACTGAACAGTCAATAAATCTGTTCAATGTTAGGTGATGCTTTCGATTTTCTTCTGTTTGTTTTTATTCTGTTATTGCTTAATTTTAAGTTAAAATGTTGCAATTGTCTGTACAGGTAGCAGCAACACAGTAGGTTAGTATTATTTCTTTCAATGTTAAATGGTAGAACAGCGAGATCTGTTGCAGAGTAAGCTGCACTTCTCCTTGGGATTATTAATTATTTTTTCTTTTCAGCCCTTCTTTAAGAATATCAATAATAATAGAGACATAACAATAATAATGAAATTTAGAAGTAAATTCTTCGACTTAATTAGTAATATAACAATTAATTTGGCTAATCAAAAGGGCGAATTAATAGACTTTAGTGAAAGTGAACCATTCACAGTACGCTTAGAAGAACATGGGTCTGAGAATTAATCAAGAACAAACTCCTTTCAAAAATTCATATAAAAGACATAGTCCCTATAGTAAATCGTTAATTAGTCATAAACCTTCATTGGGGTTTAACATCTGCAGAGAAATACTTTTTAACGTAATTTGATTTAAAAGGTCTCACCGACAAAGGCCGAATCATTAAGCGTATTTCAAAACGTACATTTTGACTATACTATAATTAAATCAGACATTCACACTTATGTTCCCGAAGATATAAGGATCTTAATTCAAAGTCAAGGCTAACTATGATAGTTTTCTGTACATAGAAAGTAAGCTTGAGCTCAATAAAAGAATCATGCAACTTAACCAATAATTCTCCCAACTCTCTATTCGAAGAAATTCTTTATGAGTCAGGTGATCAAAGAGTTGACGTTTGAAGAAATCTACGCATAACAGCTACACTTAAGGGATATGTTTCTTATACGGGAAGCAACAGCAAAGTACTAATCCGTTTGGGGTGGTCGCCAAAGAATGAAGAACCATTACAAGTAGAATTCGATGAACAAAATGGAGAAAAATATTTTACAGTGTGCATACCATTGAACCACATATTTGGAATAATGAAGAATTATCGCCAAGTAATTGTGAATATGCGTTAAGAGTTGATTTTAATTCGATGTAAAAGCGTTACAAACTGCTACTATGATGATCTTGATTATAAAAGGTACAAAAAAGGCGGCAGGGTTGGAAACTTTGATCATATTAACACCAGAAACCTTAAAGTACATCTGAATGCTGAGTATTATCCATATGAAGCAATGCATTGGAACATCAGTGCTAACCAATACATCACAATTTTTTTGAAATTTCGAGGTAATTACAATGGTGAAGATGACAAAGCTTTAACTAAAATGTTCAGTATTTGCAATGGACTGCTCTAAACAAAATGAATCCTTGAAAAACTCACTTTAAATTGGAAATCGAATCCCTAACACCTTTCGATAATGCTATCATTGTCTATGGTGTTATTCTCCATGACGCTATTGTTCACTACAACCCCACTCACTGGAGAAGTGAAAAAATATAATTATTGTAATATGCACTCTGTATATCTACTATATAAATAAAAATGTTGTTACTATTCGTGTAGTTTTATTTCATCCAGAAACAAAAACTTCCAATTCAAAATCATGACATTTATGAAAAGTCTAGTACTCCAAAACATGGTGATTTACTTCCTAATAATATACGTGGTATTATATGCGGCCCCTCCAATCGTGGCAAAAAAAAACAATGATTAGTCTGCATACTGATAAAAACGGTTTGAAATTCAAACACGTGTATGTACGCCCTAAGTCATTGAATCAAAACAAGTACAAACTTTAACAGGAAATATTACTTCCAATGAAGGTTATAGGTTATTCTACCTTCAGTGACAATCAAGATGTGTTTGAGCCTAGTTGTACAAAATTAAACACTATTTTCATTTTCGATATCACTTGTGAAAATCAAAATAACACAAGGGCATATTTTTCTATGGGTAGGCATAGTAATATTAACTGTTTCTATTTGGCCCAAACTTACAGTACAATTCCAAAGCAATTAATTCGTGATAATGCGAGTCTAATTGTACTATTAGAACAAGATAAATTAAACCTAAAACATCATATGAGAATCGTATAAGTCCTACCATAAGCATGAAGTTGTTTCGGGACATGTGTTCAAAGTTCTGGGTAGACCGGTTTGATTTGATGGTCATAAACAAGCATGCCGAAGTTAATAGTGGTCGCTATACGAAAAGGTTTGATGAATATACAATACCTTAAACTGCTTTCAGCAGTTTAGTAGTTACTGATTCGTTTAGGTATTAACAGCTACCTACTTAGTGTAAACAGTTATTTGTTTAGTGTAAAAAGGTATATGTTCAGTGTAAAGCGGTACCTGTTCAGTGAACCCGTTTTGCTACAATGGACAATAAGGAGATAGTATTAAAGCAAAAAGTTGTTCAGGTTCGTAAAAAATACAGCAGAAGTACAACAGTATTAAAACTGGTCGCAATGATAACGAAAGAACGTTTAAAAAAACACTTATTAGCCCCTAATAGAACGTCTGACGGAAATAGTAAATAAAATCGTTCCAAATAAAAAAATTAAAACACCTAAAAAGGAGCCCATTGATGTTAAACCCAAAAAACCACCCTGTTCATATTTCCAATAAATCACGCTACCACTCCAACTAGTCCGCTAGCTCATGGTGCATTATTTCAAAGGACTCCGTGCCTCACTTCACCGTCATTAGGTCATTCAAGAAAGCGTGCTACTAGCCCACTAGTTCAGATTCCGTTTTTCCTCTTCCAGATCTTCGTACATCAACTTTCTTAGAAACAGCTGTAGTAGTAGAGATTAATACTGATGAAGAATAGTTTCTCGAGCAGTACAATGAATTACCTCGTATATACATTAAAGTAATATGAGGGATCCTGAAGGTGCAATTGATCATAGTTATGGAGGCCACCGTGGTACCAAAACAGGCAAGTTGACAATTGGTAATGCTCCCGTTACAATTAGAGGAAACGATACGATTATCAACGTATAAAGGAACTCCAGGTTTATATGATCTGCTTATTATGAATGAACCCAATTTAAATCTAGTAAATTTAAAATACAAAAAAAATTATAAAAGTAGTTTAGAAGCTACGAATGTTGCAAGGCGAGATTATGATGCCTGTGGGCAAATACTAGGAGGCCGTAGTATATACAAACAATCAAATCCTAGCTATCATTATCGCCCTCAACTAAAGGAGGTAGGAGTTTTTGAGGAATTAACAAACAGGCCGATTCAATACCATTATTGGGATGATATACATGAACTAATTCGTGAACTAGAGGTATTGTAGGCAGAACAATTGGCGGGAAATGCAGGTATCATAAATGACATATCAATTGTAAAAGAACTACATGAAGATGGATACATTGAAAAACCAACTAGTTTTTTAAACAGTGTAATTAAGAATGCATTGATGTTGACATATCATAACTAAAATGTCCCTTGACAAATTTGGATGTTCACATACCCAGTATCAATTTAAGAAATTAACCCCTTACTTTAAACTTATTGATCGTAATCAATTTGATATCGAGAATAACAGGCTCAGCAATGTTGCCAATCACGTAGACCCTCAAAATGTCATCACTAAGCAATACTGTTTATCAACAAGGTTTAATTTGGATGGAAACCGTTTGACACAGTTGGCCGATCCGGAAGAACAATACTATAAGTAAAGGATATCTTGATTTTTGTCTACAAGCAGTTCAGAAAGCCTTTAAAGGAAACTAGCGCTTTTCTAGTGTTGGAGCAAAAACTATATAGAATTAAAGAAATTGTAGATAAATTAGTGCCAGGTCTAAATAACAACTCGTCACATTGTACAAACCTGCACGAAAGAATTTTAAACGACGACCAACAATAATTAAAGGTTTTGATGACCTTTGACAAGCGGATTTGGCGGAATTTAACACATATGCGAAATAAAATAAGGTCTAAGTATAGATTTGTGGTTATCGACTGTTTTTCGAAATACTTGTGGACTAAAGGATTAAAAAGGAAAACAGGTCAAGAAGTTACCTAGGCCATGCAAACCATCTTCAGAAAAGGCCATAAATGTAAAAATTTGAAGACTGATGCAGGAAAGTAATTCTGCAATGATCACTTTACTAAACTAATTCAGCGTTGTGGAGTCAATAATTACTTCACCTTTAGTACAAAAAAGGCTGCAAATGCGGAACGTGTTATCAGAACCATTAAGTGTGCTCTATGTAAGACGTTTAGCCTACAATTGTTATAATTGAATAATTGATACGGTCACTATCGATTATAACAACTACCTGAATCAAAAAGATGTCGACAATCATACAAAACTAAAGGCTTGCACTCACATAAAGCATACAATAGGAATCGATATTATGTGGGTGTGATGGTACGAACCATTAAATCTAAAAGTATTCTTGCCCAAGGATACACACCTAATTGGTCTAGTGAGTTATTTAAGATTGTGAAAGTTGGCATTATGAACCTCACTACGTACATGTTGGAAGATATGAAAGGAACACGTGTACTGGGAGGGTTTTATGAACATAAATTACAGAAAACAAGGTATCCTGACGTTTACCTGGTAGCATAAGTAGACCTTTAACTTTTTTTTATCAAAGGGTGTAGCTTTTAGATTAAATAAAACACAGAAAAATAATGGTATTTTATTTTAGTGCGCTAAATATTACATAAATAAGCAATGCTTTTCTAAAATTTCATTATCTTATATCGTAAACCTAAAGTACTTCTATAATCATTTAAATTACTTGATGGCCATATTCCTGAATCTGGTCTACATGGCCATCCCAAACAGGAATTTATATTTGTTTCACCTTTATTAATATTTTTTAATATCAAATTGTATATTTTATGATGTTCCTCGTTTTCCTATGGTTGAAACTTATAGCTGGTGTTCTAATAATATTTCTATCAAAATATTGAGGTACTTTTACTTAGGATATGCTGTTTTACCAATACATTCAGTTATAATAAAGCAGGATTAATATTTTCTAAGCTATATTTAACATTTTTCGGCGTGCACAATGAATCATCACCCCATAATAAATTGTATACGTACATTTTAATCAGAAAGTCACCATGTAAATTCATATCGTCTAAGATCCAAACAACTTCATTAAAAGTTAATGAATTTTAACCTTTACCGACACACAATTTTATAAAACTTTCAATAGTATTGTCTGATTTAATTTTTTTAAAGTGCTGTGAACAGTAATACCCCAAGGTCTAGTATCAGTGAAATTAAAATTTACTAATTGTTTATAATCGTAAGGATTAAGTATTACTTTATTCTGGTTGATTGAAAACACATGTTTCTTTGACCTTCTTAGCTATTTATATTGATTTATTACGTTGCCATCAAACAAAACATATTTATAATGATTTATCGCAATCTGTTTGACACTTGCTTGGGTAGAACCCTTTGATTTCTACAACCTTTTCATTAACAGTGTAAGAATACATTTTTGCACGAAGCACTACAAATTCTAACATAATTTTACCATGATTTGCGTCTTTCATTAAGCCTGGAACTTTCTTATTTGCTAATGGAATTCCGAAGACATTGTTAGCACTATAATCAGATGTATCAAATTTATCAATGTTTTCTTTAATAATTTCATAGATATTAGGAACTGAGTAGTAGCATATGAGACTACCCGTATCCATTTGCAAAAGCTTGGCATTATTAGTAAACTTAGCGTGTAACCATGATGGAAATTGTATAAAAACGTTTTTGAAACGTCTAAAACACTGAATCCTGCATATATAGGTTTATTTAAATATACTTCTAGCTTATTCATTTGATAGGTAGGTATATCATTGTTGAATATTGTACAACTATAAAAATTTGGTTTTGATATGTAAGATTGAGCACCGTAGCGACCACCCCATTTCGTTACTAAACGTATGTTCTTATATTTACTTACGCTTTTCATCAATTCCCCCTCATGATTGTATTTAAATCGATGTATTTTTTTAACCACGGAGCCTACTAAAACGTAATACACGGGGTACCTTTACCAACTTCAAATCATATCTTAAATTTCTGTAATTAATTATGTAATTACGTTTTGGATACAATGTAAGCAATAATTTTTAAATTTTAGACTTCGAACCAGGTACAGGTGGAACCATATGTTCGGGTCCAAGTGGTAGATCATAGTAACTCTCATTGTAACTCTATGGGATAGTCTAAATCGCAGTCGATTGTGTAACTGATTTCTAAATCATGAACATGTTTTATTAAATCCAAAGTTTCAAAATTAGCTTCATCCACAAAAGAAAAGTCTTCAAATGGTAAAAATTCTGACATGGCGGCTCCAAATAAGTTATTTACATCGTAGTACACTAAATACACACTTTCAGAAATTGGACCAAATTTATCTCCTATGTACTTATTGTTAGCTATAGCACACCGATTGGAACACTGAGGTACATCACCTCTAATTCCTCATTCAATAAACATTATCATATCAATGTCTGCAAATAGTTCTAAATTTACTTGCGTAATTTTAAGCATGGCATCGAATGCTAAACTGGGACCGTTCAATAGTACAGGGGATCAGGTTTGTAAGTACTTAAGGGAGTTTTAGATACAAATCTAAGTATTCACCGAATGATGTAATATTAAACTTGTTCCAAACGTTAACTGCATGCGCAAAACTCGCATCATTGATTCCTTCATCATTAAGGTGACTGTAAAACGCTTGCTTGGAAAGCAGACTGGTCTCACTTAATTTATCCCAAGTATCAATATACTCATAGAGAAAAACACTTTTGCAAACTAGTAGCATAAATTCTGCATCATTGTTACAATTAGCTCTAGTAGTAATTTCTTTATCATTTTCCAAATAGTTTAAAATAAATCTGAAAGAGTCAACAAATCTAGACTTAATTTTAGTGCCTTCTATTACTACTACTACTGGTCTTCGTAAAAGAAATATATCTTTCTTTGTTTATAGGCAGCAGTGAAATCAAACCGGCAACAGTAACCAATTCCCTAATTATGAAATATGAATCATAAAATGATAAATGAAGAAATACTGCAAGCAAAGTATGAAAACCTTTATAGTTTATGTTACATTTCTAATGTGATGCTCCTCCAAATGCTCCTGTAAAATGGTTATGGTCTCTAACTTTTACATCATAATCAGTAAATGGTTCTGCAAATGTGCCGACCGTGACGGATTCAAAGTGTTCAACCTGAGTGGGACTTAAAGTATCCATAGGAACTATTTTATTGATTATTTCAGTGGTCTAATGTGCAATACTTTAAAGCTCTTTAACAAACCATTGAATTCATAATTTCCTCTATAAAGCCTAAATCCAGATAAAGAATCACTGTATGAACTGTATATGTTTGGAGGGAAATAGAGTATTACTTTCGATGCATCTTAAATTTGTATACTTTTTTGAAATATGTTCAAAACCGGCATAAATTACAAATGGTACCTTTTCCTGGAATGTGAAATTTTTTAACAGCGAAATCATCTCTGCTTCGGACTGTAAACCTTATTAGTATTATGTTGCACAGGATTCCATGCCAAAACAACAGCCTACAGAAAGCAATTCTCATCGTTTTTGATAGGCACTACCGCACGCTTTACTACTATAAAGTAAGGAACTTTAACGTACGTTGAAAGACCACCTCTAAATGTAGCAATAGTATTAAAATTCACCTTTAAATGTATAACGTCGTGTAATTCCCAACCGGAATCCGTTTCGGAAAACTCTTCTAATTTTTTTAATAATTTATAGTAAACGTTTTCATTATATCACTTACGTAAATTGATTGCAATGTCAATAGCATAATTTTTTATGGCAAAAGTCTTCAACTCAATAATATGATTTTAAAGTTGAGTGAAATTTCAAGCTAAAACAACATTCCCCTTTAGCATCGATTTTTAATGTTAATTTAACATTTCGTGCAAAGCTATTGTATGCATTTTGTAAAACATGAAAGGGTCCTTGGTGTTTGCTGTATTGACCATAATTCCTACCATTAAAACATAAATCTAAGCAGTACCAACTTAATTTGCGTGTACGTTTTTTACTCATTTACCTCTAAATAAATTATATTTTGAATTATATCTGGCAATAGCTTAATATTAGTGTTAATTACACGGATGTGCTTCACAAACTCATTTTTGTTTTCAACGATGGAGTAATCCTCCTTGTTAATTTAGCGATATCGCTACTACTTGGCACAATATTACTCATAGTTACCCTCTAAAACTGTGTCCAACAATGTAAAAATGTGAAGCACACACACAAACTTGTGTAACTGCTGATTACGCATTAATGACTTTTTTCAGCAAATAGTTTATTTATTATAACGAATACCTAAATTAATAATTTAAGTAACTAGTACTTTAGGCAATATAATGACTGGTATAAAACTGCTCTTTATGTACTTACTATAGGGAAGTCAATGAACTTTGTGTAGGGGTCAATGACGGTACAATCTCATGTCAGCGACCTCAACGCTTCAGTCACTCACCCCAATTATTATATCAACAACTCGACAAAAATCGATAATTCTTGGAAAGGTTAGTGATCCTAGGTCAATGACCCCAAATTATTTGGCAATGTTTGGCATGTTGAGACGATATTTGTCAATTTTTGGTAATTTTGTGGTAATTTTTTTGGTAACTGTCAATTTTTGGGGGTCAATGACCCTTCGAGAATAGAAAAAAAAACCTCAAAATAGTCACTCTAAGTGTTTTCGCTAGATATCTGTCTCGTGCAAAACTTAGTAATCTTGACAATTTGTGTATTACTTGCGATGCTATATTCCTTTATAGATTTGATCTAATTATATCTGTAATTGTTTTAAAGTCAAATACAAGTTATAACAAGTTTGTAATATTTGACCATGAATGCGGTTTATATTAAGTACATAAAGAGCAGTTTTGTACCAGCCATTGTATTGCAATCGTGACGAGAATTTTAATTGTAACCCTGAAGTACATCTATAGTTAGTTAAATTATTAATTTAGATATTGGTTATAATAAATAAAGTATTTGCTAAAAGTCATTAATGCGTAATCAGCAGTTATACAACAAGTGTGTGTGTGTGTGCTTCACATTTTTACAATGTTTGACACAGTTTTGGAGGTAACTATGAGTAATATTGTGCCAAGTAGTAGCGATATCTCTAAATTAACAAGGAGTATTATTCCATCGTTGGAAACAAAAATGAGTTTGTAATGCACATCCGTGTAATTAACACTAATATTAAACTATTGCAAGATATAATTCAAAATATAACTTATTTAGAGGTAAATCAGTAAAAAACGTACACACAAATTAAGTTGGTACTGCTTAGGTTTATGTTTTAATGGTAGGAATTATGGTCAATACAGCAAACATCAAGGACCCTGTTATGTTTTACAAAATCTTTCAACGTACGTTAAAGTTCCTTACTTTATAGTAGTAAAGCGTGCGGTAACGTCTGTCAAAAACGATGAGAATTGCTTTCTGTAGTCTGTTGTTTTGGCATGATATCCTGTGCAACATAATACTAATAGGGTTTACAGTCATCCCCATTTTAAGTTACGATTCAATTCACTTCCCTATTCAACTAGATGATTAAATAAATTTGAAAAATTAAAAACCTCTCCATTAATTTTTGTTTTGCATTCAGGGAAAAGGTATATTATCATTTGTATTAACTGAAAATCAAAATACTGACAGGGGGCATAGAAACCTTATAGTACTTTTTACTATTATCATGCCACTGGTTCTTTTGCAGATGTTATTGATACAAAATATAATATTGTTTATCATTTTGCATGGATTAAGATGTCAGCTCTTTTTTCTAAACAACTATTGAATAAGAAGCAGAAGAAATTTATTTGTTGCCGATGCTTGAACCTTTTTCTTCAGATCACCTTCTACAAAAACATGTCACTCACTGTCATCAACTTAATAGGCTACCTACCGAAGCAGAGATAATTTCGCTGTTCAAAAAATTCACATTTCAGGCAAAGGTACCATTTGTAATTTATGCCGGTTTCGAAAGTATTTTAGAAAAGTATACAAATTTAAGATGCATCGAAAGTAATACTCTATTTCACTCCAAACATATACCCTTCAGCATTGCTTACTATTTGAAGTGTTCATACAGTCATTCTTTATCTGGATTTAGGCTTTATAGAGGAAATTCTGTATTCAATGGTTTGTTAAAGAGCTTTAAAGTATTGCACATTGGACCACTGAAATAAACAATAAAATAGTTTCTATGGATACCTTAAGTCCCATTCAGGTTGAACACATTGAAACCGTCACGGTTGGCATATTTGCAGAACCGTTTACTCATTATGATGTAAAAGTTAGAGACCATAACCATTTTACAGGAGCATTTGTGGGAGCATCACATTTGCGCTGGCTTTATTTTCCACACATGTGCTTAATTCTATGCTGAATTAACAGTTCAGTTTTTCGTTTTTCCGGTTTTAAAGTTTCCTTAAAATATACATGCTCCCTCGTACCTGCAGGAGGTAAGTTCTGAAGAGTGCATAAAGTTTATGCACTCTTCAGGTTATTATTTAGATATTTAAAATTTCTTCAATTATTTATTTATTATTAATTTGTCTCGTAACTAGGACATTGATTTCTTTAGGTTTTTCTTTTCCTTATCTCCGATTCTTCTGTGTTATGCTGAAAACATTGTCTCGAAGATAATTCAAGGAGTTTGCTTCGCTCTCGGCTCGATTTCTCTCTAAAGCAACGAAATTAAATCAAGTACGGCGCTTGGCTATTCCCGATACAACCAACTTACGTGACGGAGCCACAGATCAATAGACAGTCACCTACGACTACCATAACTACATTGGGGGTTGCTCACTTTATTCCGACGTGTTATAAGGAGAGGTGTAGGACTGGTTCAGTGACTTGCAGGTATTCAATATAAGCTTAAACAGCGGCATGATGTGGCGATTCAAATAACAAGTTTATGTACCTGAAATTCTATTTGTTACTATGGAATTAGCAAAAAAGTTACTAAATGTTCTGCTCACTCAAGGTGCCCGCTTGAAAATCTTCTAATTGGCTTCGCTTGTGCATTATTTAATTGTGTTAACTATTATTAAGAACACTAACTGTATTACAAACAGCTGTACATCCTACACATATAGATCTAAGGTTTGTCGTTTATTTGTACTTGAATTTTTCTTCTGTAAATTTAATTCCTTACACAGGGTAATCATGTTAAACTTTAATACCTGCTAATGCAATTGAATTTTTGATATGTATTTTGTGCTCCCTGCTTTATATGTATAAACGTAGGCTTTAATGATCTTCGTAACAAACGCCATAATAACAAGAAAGTTATTAGATGGTAATGTATTTGTAAGTGATTTGTCCTTCAGCCACAAAATCTTTAATTGTTGTTTAGTGACTTACTTGTCATCTTTGGAGGATTAGTGTACTTATTCAATTCGAGGTGTTCTATTTTATGCCTTGAATTATTATTCGTGGCAGTAGTATTGGGTTACCTACCTTTTTTTTTGCTTGAAAAAGTATGCTTATTTTATTTTCGTTTGAGTTAAAAGAAACGTACTCAAGTTTTAAGGACAGCTCTTCCTAGAACCACGGTTCAAGAATTTATTTGATTTTGTTGTTTGTTCTTCCCTAGCCTCCGGGCTCAACGCTGAATGTCTGACAGTGCTGGTATGCTTTGTTCTGTTTCATTTTTTTTTTTTGCTAATTTTATAATGATCTTTGGTTTAGCACTGAAAAAGGTAAGTGGTTTACTATTGTAACGATTTGTTTTTTTTTATTAATGTTTTGCTATAATTTTGTATGTATTCTCTTATGTGGGGTTTATGTCTGTTAGAAATTAGGTATCCTTTTAAACGGTGTATCTGTTCTATAATTGCCGTTAAAGGTTAGGTTCATAAGTACATTTAGAAGGTTTCTTTTAGGGGTATTAAAAAATGTTGTGTTTATTTAGGGACTGGGCTCCGAGATGACATAAATACTTGTGTTAGTCCACCAGTACTAACTCGTGCTCTTCTTGGTCAAAATTAACTTGTATTTTGATTATTCCTTAGTCCTTAGTGTATCTCAGTCCTTTTGTTGGTTTAAGGGCGATACAAGTATAAATGAAGTGCTTTCCCAAAACGACTAAACTTCTGCTTATCTTATTAGGGCTTACTGCACACCACCTAGTTTGGGCATCAGTATGTTTGTGCACATAACAACCAATGTTGGCACCCAACATCGGGGGCGTACCGCTTGGCGAATCTTCTTTACGTGCACTACTTTCGACAGCTATTAAATACTTTAACATTTTTTTCTTCTTTACTCATTCTGTATTCGAGGTTAACACATTGGGGATTATTTTCTAGTGGCGACTGTAATTTGTACTTACTTTAATAAATTTAGACTCGAGTTTACACGGATCAGGTTTCACGATGGCTATCGTTTGGAAGATGGAGGTTAAACGGTTACCAAAAGCGGAACCCCAATATGAATTATCTTCGACAGGGTTTTCGTGTGCCGTGCCTGTAGCACTGTTACAAAAAGCGGTTCGCAGCGCGTTATTACTAGAACGAGACCAAACTCTTTCGACTGTAGAGTATACTATCGCGTGCGACGTCCATCTGTCAGCTATACGTAAAGCCAATGTGGAGCTTTCTACTATTCCCACATCATTTAGGGGAGATATGACTACACCGTTTGCGCGACGCTTGATCTGGCTTTGGGAACACCGTTGGTGTACTCTGACTAAAGTTGATACTCCCGACGAAGTGACTGTGCGAAAAATGAACTTCTCTTGCTCCAAAATTATCGCGCTGAAGTAGAGGCGATACATAGAAAGTGGGAACGTCCGACAAGGTCAGTTTCTCATAAGTACCGCCGTCTAGTCCGAAGGTCACATCAATTAGCTCTGTGGAAAGCGAACCTGATCTTCTTTCTGCTGAGTCTGACTATTTGGGCGCTTTTTCTTTTCACGTCTACGCCAGTTGCTTCTCGGAAGTATTGCGCTATCGCGAAATTAAATTTTACATTTTCTGAGGAAGACTTCCTCACTTCCTGAATTTTTTGACACGGATGAAAGAACTCGCTCGTTCATACCTATACGCCGCGTGTTCTGAACTCCTTACCACCAAGGCAATGTTATTGTGTAGGATTCATTAGGAATACTTAACCTCTTGAGAAGACATGGTAACTCTTTTGAAATCTTAATTTACTCTTACCAGCTATGGCGAACGACTGCTAGATGAAATTAAGGCTCGTACTATGAAAGACCTTGGGAGTCTATCGGGATTTACGTAGCAACTGTGCAGAGTCTGTTTCAACGCCTACTCAGACCTCTCTTCTGAACGACAACTGGAGATAGCCCGACGAAACATATCTCCGTTTTATCAAACTTCGTTGGTGTTGACAAAGATTAGTTCTTCCACTTAGTCAAAAAAGCTCGAGCATAATAAATATTCAATTAAGACATTTAACCACCTACATCCCTTCGTACTTCGAAATTACTGGAATTAGTATACGTAGATTTTGCAAGTGATGCATCAACTTCTTCAGTATTCTCCTTACGCTGTCCATACCGTATCCACTCCTTCGACTCCTACGTCTTCCAATTTACGTTTCTGGAACTGCCAAAATTGGGGACATGCTTCTTCAAAATGTCCAAAACCACAGAATAGGAATTGTTACGGTTATAGGAGGCCAGGGGTTATCAAACCCAACTGCCCTAAATGTAATTCTCGTCAGGAAAACTAATACTAGAGCCTTCTGACCGAGTAGAATACTGTTCTCCCTACAATCACGGACACACAATTTTCGGGTCTTACACGTTTTCATTTGGACTTTTTGGATACTTCCTAGCGTTCGAAATGTCTCAATTCTTGAACAAATGTTCAAAGGTCTTCTTCATAATGATCTTCTCGTACTATACTTGGTGCTTCTGGATGGAATTCTTGTCTCGTTCTGGACGGAAACGGATCCTTGAATTTGCTCAGTGGCTAATGGTTGCAAATGCTAGATTTTCGGACATGTTCCTCTTGCGATCACGTTCGAAGATAAAACGGTGGTAATTGACATGTGGGTAGTACTAGAGGCATCTGTCACTCATGTGTCTCTTCAAACCCCCCTGAATACAGTTTTTCCTTTGGCGTCAGACACAAAATCATTACTGATGCTGAACCTATCAAGCAGCGATATTTTCCATTATCTCCTATACTGCAGACTATAGTGGATAAGGAACTTGACGATGTGTTATCTGTGGGTGTTGTAGAACCTTTCAATAGCCCTTGATCGAGTCCTGTTGTTCTCGTGCGAAAAAAAGACAGGTCGTATCGGTTTTTTAGGACTTTCAGAAAGTAAACGCTGTGACACAAAAGGATGACTACCGTTTACCTTACATTACTTCAGTGTTGAATTCTACGTGATAAAAAGCCCCTGTATACAAAATTTCGTCCGCTTATTACATCATTGTAAGAAGATATTAAGAAAAACAAAAAAATAATTAAACTTCAACACCCTATATCTTTTAAACGAAGGCGTTGCGGACATAAGTCCATAGGAATTTTTTTTCTTGTTTTAGTGTCCTCTATCGCATGGCACTATGCATTTTTTTCTGTCACCCTGTGTGTGTGTATATATATATATATATATATATATATATATATATATATATATATATATATATATATATATATATATACATACAGGGTGTTTCATTAAGGCTGGCCACCGACCATATTTCAGAAACTAGTGGACATAAAAAGTGGAGAAAAAAATTCATTATAAAAGTCGCCACGAGAAAATCTTGGAAATTATTTTTAAGTTCCGTAATTCATCGCAAGGGGGCGCAATTGAAAATTAAAAAATAAAATTATAAATTTCTCCGAAAATTCCCACATTAAGGCATACCTTTGGTAACATCGTTAGAAAGCTTAGACAATTCTGCATCATTTTGGTCTAAGGCTCATTGGCGTACCGACCTTAATAAGAGTAGGGGAAGCTATTGAATGTGTAATCATTTAAATCGCTGTTATTTTTAAACGACTTATCCGATTGTAGTAAACCTAGGCTTGTTTAGAAGAAAAGGTAAGTACTTTTAACTGTCGCATCCATTGGTACGCGATAGCTCATAATAAAATTGTTAGAGCGCAATTTGTAATAATACCAGTTTTTTGATTTTATTCAGAAAAATTAAATCATACGGTATAATTATGACATCATAAGCGGAAAGTAGCTTAATTTGTAACAAAAACGTAAATAACGCAATTTGATATCTTTATTTGTTCCAGAGTTATGGCGAAAAGAAGACTTTTTAACCGTTTAATTTAATAATTGATTGTTGCTATGGTTTCTTAAGGTGTATAGGTTGGATTAGTAATGAGGAATCTGCATTTATCATAGTCTGTGCCTCCCTTCACACTCTATCTAGGCTTAGGACTAGTCCAAACTAAGCAAATTGCAAAATTTGGAGCGTATTTAGAGGCCAACGGGCCATAACAACGATATCAAAGTAATGATTGATTTTTGTTTAAGAAACTTTTCCATAGAATGGTACAAAATCATGAACAACTGTTAAAAAACTAATGTTCAAATTGACGGCCGGTTTGGAAAAAACAACTATTAATTCTTCTTCTGTACGTTTATAACATCATATAAAACTTCTAAGGCATAATTCTAATGTGGTGTGTTTTAAAATAATAATCTAATTTGCTGCGGAACAAAGTCGGCTCGTTTCCATGGAGGTAAATAAATTGAAATAGTTGTCAACTTACTTAATTTTGATTGATGTTGTGTTGTAAAAATTTTTTCCTTCATTAGTTTTGGGTTTCATTGTACCTTATCAGAAATTAGTGCTATCCTTCAAAAATGTCGTATACCAATGCCGAGGCTTACGACATGCTTGCCGTGTATTATGAATGTTTTCAAAATGCAGCTATTGCGGAACGACAATACGCTATCAGATATCCTGATCGAAGGCACTACACTAGAAAAGTGTTTCGGCGAATGGCAACACGTTTAAGACAAACAGGAAATGTACGACGTATTCCACTTCCTGTCAGAAGACGTCGCATAAGAAATTAAGCATCAGGGAGATTTCCACAGAACTAGGTGTAAGTGTTGCTTCTGTGTTCAGAATTTAAGGGATTTTAAGCTGCATCCTTATCATCTAGTTTTACACCAGGCTTTATCAGACACTGATTTTGACAGGCGGCTCGACTATTGCTATTGGCTGAGAGACATGTGTAGTGAAAATCTTCGATTCCTTTCCAAAGTTTTATGGACCGATGAGGCTACTTTTACTAGCTGCGGCAGAGTTAATTTGCACAATATGCATTATTGGTCGCAAACAAATCCTCACTGGATGCGCGAAGTGGATCACCAAAACAGATGGAGTGTAAATGTGTGGTGTGGTGTTTTAGGTGACAGAATTATCGGACCATTTGTTTTTCATGGACACCTAAATGGTGAATCTTATTTAAACTTTTTACAAAATGACTTGCCCAATCTTTTAGAAGACATTCCCCTTGACGTGAGAGCATCCCTGTGGTATCAACATGATGGATGTCCTTCACACTATTCCCGAAGAGTCCGTGATTTCTTAAATGTTAGATACCCAAATCGCTGGATGGGAAGGGTAGTTTGTTTCCGTGGCCACCTAGATCCCCGGATTTAACTGTATTAGATTTCTACTTGTGGGGAAGAATAAAAGATATTGTTTACGAAACGAGACCAACCACCCGAGAGGACATGATTCACCGAATTGAAATTGCAATAAATTCGATTCCACGAGACGAAATCAAAACAGCTGTTTCCAGTACGAGAAGAAGAATTAATAGTTGTATTTTACAAAACGGCCGTCAATTTGAACATTTATAGCTTTTCACTTGTTTTTAACAGTTGTTCATGATTTTTACCATTCTATTAAAAGTTTCTTAAACAAAATCAATCATTACTTTGATATCGTTGTTATGGCCCGTTGGCCTCTAAACACGCTCCAAATTTTGCAATTTGCTTAGTTTGGACTAGTCCTTAGCCTAGATAGAGTGTAAAGGCACAGACTATGATAAATGCAGATTCTTCATTACTAATCCAACCTATACACCTTAAGAAACCATAGCAACAATCAATTATTAAATTAAACGGTTAAAAAGTCTTCTTTTCGCCATAAGTCTGGAACAAATAAAGATATCAAATTGCGTTATTTACGTTTTTGTTACAAATTTGAAGCTACTTTCCGCTTATGATGTCATAATTTACCGTATGATTTAATTTTTCTGAATAAAATCAAAAAACTGGTATTATTACAAATTGCGCCCTCTAACAATTTTATTATGAGCTATCGCGTACCAATGGATGCGACAGTTAAAAGTACTTACCTTTTCTTCTAAACAAGCCTAGGTTTACTACAATCGGATAAGTCGTTTAAAAATAACAGCGATTTAAATGATTACACATTCAATAGCTTCCCCCTCCTCTTATTAAGGTCGGTACGCCAATGAGCCTTAGACCAAAATGATGCAGAATTGTCTAAGCTTTCTAACGATGTTACCAAAGGTATGCCTTAATGTGGGAATTTTCGGAGAAATTTATAATTTTATTTTTAATTTTCAATTGCGCCCTTGCGATGAATTACGGAACTTAAAAATAATTTCCAGGATTTTCTCATGGCGACTTTTATAATGAATTTTTTTTCTCCACTTTTTATGTCCACTAGTTTCTGAAATATGGCCGGTGGCCAGCCTTAATGAAACACCCTGTATATATATATATATATATATATATATATATATATATATATATATATATATATATATATATATAGATATACTATCCTGACTGACTCACTGACTGATACGTCAACGCACAGCCTGAACCGCTGGTTCTAGAGACATGGAATTTGGAGGATGTGTTCTATGTGAAGTGTAGGTCTCCACTAAGTTTTTTTTTAGAATTTTCACCTCTATGAGGGTGAAATGGGGAGTTTTTTGTGAAACTTTTCATTCATTGGGTCGATTGACTAGAAAATGGGTATTTTTTTTTTTTTGTTAGTTTGCTCATGCTTATGGTTAGTAATTACTTATTTTAGCTTTTATGTATCTTATCGTGGACTGTTCAGGAGTCCTTCTCCTCTTCAGCCCTTTTTATTCCCTTGTTGTTGGTGTTGCGCTGTTTTTTGTTATTGTATTGTGTACAATCATGAGGTGCGGTAATTTTTGGTAATAAAAAAAAAGAAAAAAAGATGTTTAAATTTATTGAATGTGAATTTGAAGAGGTGTTGTGTGGTGATGCTTTCGATTGGTGTATTCGTTGTGTGGGCTGTCCTGTTGTCGCTAGGTTGCTTATCTGGAATAAAAAGAAATATGTGTTAGTAAAGTGTAACACTATCGATATTTACAGAACAGAAATTAAGTAATTAAAAAATCGATACTAAATACTTATCTCGGGCGCCAGACTTCGATCCGGACCGTCGTGTGTTTACCCTAAAAGGGTAGCCACCTCCTGACTGTGTGAGAGGACAACCCCCCACAAGTCAGTCGCAGATTCCACCTTAGCGAGTGCCTCTGCCACCTTACGGATGACAGGTAGGGCCTTCTTCATATTGAGCCCTCCGAGGAAGGTCAATATGGAGTCGAACCCTAAGGCAGATTGATCGGGCGGGGTAACGGTAGCGGCGGTAGCCACTCTCGGTACTTCCGCCTTCTCAGCCTTGCCTGCCTTCGCACGGGCGTAGCTGACTCCGGTCCGAGTTGAGGAGGGCGCCGGCGGTGTCCTCTTCGGCGGTCGCTGCGGTGCTTCCATCTTCTTCCGTTGCGGAGGTCGAGGGAACTTCGGGCATCCACGGTAGCTTGCGGGGTGGTCCCCACCGCAGTTAACGCACTTAGCCCGGTCGGTACGGGGTAAAGTGCATTGACTGCTGTGGTGATCACCGGCGCACTTCACACAGCGTGCTGCCGCCCTGCAGCAACGCTGTGCGTGACGGAAACCTTGACACCGGTGACACTGCCCGATGTCGGATTTCCGCCTCAAGTCCTCGACGGTGACTCGGAGGCGGGCGACGTGCTTCACCTCCCGAATCCTCTTGTCCTCCTCGCTGGTAGGTGTACCAAAACCAGGGGGATCGCTCGGTCTCGCTGCTTCATCCTAAAACAAGAAACTGTGTTAATTCCTTGCGTCGTCAAATCGGAGCTTACATCCGTTTCGGATAGCTCTACGGGCACGCCACGTATTACTACCTTGGCAAGACGCTCGCTCCTTGCCTGATAGGTGTGGTACGGCGTACCACACTTATCGAGATACCTCATCAGCCTGTCTCGGTCCTGGAGTGAGGCAGGCTGTATCCGTATTCCCTCGAAGGCCGCCTTGGCTCTGGTGAAGGCGATCTTCTTCCGGTCGAGTTCGCGGGAGAAAGCAACCCAGTTCTCCCTCTGACGAAGGATTACCGGGGGTACTTTCTCCCTGGTCTCTGCTGCGGCGGTCTGCTCCATCGCTGTGGCGGTGTCCGTATACTGCTCCAGGGCGTGGTACACGTTGCTCGTCGGTGGCGGCGTAGGCGGGCGGGCGGTCGCCTTGTTCGGCCTCTTCTTCTGTGCCACGAAGTCATCGGGGCTGGTGGATCCAGGACGGGGGTCTTCACTTCTTCTGTCTTCGGCGGCTACGGCGGTGGCGGCTTGCGGGGGCGGTGCTGCTCTTGTTGTTGCCTCGGCTGGCGGGGCGACGTCTTCTGCGGGCGGTGCTGTCTTCTTCGGCCTTCTCTTCTGAGCGGTGGCGGCTGATGGCGCGTTGCTTCTGGCGCCCTCCCACGGAAGGGACAGAAGCGACGGTATCGGGCTGGCGGTACTTGTTGATGGTAGGTTGCCCGGCTTGCAACCGTACCATATCTCGCTGGAGTCCCCGTTGAAATCCTAGGTGTTGACCCAGAGGCACCCGTCGTCGTCGTAGACCTCTCGGCCCGGTCTATGGCGCGGCATCGTTACGTTGACACCGGCCGATAGAATCGAATTTAATTTAATTACTTGTTAATTACAGAGTAATTAATTCTAACTTAACGACCTGCTCTGATCGGATACCAGAACAGGAATGAGAAAATGGGTACACATACTCTACAATTAAAGTTATGAGACACGTGTATCACAAAACTTAAGTACACCTCCCCTCCCCCCCCATTTTGAAATCGCAGCAATGCGCAACAGGTGCGGCTAGAGCATATATATATATATATATATATATATATATATATATATATATATATATATATATATATATATATATATATATATATATAATAAAATCAAGATATTGGGTATCGGTTACAATATCTTAGAAAAACTCTATAGATTTATAATCAAAGCTTTTTCAGGACACAACTAAGAGTAACAAAATTATTAAATTATAATAAAGGCTTACTTAAATCTTAGTGTACTTACATCTAAGAGTAAGTTTTGATTATAGTTGCAAATGTAAATAATGATGACGTGTAACAGAATTAAAAAAACATAAGTGTTTAATAAGGAAAAATAACTCCAATGTTACTAAACTAATAATTTAATTAGCAACCAAAATATTACTCCTAACAGTAACAGTAAACAAACATGGATTAAAAATTTTACAGATGTAGTTGTCCCTACTAATGTTAATCACTTCTTTGCACTAGGTACTAAATTTAGTACAAACCCATTAAAAACTTCTGCCATTTACCTACGCTCTAAGCTCAGAGCAAAGCAATTATAGAAGCCACAAATCAGGAAACTAAAGACGCGCTAAGAGCTAATACAATTAACATTATTAACAATTATTACCAAAAATCTCCTCAACCATCAAACGTCTACAAAAGGGTTATATTGAAACTAAAAAGTTTGTCAAACATCACAAAGAACTTTTGGCACTAAGTGCCGATAAAGGTAATGTGACAGTATTAATGGATAATAAGGACTATATTAACAAGGCAGAAGCGTTACTAGAAGATGTTAATACGTACAAAATATTACTTCGAGGTCCTACATTAACTATCCAGAACAAATGTAATAAAATAATAACCAATTTAAAAAATACAAATGTGATCTCCGAAACTCAGAACAATCTAATGTGCACCTATAATGGGATTCTACCGAAGTTCTACGGATTACCAAAAGTGCACAAAGAAAATTAACCACTACGTCCAGTCGTAACTTCAATTATCAACAACATATGAACTCTTAAAATGGTTATCACAATTACTTTCTACTGCTTTAGGTAATAACACAAACTATAAACTATTTTACCTTTTCAAAAATTTACAATAACTTCACAATTCCAATTAATAATGCTTTATTTTCACTTTGCTCACCAATATACGATTAAACTTAATTTTAGAAATTATTAATAAAAGGTGGACAGTTATCCAGACTCACTGTAACATTCCCAATAACACTTTCATTAATATAATTAAATTCATCTTTGTTGACACTTATTTCACCTTTCAAAAAAAGTATTAGTCAAGTTTTTGTGTACACCTATGGGAACACCATTAAGTCCTATTCTAGCCCAAATTGTCCTAGCTGATCTCATAGACACTAGTCTACCAAAACCTAACTTTGAAGGTACTTTACTAAAAAAATATGTCGATGACTTAATTTTAATTGGTCCTAGAAATCAAAATAGACAACATTCAAAATGTTTTAACAGTTATGATCCTAACATAAAATTTACTGTAGAATATGAAATTAATAATAGTGTTCCATTTTTAGACATGAAATTGATTAACAAGAATAATACTGTAATTACTGATTGGCATATCAAACCGACCAGTTCAGGAAGATGTATAAATTATTACTGGAATCACAATTTCTTTATAAAAACAAATATGATTTTATGTTTAAAAACTAGAATTATTAACATTGTACATCCAACATTGATACAAAAAAATCTAAAAAACCTTAGTGATATTCTTGTTAATAATAATTATCCGAAACAGTTAATAGATTATTATAAGTTTTTTTTGTTGTGAACGAATAAGTTCAAAGGTAAATATGTAATTAAAAATTATTATTAATAATTTTTAGTTAATGGATTACATTTTCACCACAATTTAGGTAACACTAGAAACGAGATACTTGATCATACAAACTCAATTTTATATAAAAATTTTCCCTTTGTAGCACAAATTAGTAACCAAATAATATTTTTTGCAGTATTCAAAAACATAAAAATAGGTTTTTACAATACTAAGACAACTAATAATTTATTTTTAAAACTTAAAGATAAGACACCAACAGAATTTAAATCTAACATAATATACCCATGCCATGGAATAACTGCAATTTGTGTTACATAGGACATACAAGCGATTGGCTTAAAACTAGACTAACGCTACATAAATGTGATTGTAAATTACAAATACCAAGATGTGCTCTGGCAGTTCACAGTAACAATTTATGCCATATGATTGAATTTAGTGAAGTAAAAATTATTGACCAGGCTGACAACTGCAATGAAAGGCTCTTTCTTCAAATGTTTCATAGTAATAATAATGAAATCATGAATTTTAGATAAGACACTAATAATTTAAACACTAGCTATGTTGGTCTGTTCTTAGTTTACAAACACTTTAAATTACATCATTCCCTCCACCAATATTAAGAAGAATCACCACTCATATGGTTATAACCTTACATATTTGTTACACTTGATTTAAGAACGTCCTTTTTTAATATAATTTACTTATCTAGTTTATATTCTAATTGACATATTGTTTTTAATAACCGGTCGTTACACGTCATACTTATTGATATTTACAACTATATCAAGGTTTACTCTTATATGTAAGATTTAAGTAACTTTTTATTGTAATTTAATAATTTCGTTATTCTTAGTTGTGTCCTGAAGAAGCTTGTAAGCATAAGCGAAATTTTTTTTTAAAATGTTTAAAGACTTTTTCTAAGATTTTGTAGCCGGTACCCAATATCTTGATTTTATTTATAAAAATACGGTGTATATACCGGGTGTCCAAAGCGTCATGCGACGGAAGATTGTGGCTTCGCTGTTGATTTTTCATTAAAATGATTTATACACAAGTTATGTGGTTCCAATACGTGCACAACTTAAAAATATTTTAGCACCTACAGGGTGATTCGTAAGAGTAGGGGGGTATCAACTTGTTTATTTTAAACGGAACACCCTGTATATCGTTACATTTTTGGATAGCATAATGAATAAGCTTTTCTACAATGTATACATTTGTACATATAAAATGCAACGTTGCAAAGTTATTTAACAAAAATGAATTTTTTTCCTGAATGTAAGGTTAGCAGTAAAAATTAATTATTGGTATATTATGTAAGTTGATATCAATTAGTTCAGGGATATAATTAAGCTAGGTATAGGCTTTGAAAAGGTGTAAACGTTGATATGTAGAATAAGGAGAGAAGGCTCCGTGTGAAACTTTAGCATATTCAACGTGCATCAATTGAAAAGTAGATTCATCTGTCATCATAACTGTATTAAAAAAAATTATGTTGTTGTTGCAATCCGCAACGACAGTCTATTTTCAAAATCATGTTCATCCAATGCCTGGCGGAGTTGGATCTTGTATGAATGGTATTTATATTTATTAATTATATTGTGTTTTGTTGATTTCTGTAAACCATGTTCCACTGCAATTTTTCTAATACTTATTTGCGGGTTTTCTTGTATAGCTTAAAGAACCACTAGTTGAATTTTCTCGTTGTTTACAGGTTTTGGACAATTGTGCTTTTTATATGCGATCCTGTTTCCTCAAATCTACTTTTAAAATTTCATCTGGACAACAGGCATCGGGAAATTTTTTTTATAAATTCTAGAAGCAAGTAAACAATTACCTTGGGTTTCTCCTATTATGTAAATCATTTGAAATAATTCGTTCTTCGTATATTTCGAAATAATAATAACAATAAAACAATAATCTAGCAAAAAAACTAAACAAAAAAATAAACCATCTGATACAGGGCTTAAAAACTTAACAATACACAACGCACAGCCACCAAAATTATACGGATAACCCAAATTACACAAACAAGGAATTCCTTTACGACCTATAGTCTCATATATACAATCTCCTATGTACAAACTCTCAAAATTTTTAGCAGATGCAATCAGTAAAATTACATGCCAAACAAATTACTATATTAAAGATTCCTTTGAATTCAAAAAGTTCATCGATAGTGTTAAATATCCAAATGGCTATAAATTAATCTCATTAGATGTGACCTCGCTATATACCAACATTCCAATAGAATTAATCATAACTACACTTACGCTCAATTGGAATAAACTCAAAGCATACACAACTTTAGAAATAACTGAGTTTATACAGACAATAAAACTAATTTTTGATACAAACTATTTTCAATTTGAAGACAAATTTTATAAACAAATTGAAGGGTGTGCAATGGGATCATCAAGCTCATCATGCGTTGTTCAGCTTGTGATGGAGTACGTTGAAGAATCTATAATCCAAAGATGTAACACACATATTGCGTTTTATAAGCGATACGTACATGACTGTATATTAGCTATACCAAACGACAGTTCAATTACCATACTTAATACATTTAACAGTATTCATAAAAAAATTCAGTTCACCATAGAAGAACAAATTAACAATAAAATAAACTTCCTAGACCTAACACTAATTCACGATAATAACAACATCAAAACAAAATGGTTTACTAAAGACACCTGGCCAGGACGATACATAGACTTCAACTCAAATCATCCAAATTCACATAAAAATAGTGCTATTATCGGATTAGTCCTGAATACAGACCAAATGTACTAAACAAAATAAGAATGACATTAATACATAATAGTTATCCATTACATAAAATTAATTCCTTAATCAAACAACGAACCCAACGGTTATACAATCACCGAATAAATAGCAACCAAATAACTGATGAAAACAAAAAAAGAGTTGCACTGCCATATAAAAAACATCTTTCAGAAAAACTTAACTCTATTTTAAATAAACGTAACATCAAGTTAAGCCATAAAAACCACAACACTACAAAAACTCATTTTTATACAAAACTAAAAAGCAAAACACCTTTAACAAAGAAAACTAACGTTGTTTATCAAACTACATTTAGTAGTTGCAACAAATCATATATTGGAAACACTTCACAACTAGTATGCAATAGATTAAATGGTTATAAATAGACAAAAAACCGTACAACAGCTCTCAGAAACAATGAAAAAACTGCAACCATCTTTTTGATTACAATAAAACTAAAATTTGAGAACAAGAAATACATAATGAAAAACGCTTTATTAAAGAATCTTTTTACATAAGTATTAACAAAAAATATACAGTGAATGACAAAACATACATTGAACATGCAGTAAAATTTATAATAATCTATTGAATTTCATAAAATCAAGAATTTAAACCTATTATAACTGATCACAGGCATTTCCAATATAAGTTTAAATACGTCGTTAAATATATAAATAATTTTTATCTTTGTGTTTACTTTACATTAATTATTGATCAAGTAAGTTATAATTAGAATTAATTCAATAATTTGTAATATGCCGTTAATTTGTTTCTTTTTAGATATACCGTTTTCATAATATTTTTAACAAACAAAATATTTAAATCTGTAGTTGTCATATTTATATGTCACACAATTCAGGTACGTACACTATCAATTAGTATTTCAATTTATTCTTATTATTGTAGTTCACAATAAATTTTTGATAATGCTGTAAATCCATACAGCAAAATGCAAAACGCAGATTTAATTAACTGAATAATTCATTCCCAGAAATAATTTTACATACTGTTAAATAAATAAGGTTCAAGAAAATAAATACATTTAAATTATATATATATATATATATATATATATATATATATATATATATATATATACAGGGTCCGGCAACAAGAGCGCCTTTTTCTATATCTTCCGTTTTAATAAGCTAGATTAATAAAATTTGGAATGCAGTTATAGTTTAGTTGGGTGCATATTTTAAAATTATTCTCACGAATACAGGTTGTTTATTTCAACAGGGCCAAATTATTATAAAAAAAATTTAAATGGAACATCCTGTATATTATCATTTTTTTGAATTCTACACATAGTTCCTAACAAATTCGCAATATATTTTCCTATCCCTAAATATAGCCGTTTTTGAGTTATTTCGATTTTTCTAAAAAAAAAATTGAAATTACAGAGTTTGTTTTGAAAATGTACCTCCTTAACTGATGAAGAATAAAGGTTATCTAATTTATATGAGAATAAGTACACAGATAGAGCTTCCTTTTAATGTGAAGAGAATGACATAATTGCATACACGATGCTTTTAATTGACTTGCCAATCAACCATTTTTCGAACTAGTAAAAGTTTACTTTTTCAAATAAAACACCCTGTATTTTATTACATTTTTGGTTTCTACATATTAACCCTTATCAGTTCGCCATACAACTCCCTAGCCTTAAATATAGCCGTTTCCGAATTATTTTCAATTTTTCAAAATGTATTCGATTATTGAGACATTTTTAAGTTTATGGCCTCGTATAGATAAAACAGAACATCATAAAACAATTGTGTTATACATTAAACGCAACAGAAACTAATATATTATGATAGAAGACTAACTACAATTTTTGTACTAGAGGCATTTCATGTTAACAAGAATTTGACATATATTTCCTTCAATTTCAAATAAAATTCTAAAATCAAGTGTGCTTCTTATGAAAATTGAATGTTTGACGTAAATAAATAAAACTGTAGTTAACCATTTACGAGTGTTATTGTTAGTAATCAAGATTTTAATAAAATGAATTTTACACAAAATGAGTTAGTTGATATGATATTCATGTTGGGTGCTGCAGGGAGGAACTGTTTATTGGCCCGCTGAATTTATGCTGAAAGATAAGCAGATAGAAGACATCCAAACGCAAGGTCGTTAAGGTCGTTTCAGAAAGTTATGAGTACATTTATTGCAATTTCATGTGCCAATTACTCCAAACATGAACGTGTTAAACCTACTGCAAATGAAGATAGTGAATTGGGGGTTCTTATCGCCATCGAAGAGGATCGTCACAGAAGCCAAAAGGACATAAGTGAAATAGTTGGTATAAGTGAGAGAGCAGTAGGCGGTCTTTTAAAGAAGAATCGCTTACATCTAACTGGGCCAGAGAAAAAATTACTCAAAACCCACATTTTTTTTATAATATTTTATGGATTTGTTAAAACACATACTTTTCATTATTATTCCTAAGAAAATCCACATTTATTAAGACAAGTTGATAATGAAGATAAATGGTCTTCAAGTGTCTGGGGTGCCATCGTTATCGGTCCATTCTTTTTTGATGGACACTTGAATGGTGAGAAGTACCTTAACTTTTTCCGTAACGATTTACCGGGCTTATTAGAAAATATTATTCTTGATATTAGAGCCACAATGTGGTATCAACATGATGGCGCTCCTGCTCACTACTCTGCAGATGTAAGAGATTATCTCAATAGAGTCTTTCCAAATAAATGGATTGGGCGAAATGGACCTGTGAGGTGGCTAGCTAGGTCCCCTGATCTGACAAGAATAGATTTATTTTTATGGGGTTACATAAAAAGTATTGTCTATAGGGAACCACCAACCACTGCCGAAAATATGCGTAATCGTATAACACAGGCTTTTCATAGCATTACTCCTGAGTTGTTACGTAGAGTTGAACAATCTTTTAAAGATCGACTTCAGGTCTGCATCCGAGAAAACGGACAATACTTTGAACAATTATTATAAATCATTATCGCTAATGATTAGAGTTAAATTATTTTTTTTTATTTTATTAGTTTTGTATTTTTAGAAATAATTTTAATAATTATAGTGTATTAGTTTCTGTTGCGTTTTTTAATTTGCAATACAATTGTTTTCCACTGTTTTTTTTGTTTATACGAGGCCATTGATTTAAAAAAGTGTTCCAATAATCTTATACATTTTGAAAAATTGAAAATAATTCGGAAACGGCTATATTTAGGGACAGGGAATTGTATATCGAATTGATAAGGGTTAATATGTAGAAACCAAAAACCGAATAATATACAGGGTGTTCTATTTGAACAAGTTAACTTTTACTGGTTGGAATGTCTGATTGGCAAGTCAATTGTAAACACCCTATATGCAATTATGACATTTTCTTTGCATTATAAGATAGCTCCATCTGTGTACTTGTTCTGATATAAATTAGATAACTTTTGTTTTTCAACGGTTAAGTAGGTACATTTTCAAAGCTATCTTTGCAATTTCATTTTTTTTTATAAAAATCGACATAACTCAAAAACGGCTATATTTAGGGATAGGGAAATATATTGCGAATTTGTTAGGAACAATTGTAGAATTCAAAAAAGTAATAATATACAGAGTGTTCCATTTAAATTTTTCTAATTATAGTTTGGTCATCTTAAAATAAACAACCTGTATACACGTAAATAATTTTAAAATATGCACACAACTAAACTATAACCTCTCCCAAATTTTATTAATCTAGCTTATATGAAACTGAAGATATAGAAGAAGGCGCTCTTGTTGCCGGACCCTGTTATATATATATATATATATATATATATATATATATATATATAATAGATAGATAGATAGATATTCTGCACAATTCATATCGGTAAGGAGTATGGCCTACCATTATTAGTTAACCAGGTGTTTTACTGCCTTAATTTTGTGTTTTACAAATTTACAATCGTTTTTTTTTTCTTGTTTTTTAATTAATATATCAATTAATTAATAACTTAGCTTAAAAATTAGGCCGCAATTTACTTTAAAATTATTATTAAATTATAAATTTGATCCAAACTTTGGTTTATTTGTTTATTTTTTCTCTACTATTGGGGGTTATCAATTTACTGTTTATTTCTTTTAATTTGATAAATATGTCTATTCAGTTTGACCTTCTTTTCATTTTCTTGATTATTGCGTTTTATTTATTTTTATGTATACTTAACAGCTTCACTTCCCCATTTCGTAGCTTAGGGGCTGTCTTATTTAAAACTGAGTGACCCCTTAGGTATCTATACTGTACGGCCACACCACTAATACTTACCAAGTACCTACTATTCGGAGATTGATTATACGATTGTGATATAAGCTCGTTTATTATACATGTGGCAATTGTTTTAAATCAAAGCTTCTAGATTTGATTATTTCGCGTCAGTCACATTAAAGCAATAATAGCAAATTTAATCTCCATTAATTATGAACGTTTCAACTTACAACGAAAATTTTTTTGGGCAATTCACATATCTATATTTAACACATTTTACATTGCATGCTATAATAAATATGTCCAAATGTATACGTTTGCAGTTTATTTTTAATACTTAAAGCACTTGTTAGCATTAATGGCCTTGGTAAAAAAGAGTTTTAATTTTGCTGCAAAATTAAATTACAGGGCACAATTACAATGTTCCCAGGTAAAAGGCGAGCATGCGGTTTTAAATGTAAATTGACTAGTCAATGATCGTGTAACACATATGCACTTTCATTGTAACTGTTGCTTTGTTTGAAATTACGATGTTTTCCTAGTATTAAATATGTGACACGAATGTTTCACAATACAAAAACAATTTCGAAGAGCGACACAAACTTTTGGCATATCTGTTGAGAGTAAAATCATCACAAATAGAAGCTTGGAAAGTTTTAGCAAGTAAAAGCAATATACGAAGCGATTTATAAATCCACAGAAACCAAGGCGTCTCTAAGGATGGCCACATATGGAGGACAACGGTAAATTAGTATAACAGGTTATTTTAAAAGCAATTTTCTCTATATTTACTAACGCTGCACAACTTTTAAGTGTAATATTCGTGCATCCTTTAACTAAACACGAAAATCAATCGTGTAGTAGCTAATAGCAAAGATTAAGATATACTCATACTTTGATTACTTCAAATAAATGTAGAATGGTGTGTAGGCATAAACTATTAGTAAACGTAGACCAAAGTAAAATTAGAAAAAATATGTGCAATTTCGATTAGACGAATTAAATAATAATCATAATAATAATTTTCTATCCGATTGAATCATTTTTGGTTAATAAGTAGAAAACTATAAAACAATTATTACAGCAATATAACGAAAAGGGAGAAAATGAAACAATATAGCTACGTTAATAGGATGGTTTGATTAATAGCAACATATTTATACATTTTTTCATTTACTCTCTTGCGTTTATTTTATTTCTTGTTCTTTTCTGTTAACTAATAATTATAAGGGTGGATTCGTAATTGGTTAATTTTAGATAAAACCAATAAGTTCTATACTTTTAGAGGTTCAATCTTCTGAGGTTTATGGTTTGACAAGTACGTAGAATATTGTGAAGGTGTGTTTAATCACAGATCTTACTTTAATAATGTTTAATATTAAACATTTTGCTATACACTGTAGAGGAAAACAAACATTCCAGAAGTAATAAACGTCAATAGTTATTAATTGTCGATTCCTTTGAAACAAAGCACAATAACGATTAAGATCCATTTATCTTAAATTTGGATTAAGACAAAGCACATTTTGAAAAAGAGTTATTCTCTAAGCCAGCCTATATACTTTCACCGTTTAAATATAAATAGTTACAATTCCAATATCAACATAAACCTAAAATGAGAAAAACAATTAACGAAATTAAACTAATTATTAAAAGATTATTACTTCAACAATCCAATTAACTTACGGGGCATAACCAGCTTCAACTATGGTTAACATTGCACACATAATTGGAGAATGTTATTAAGTACATGTAATTCTTTGCACATATTCCACAACATTCGATAGGCCGCTTGTACGAGGGTTGCATTTCATGTATTACGACAAAGCAACACTCGATTGTTATGACTATCGTAACGTTTGATATTTTTTACGGTTACATTCTTAGCATTTTGACCTAAGGGTGTTCTGGTTGAGTGAAATGTTTTTTCTCCGTCAAAAAATCGAATTAACATTTTTTTGGAATAATTGTTTTCCCTTTTCTACAAGAATTCACTAAATACGTGAATTCAGGCGTGACCGTAGATTGTTAGTGGCCATTGTGTGTACTATGCTCGATAAGCTGAGTCACTTACGAAATAAGAAAGAAAATGCAGATTAAAATTTCTTTACATTGAATAGAATTTAAGAACGAAAAATACAAGTACTTGGAATTTCTAAAAATAGTAAAATTAGGACTTTTAAGTTATTCATTGGTTTAATGCATAGCGATTTAAAAAAATAACTTTAGTTACAATCAAACTTTACCATAACATCAAATAGTGACAATTTTGCTTTACAGGAAAAACACTGCTACTGTATGTACTTGAATATTTATTTGTTGGTGTGTATACAGCGCTATTAAAATTATTTAAAAGTGAATACTGAACAGGTAAACTTAGTGTGGTTGCTTTTAAGTACAGACGCATAAATTTGAAACTCTTTTTCAAAAAAAGTCACAACACAACTTTTGATCAAATAAAGCAACAGCCACATATTTGCAAAATCTGCTAAGGTATATTCACCTTGCACACAATAAGGGTAAAATCGTGGCGTCAATAAATTGCGATTTATCGAAAGCCTTTGACATGATTGATCACGGTTTGTAGATGTCAAACTTTACAACTATGGAATTAGAGAGGTTACCCTAAGATTATTGGCAAATCATTAAATTTGTAAGTGAACGGTATCAACATGTCACAAGTGATAAAATTCTCGGTTAGGGATAAATTATAGAGGCAACGCCGGTGTTACGACTACTAGAATATATTAAATTAATTAAATTAATTAAATTAATTAAATTAATTAAATTAATTTAATTAATTTAATTAATTAATTTAATTAATTAATTAATTAATTTAATTAATTTAATTTAATTTAATTAATTTAATTAATTTAATTAATTTAATTAATAATTAATTTAATTAATTTAATTAATTTAATTAATTTAATTAATTTAATTAATTTAATTAATTTAATTAATTTAATTAATTTAATTAATTTAATTAATTATTAATTAATTTAATATTAATTTAATTAATTTAATTAATTTAATTAATTTAATTAATTTAATTAATTTAATTAATTAATTAATTAATTTAATTAATTTAATTAATTTAATTAATTTAATTAATTTAATTAATTTAATTAATTTAATTAATTTAATTAATTTAATTAATTTAATTAATTTAATTATTAATTTAATTAATTTAATTAATTTAATTAATTTAATTAATTTAATTAATTTAATTAATTTAATTAATTTAATTAATTTAATTAATTTAATTAATTTAATTAATTTAATTAATTTAATTAATTTAATTAATTTAATTAATTTAATTAATTTAATTAATTAATTTAATTAATTTAATTAATTTAATTAATTTAATTAATTTAATTAATTTTAATTAATTTAATTAATTTAATTAATTTAATTAATTTAATTAATTTAATTAATTTAATTAATTTAATTAATTTAATTAATTTAATTAATTTAATTAATTTAATTAATTTAATTAATTTAATTAATTAATTTAATTAATTTAATTAATTTAATTAATTTAATTAATTTAATTAATTTAATTAATTTAATTAATTTAATTAATTTAATTAATTTAATTAATTTAATTAATTTAATTAATTTAATTAATTTAATTAATTTAATTAATTTAATTAATTTAATTAATTTAATTAATTTAATTAATTTAATTAATTTAATTAATTTAATTAATTTAATTAATTTAATTAATTTAATTAATTTAATTAATTTAATTAATTTAATTAATTTAATTAATTTAATTAATTTAATTAATTTAATTAATTTAATTAATTTAATTAATTTAATTAATTTAATTAATTTAATTAATTTAATTAATTTAATTAATTTAATTAATTTAATTAATTTAATTAATTTAATTAATTTAATTAATTTAATTAATTTAATTAATTTAATTAATTTAATTAATTAATTAATTTAATTAATTTAATTAATTTAATTAATTTAATTAATTTAATTAATTTAATTAATTTAATTAATTTAATTAATTTAATTAATTTAATTAATTTAATTAATTTAATTAATTTAATTAATTTAATTAATTTAATTAATTTAATTAATTTAATTAATTTAATTAATTTAATTAATTGATTGGATAATGATCTAATTCGCGGTCAGATGGGATTGGACCAAAAATGAAGTGGTATTCTGGTGGTGTTCTTGCGTCGAAATCTTAAAGTATTCTTTGATTACGGAAGAAGGGGCAAAAATAAATTATTTTAACTGCATCGGAGCATTTTTCCATAACATAAACGAACAAAATAAATAATTAATTTGCGAATTTTTGTACAGATTTCTGAATCTTTACATACCACCCTTTCTTCCTCGAAAGATCCGGATTGTTGGATGTCCAAAGCGATGGCTTGACCGTGGTTATATATCCCACATCGCGCGGTTCTTTTTCTGGCTCACCTTTAACAGATATTTCAAATAATTTACATCAAGTTTGCTGTTTTACTATAATGATTTGTTACCATGACTACTTGTTTGTTATTTTACTTATACATTTTCTCTTGATGATGATACACATTGGACTGAAACGTGCAAAGAAATAACTAATTGTATAAACGAAATTGTGGAATTATATATTATTTAAAACAGCAGTGATATTAAAATTTTAAATTTTTAAATTTTAAGTTTTAAGAGTTAAAATCATCATTTGGCTCGTAACTAGTAAACCATCAATTAACAGGTTCTAGGTATTCTAGAATGCATTAAGAATTTAAGGAGAACACATAGTATAATGCGTACTTGGCCCACCAACGTTGCAAGTGCATATATTTACATCAGTTTTTACCAAAACGGATTTTCATTATAATCGAATGAAGCTGGATGTATAAACATTTTATATAAAAAAAATTTAATTTTTTCCTTTAATGTGAAGAGTTTGAAGTACAGTGTGTCCCGATTTCGTTGTTTAGTTATTTTTTTAAGATATCTTTGTTATTATCAGAGATAGAAGTTTGCAGTTTTTACATTCACGTAATACTTTGATAAACTAGCAAAATCGCCAAAACGGCGATATTTCTACAGTTATTTCGAAGTCTTATAACCCGCTTAATAATTTTGTACTGATATATTTCGCCAAAAGTACTTATATATTGAAGAGTGCCGAATTCAGTGGCTTGCTTTCAATTTTTCTAGGGGGTGCGATTTTTGAGTAATAATATAAACTTACACTTTTCTAAACGGGAATCATAGTTGGCTTGGCAACCATCATCCGCAGTTCTTTCTTATCTTTTCAAAAATATCAATATAGACATTGCTGAAAAGCGAACCCCCTTGAAAAATTCTAAGCTGAATTCGGCACTTCGCAATGTATACGTACCGTTGACGGAATATATCAGTATAGTAAGCGAGGTATAAGACCTTGAAAAAAGTTTAGAAATATTGACGTTTGGCTATAAGTTGAAAACAAAAGCAGATAGTAAATTTTCGATTTTGCCATGAAATCTAGGCCAACGAAATAGTACGTGAATGTAAAAACTTCTACCCTTGGTAATATCAACGATATCTTTAAGAAAGAACTGAAACAACAAAATCGGGACACTGTACAGCATAACATTCGTGAGAAGATATTTAGTCTGTTTGTTCGTGAATCATAATTGAAATAGTATGGTCTGACATATTTGGGTCAAATGAAGTTACTTCTCAGGGATTCAGAATGTACATAATTTTTACGATTCATTTCCTATAAGTGCAACAAAAAGCTAAAACTATCTCAGAAAAAATTTAATCACGTAAAAAATACCTCCTTAGTAGTTAATTTCTCTCTTGATTAAATTTTAATACAGATTGCCTGTTAATACAAAACGAGAGGTAATACGTTGTGCGTTCCACCGTTTAATATTTAATTTTGTTTGAATATCGGAGTGTTTAAATACCAATTTGTGTAAATCTGATCTACTAATTGAGCTTTACATCTACAAGTTTCTAAATCTAAATCATGAATTAGTTATATAATGTAAAAAATACATTGCAGGTATTTTGTTATCGAAGTAGTGCATTAAATGAAAGTAAGATTGGAAGAGTCTTTGTTATTTTGGATGAAATTGGTCAATGCCTTTTTATACATTGAATGTAAAGCAACTAGGTTTATCTTTTGTAGGAATGCTGCTACCGAAAGCAGCAAGTAATTTTTATAATTCCTTTGTAGAAACACTCATATGTAGAGTTTCCTGTTTCTGAACCAATAATTATAGGCAACGTAGGACTAATTCAGACATATAATAAATGCTGGGCGGCTAGTAATGGCAATAATGCTCTGAATTATTTAATGAATCTTAGCAGAATTAAGAAAAAATAGGTGACTGAAATAGGATACGAAAATATTAAGCTGGAAATCTGTAAGTTTATTCACTTACACTTGACAGCAATAAAGTTTGTTAGAGGCCAAAACTACAATTTAAGGAAAAATACCTAAAAATAAAAGGAATCCATGTACTGTTAGTTTATAATAAAAGAGGTTGTTATTGCCTTGTGATCATAGAATTTGCACGTTTTTCACTAGATTACAGTTGTAGTTATAAACAACCAGAAAGAACAAAGTCACGTTAAGCATATTTTTCTCTCTTGCAATTTAGCGAAGACCCCAATGAAACTGTAGCAGAAATATAGATTTTGAACAACATTTAGTACCAATGCTCACCAACAGTCGTAATTCGCGTAACTTCTCTTGTAATCGAAAAAACCTATCTTGCCGAGTCCACAACGAAATTCGCGTATTAACATAGATTTTGCGCATATTCATCTTCTTTCATATATGACCTAAGTTTGGATCAATACATTAGAACAATCCGGTGAAGCAATTGTAGTCGCTTTAGCCATCTCAAAAATATTTGATCACATTTTAAGTAAGTGTTCAGCGATTAGTTATAGCGCCCACACTTTTTGTGCTATACATAAATGATCATATATTTTCTACGACTAACCCGCTCCGTTCTTTGCTGACGACGGCACTCTCCATTGTAGTTCATCTCAGTCTACTCATAATGGTGATGCAGCTTCTATATCAAATCAATGCATTGAAGCAGTAATGGAAATTTCAATCAACAAGGACTTCCAACATATCCTTGAATGGAGAAATAATAATCCAGTTAAATTTAATGCTAATAAAACCAAGGCTTGCCTTGTATCCGCCAAAAAAGACCGACCATTTCCTGTTGTAAGTATGAGTGGTTCAAATCTTAAGTTTTCAGACTCTATTACTACGTTGCCAATAAATGTACCTTCATATCTGTCATGTGCTGACGATCTTCTGTCACCTACTAGATTAGCTCTCGATATTGTTGATCGTATTAAAAAAAGGGCGGTAAGGCTTACCACTGACCCGTCCTTAACTTCTAACATGCAGTGCCTTGAGCATAGAAGTTAAGTTTCAGTTCTTTCTTTGTATTATCCGTATTACAATACCTATTGCGATACTGAAGTACATTCTTTGATTTCACCTCCCTAGTTCCTATATTAAATGAAAAAACTTAAGGTAGCCATTCATAGGGATCTCATAGCAATTCAACATTCCACTATCCATTTTACTAAGTCATCCTGAGTGCTTTAGCACGCTAGGCGAAACTTAGTCTGTTCAGGACCACAATTATTTAAAAGAATGCTAACCAATAGTCATTGATCACAGACTTTAAGTCTTGGTTATTAAAATATTCCATTTTAGGCAATATACGGGCCCAATGCTGACACACACGCACACACATGGAAAACAGAATAAAACGCTAAGTCATCGAGAGGATTTATTTAGCCGCATCCCCAACAAAACTGTGTATCAACATAGATCTTGGGCAAAATTTAGCTCAACTGCTAACCAATACTCATAGGTCGTCACATAATTCAGCCCTTAGCCATCATAGCAATCAATTTTGCTGTAACTCTAACAAAATTGGCGTATGAACACAGATTTCAGTCAAAATTTAGCTCCAATGCTGACAAATGTTTGTGGGACACAACTTTTCTCTTTTTGGAGGTCATGTCCCGAGGAAATTAGTGTATAAACATAAACTTTGAATAAAATTAGGCACAAATACTTACAAGACTTCTGGACCGCATAACCTATCTCTTAATAATCGAGACAATCAATTCTGCAATACCCCCAACGGAATTGGTCCATCAACATGGGTTTTGACCGCAGAATTTAACTCTTAATCGTCAAGGAAATCTATTTTGGGAAATTTATGCACAACACAAAATAGCGCTTGGTTATTAGTAGATATACTAGGCCGATCCTGATCCACTTTTCTACTATACTTTTTCTACGAGTGTTTCTGCTCAAGGTCATCACATTGCCTACGTCCAAGTACATGGTTTATCAAGGTCATCATCTTCAAGGTCACCTCGGCCACGTGGTAGATTAGTAACCTTGCTCATTTACGCTTCAAGGCCACATGGTAGGAAAGCTGTAACTCCTACGAAATTGATGCATCAACAAAGATTTTGGGCAGTATTTAGCTTTTCCTTATTATGCTGACAAACTTTCGTGTGTCACATAACTTATCTCTTGCTGGTATAGGCTATCACTTCGCCGCAACCTCAACGAAACTACTGTATCAGAATAGATTTTGGGCAAAATTTACCCCAAATGCTGACCAACACTCACGTACTGCGGTATTTTAGTTCATCCAGGTCATCCGGGATTCTATTTTCCGCGTCTCCAGAAAATTTTATGCGTAAATATAGATTTAGGGAAATATTATTGCTTTTCACCGCTTTCCTCTGCTAACTTTAGGAAAGTTTTACTTTCGCAATTAGAAGCACCATATAAAGAACAACAAACGGTGATAGGTGGCCGAGTTATATAGTGTATAGACAGATACTCTTTCAATATTGGCCGGTACCACCCTCGTCAAGGTGAGAAATAAGAAAGGAGTATTTTGTATTTTGAAAGCGACATAGTAAAGGAGCAAAGTTAGTCTGTACACAAAAGTTCTCGCACCATACGGCTTTGCGTTAGATCTCTTTACTCGTTTTTTTTTTACACGATGCTTTAATGCATTTTCAAGGGGTGCACTATGGAAGGAATTATTTTTTTAGCGACGCAATAGAAGAACAAAGTTGGTCATTGTGTGATTTTCCGACAGAATTGGAGGTTTAGTATGTGAAGACAGAATGAACGAGTGACTTTGTCCGTAAATCATAATTTGTGAGTTAAAATAAGGTAGCAACAAATCTTGTTCTTAAATATCTAAAATATATCACAAGTAACTGAGACCTCTCAAATTTTCAAATTTAAAATTATTTTACTTAGGAATAGTTGTAAACCATAACAGTACACTTCGACCTACTAAAGTAACCTTTAAGGAGAAAAATGTTGTTCATAAAATCGTTTGGAAAGCCGCCAGCCTACATTCATGAGGAGTTTAATGTAATCCGTCTTTGTTTAAAAAACGCACGCCGTTATTTCCTTCTTATTTAACATTTTTTGTTTTTTTAATGATCTAAGAGAAAAGTTTTAAAATGATGACAACTTTCTACATAAAAGGCTTGACTACCAAATACTCATGTATTATCATGCCTGAGTAAAGGACAGATTCAATCTTCATTTCTTCGTATGTTAAAACGACAGCAAATCCTTCTGGTCCTTTAATAAAATCCATTGACTTATGAAGAGATATTTATACCTTTAAAGTGAAGGCAGATTTGTTTGTTGCAAAAAAAGTGGTACAATCGAACCTTCAATCTTCTCCTAGCTGCGATTGTGTTTCACATTTTGCATAATCTTGAATTGGTCTTAAATTTAATCATCTGGCGTTAGATGTACTACCAATGTAATGCACGTCTTCACCCGTTTATTTCAAATGTGGTACTATAAGGGTATTCTACATAACACATACAAGATCTGTAAAGTGCAAATCGTACAAAGATATCTCTCTATCTGCAAACATGCATTTTTTCGTTGTTATCAAGCAATACGATGCAGTAATTCATAAATGCAATCTTGAAATAATTGCGAAATAAAAAATAATAAACGGCAAGCAACACAGCTTTAGCGATATCATAAATCAGTGGTCGTGAATGCCAGTTTACATAATAGTAGAAATCCATATTTTAGGATACTAGTAATGTACACTATCGGCCACAAATAATGCACAATCTCCAAAAATAAAAATAAATATATTTTTTGATTACTTTAATCTGAGAAGTTTATTGTTGATTGAATACAAGGAACAATTACGATTGAATAACAAAAACTTAAAATAAGAAGTACTAAGAATAATAGAAATTGAAAGTAATATTATTATTATTATTGCAATTCGTATTGCAATAAATATTTAGAGATGTTTGTTGTCTCCGTTATTTGTGCATCTTGTACAGTACCATCCTCGATATCAGTTTCTGGAGAAGGTGGACTGAAGGCTTTCGAAGTACTGCATACTTTAAAAATGTCAGTATTCAAAAAAAGTGGACAACTATTATTAGAAATGTCAAAAATACATTTATAAACATAAAAATTTATGGAATTGGAATATTTCATTTTAATTTTGATTAAACGCGTATAAATCATTTTTTAAAGTGTTTTTAAGTTTAAAGTGTGATTTTATTTGTGTTTTATGACATTATGCAGCACAATGGTTAGAAAGTGCCAGATAAAAAGTGGAATACTCTGAGATCAAGGTCAACATATTTAGTTGACATACATATTACACTAGAGTGGTATTTAAGTTTTAAATTCTAGAGTGATATTTGTGACTTTCGCAGTAGGTAATCTGTGCGCTATTTGATTTAGAAATGATTTTCCAATAGTTTATTGTGGATTTTGAATCAGTTTGATACTTCGGTGACGGTTGAGCGTGTTACTGATAGATAAGGTTTTTAGGTGATCTAAATATTTGATATAAACTAAAGGCGGTGTTTTAATAGTAGAATGCTTTGTTGCAGAGACGTAGAATTTTGTATATACCATTTCGATAAGGAGAGAAAAAACGTGAATATCGACCTAGTAGATAACTTAAATAGAGTAGTTTGTTACATATCTAGATTAAAAGAAGTTGCGGCGTCAAGAAACCTTGTTGTCTAGGGCGAATTTCACACAGAGAGCCAGATTAGATCCTAAACCAGCAAAGCAAAATTTGCGAAAGCAGCGTAGCTTCTGACTAACTTAGCGGTTGTGGTAAATAAAGTCCTCCATTCTTAGGATACTCCAAAAATTTTAGAACATTTCTGTGTGAATACTTTTATCCCAGTTGTGTTAGAGCGGTTATTTTAGGTTATTAGGTTAGTTGTTTGTTCAGGATACTACCTCCGTATAGCACTGTTGATGAACGGGAGAATTCGTGAACGGTTTTGTAGTAAGTAAAATGGGAGGATTCATTGAATTGTAAGTAAAGCTAGAACCGGGGGTGCATTGATTGAAGAACTTGAACTCAGTGAAACTATAACGCGTAAAAACTCCGACATTGAATGTTATGTTTGCGGCGGTATCATATTTTCCGCCGTTATAAAATTTAAGTTATAAAAACTTTCAGGAAGAACTAAACCCTCCCATAATTAGACATTCAAAGTTAGAAAATGGTTAGTTGAAAGTTTTGTAGAGCTGGTACCTTCATTACGCGGCGAGCGAGATCGAGAGCGGTTAAATATTTAGAGGGGCCTAAGGAGTAACGTACCTGGCTGCCCTAACTCAACCAGCAATGTTTTATTGTTGTTTTGAAAGATATTTATTAAAATGTTATTGACGGTAACAGAAAGATTTGTGGACAAGCAGGAAATGGAACAGATTGTGTAGAACGTTTCCCGTTTAGCATTTTGTTACCGTGTTCAGGCCTCGTTGGTCCATCCATGTTAATACATTTTTAATACTTAAGACAGGTAAAATTATATTTAGAAGTCTTCATAATCGAAACGGGACCTTCTGACAACTAGAGGTTCTGAACTGGTTGTATTATAATAAAGGAACGTGGTTAGCATTAAGTTTCTAATTTCAAACGGATGGATTGTGGCCACCTAGCGCCTATAGAATATTAAAGGCAAAAACGGAGATTAATGTGAGATAATTTAGGTACATTTATTATTACTGGTTTTACTGGAATGTTATAGAAATGTTCTTTCATTTTCATTACTAATACTACAAACAATTGAACGACTGATTTAAATATATTTAATAGTTTGTGTGAAATATTTATGCGTGTATTCAAGATTAGCTAGCCCGATACAAGTTTCAGCTACACGTTGAATTATGACTGTATGTAAATGCTCATTAATTTTTTAATGCTTCCATTCAGTGTGTGTCTGTGTGTGTGTGTGTGTGTGTGTGTGTGTGTGTGTGTGTGTGTGTGTGTGTGTGTGTGTGTGTGTGTGTGTGTGTGTGTGTGTGTGCGTCATATGTGTGCGTTGCGTGCAGAATGTGCCTTGTGTGCGGTGTGTACGGTTTGTGCAGAGAGTGCGGTGTGCGTGGTATGTGCAGTGTGTGCGCTGTTTGAGGCGTGTTCGGGTTCGGGTTCGAGTTCGTCTTCGTCTTCGTCTTCGTCTTCGTCTTCGTCTTCTTATTCGTCTTCGTCTTCGTCCTCGTCTTCGTCTTCGTCTTCGTCTTCGTCTTCGTCTTCGTCTTCGTCTTCGTCTTCGTCTTCGTCTGTCTTCGTCTTCGTCTTCGTCTTCCTCTTCGTCTTCGTCTTCGTCTTCGTGTGCGTGTGCGTGTGCGTGTACGTGTGCGTGTGCATGTAAGTGTATGTGCGTGTGCGTATTCGTATGCGTGTACGTGTGTGTGCGTGTGCGAGTGCGTGTGCGTGTGCGTGTGCGTGTGCGTGTGCGTGTGCGTGTGCGTGTGCGTGTGCGTGTGCGTGTGCGTGTGCGTGTGCGTGTGCGTGTGCGTGTGCGTGTGCGTGTGCGTGCGTGTCGTATGCGTGTGAGTGTGCGTGTGCGTGTGCGTGTGCGCGTGCGCGTGCGTGTGCGTGTGCGTGTGCGTGTGCGTGTGCGTGTGCGTGTGCGTGTGCGTGTGCGTCTGCTTGTGTGTACGGGTGTCCGTGTTTTTGCGTATGTGCTTGTATGATTGTGTGTGTGCGTGTGTGTGTGTGCGTGTGCGTGTACGTGTGCGTGTGCGTGTGCGTGTGCGTGTGCGTCTGCTTGTGTGTACGGGTGTGCGTGTTTTTGCGTATGTGCTTGTATGATTGTATGTGTGCGTGTGTGTGTGTGTGTGTGTGTGTGTGTGTGTGTGTGTGTGAGTTCGCGAGTATGACTAACTGTGCTTAACTATGAGTAAGTATGCGTGATCGTAAGTAAGGGTGCGTGCGTGCCTGCTCCTGTGTGTGCTATTTGGGCGTATACTTTCAAAACCATCCTGGAATGCTGGAGTAGAGGAATTGCAAAGAGGGCGAATTTAAGGTGAGTTCATTAATTTTCCCTATCTACCAATGCTCTACCCTCACTTACGCGTACGATAACATAAATCTGGGACAGGGCGGCACTTATTATTTTTCGCACCTAATATCACGAATCCGGTACAGACATTTTCCTATAAACTCCTCGAGATTGTTTGTGTCCTACCCGCGACCACTTCGACGAGATTTTTCGGATCTCCGGGTCACAAAATTTAATGTCAGTTTGTTTCGTGGAAACTTATTCATATCAGTTGTAGGTAGGTAAAGTACGTAATTCCACTGGGAGTATCTTATAGTGGCAGTTGACAAATCTAGGATTCTCGTTCAGGGATGACATACTACACCTCTTAACAAATTTTTGACCTACTGTACTATTGGAATACTATTTTCTGGACTGTGAACACTTATTCGAACAATATGTATTCATAGCTGCTGTCGATTCACTTTGTTAGGTATATACGCCAAATTTATGAATCCTCCAAACTAATGATTTAGCTTCGCAAAAGATTTCCAAAGGATTGCCGAATACAGAAATAAAAACTTGATTGTACCACCAAAACCCAGAATGTTTAGATTTACATAATGGTCTGAATTAGTTAGTTCCAAATTTTGTTACTTTGGAACATATTGGTATTTATCTTTCTTCAAATTTTTACTTAAGTCTCTGTGTGTTTATTTTTGATCTCCTACACCAACTAAGAACGATTATCCATTTTCGTGTATCATAATTCTAAAGAAATGTGGTTCCTCAATTTACATTCATCTAACACGTTTTATATTTTAATGTTGTCGATCTTTTCAGAATATTACCAAATGTACAACTATAGTATAACTACAATTGTACATAAGATAAAATTAATTATATAATTATCTATTAATAAACGAGAAGTATTTCAAATTTTTTCAAATTACGGATTTAGTCAAAAAGCTGTTAAATGTGCAAAGGAAGCTTTCAATGTTATACCAATTAACAACTTAATACATTCGCTTTCTTGTACCAACGTGATACTCAATTACAAACTATTCAACAATAAGTATAGTGTAATATCGTCTAAAGGTAATTTGCTATCACATTTCAATAAAGTCGGAGACAAGTTAAAAGAGTCCCAAGATTTAATCCAACCATTTGCAAGTATTAAAGCACGAAAAGCTCAGTTTAGTTAATTAAAGTATAACTTTCAAGCTTGTAGGTTGGAGGCTGGCAAATTCAGCACTTTGATCTAACGAGTATTACTGAATTCTCAAAATACAAATTGTATTGTTCATTTGTTAATTAGTCTCAATTTTTTATACCTTACATTTAGTTTAATTTGTTTTAATTATTAGAGAGTAATTGCTGATATCCTTAACTCATTGATTTTAATGTTACAGTAAACGCCAAATCTTACTTAGTTGTATAAGTACTAGTGTAAAATAGTAATTGACATTACAATTATGAAGTCAAATACTTCTAACCTGTATATAACGGTAATTATGCTTTGTCATTATAGTTACACGTCTTTGGTGAATTAAATTAAATAGATTTAAATACAGAGGGGGTGTCTGGAGTGGTATTTGAACCTACAAACTGTTATTTGCGGCATAAGTGCACTAGCGTCTGAGCCATCGAGGGTACACACTATCCTCGATTTAAACTAAGTCTGTACGAGGATCACTGCTAAAGTACGCGGAATCAAGTACTCCTTGCAATTCTAAGGTTCTACGATTGTCATAATCGTAAAATTTGACATTTTGTACCATTATTACCACTGACAGTTTGATTGTAAACAGAGCAGTTTCATTTCAATAGAATTTTTAAAGTAGTAAGGTTGTGAACAAATGGATATTTCGAATCGTGATTTTTGAGTGAAGATTTTTATGACTTTCAATACGGTTTAACGCCACAGCAGTGTGTGGAAAATCTAAAGTTTATTGTTTGGTGATGAAGCGCGGTCCAAAACCATGGTCTATAAATGGTTTGCAGAACTCAAACCTGGAGGATCTAGTTTTGATGCCGATTTTCGCAAGGGTCGGCCATGCACTTCTGTAGCCGCAAAAAATATTGATGCTGTGCGTGAAATGGTTTTATCGATCAACATACAACATACAGTGAGATACAGGCATCCTTAGGCATTACGGCAAAACAAATACATACCATTTTGAAACAACATTTAAATGTCACGAATCTTTATAGTCGTTGGATTCCTGACAATCTGACATAAGCTCAAAAAAAGCACGTGTCAAGTGGTGCACGGAAATGCTTCAAAAGTTTGACCATGGTCGTTGAAATTCTGTATATTACATTGTAACAGGTGGCGAAAGATGGATATATTCATATGAGCCTGAATCCAACAAAAGTGGTGCGCTCTCGAAGCGTTTCAAAGAAAATGATTGCTTGTATTTTCGGAAAAACAAGCAATGCTGCAACTTTTGCATTAGAGGGTCGATAAACAGTTACTGCTGATTGGTATACTTCGATTTGTCTCCCCAGGTGATCGGGAAATTAGAAAAAGAATATAAATAAGCGAATAATTTTGCACCATCACAATACAAGTGCACACAGCACGACAAACTACAGAATTTTTGACTCGTCAAAATGTCAAATTAATGACCCATTGCCCATATGCGCTGATCTGTCTCCCAATGACTTTTGTTTGTTCAAAAACATCAAAAATAAAATGCGTGATAAGCGTTTTTCATCACCTGAAGAGGCTGTTGAAACTTTTAAAGTACTTGTTTTGGATGTACCTCGCTCAGAGTGGCAAAAATGTTTTGAAGATTGGTTTTACCGAATGCAGAAGTGTATAGACTTTAAGGGATAATATTTTGAAAAACATTAAAAATTTTTACCTAACATAATGTGTGAATTTTTTTCATTTTCCACGAATTTTAGCAGTGACCCTCGTATATGCATGGTTACAATATAAATCTTTTAATTTTCAATAATATGATCATAATCAACATTATGTATGTGACAAAAAAATAAATCAGACTCGTGCTATGCCATGCGTCAAATATTAGCGATTTGCATGACAATAGGACGTCTAGGAACTAAGAGACGCGCGCATTATTTTTCCATAAAAATCAGCCAATTTTTAGCTAGCTCGGAAATCATTACATTTATTTTATCAAATTGAATTGCGCAGTAAATATATGGTAAATGGACTACCTTTTCTGAATAAAACTTGTCATTACTACATTATTTGTTTTATTTATCTGCTAAAACTAATTAAAAATGGTTTGATTCAACACGTTGACGTACCCTCTCCTAAGTGTGATTTAATCAGGCGCATGTTTCTTGCAATACTCTATCATTCATATTTCAAAAACGAGATTGCTTAGTTTATTTACAGGAATGGTGCACAAAAGTAAATCCTTACATAGATGTAATTCAAATTGTTTCTCTGTTTTCTTTTCTTGGGTGGGCATTGATACACTCGTAAGCATTATATAGATTCTAAAAGAATTTAAAAAGGTTAGTACTTGTGTAACACATATACCTATCATTTTTTCAAAACTTCCAAAATACTGTATCAAGCTCCAATTGACAGCAGGGGGGTTTTTGTATCTTCAGGTTCTTATGGTTGATGGTATTTCACTGTTTACATAAAAAAAAATAATGCACTTTCAATTTGTTTTAAATTGAAACTTAATGGTCATGAGCCAAGATCTAGAGAATTTGGGTTTTATACTAAACAATTTTAAATTTTCTTTTTCAATAGTTGAGTTTTCTTATTAGAAATCTTTATCTGCTTTTTTTACCCTGGACGGAAATGTATTTAAAACAATGCTCGTACTGGATGGTTGTTTATTACGTTGTAAATAAATTCCTTAACAGAATACTCTATAGAAATTATTGTTAAAAAGTTTTCATGCCTGTGCCGAGTTTTAAACCGTTTGAATGTTACACTGTAAAATGACACTGTAAAAGCACGTTACCAAAAACAAATCATAACCTAAAAATTTTAATGTAAAGAAACTTTCAAAACTCCATATACAATACATTAACTAAAATACACCTTTTTTAATGACTACCTATAGATCATGTCCGATCTTTCACAGTTCTCGAAAAAAACTCAAATTAGCAATCAGAAAACTAAAACTTTTTTTAGGTTTGTATTGTACTTATACTGATCACTACAATAGCTCATCAAAGTTCTACAGATATTGGAACAGCAGTTGTTATTGGCTAGGATATAGACAACTTTCTGTTAGAGGTAACAATTTTGAGCACTTTTACAAAGGTAAAAAGGTAATCTATCAAACTAATTTAATTAGGAAATACAAGTGGTCATTGGTTTGACAAGAATATATCCAATTCTGAGAAATGCTTGTTAGAAATGACAATTTTGACCATATTTGTTTACAAAACAAGGATTATATATAATTTCATTAGGAAGTACAACTGGTTGTGACTTTGTAGAATAGATGAGAAATGTAGAGTGTGCGCGCGTGCATCCATACGGCTATAATAGCAAAACGGTAGATCAATATCAACATATTGGACCACCGGATGTACCTAAACAATTAATATGCGGTTTAAAATATTTAGCTTTTTGTTTTTTTAATGGTGCATTTTTGTATTTATGTTATACATACCTAAACGATTCGATAATGCCTACAGTTATCTTCGTCAGTAGTAATACAACCTTTCAGAACTGTTTAAGATGTTTTAACGAATTTCATATCGAAACCTTTAGGTTTGCATGACATAAATACAAAAATACACCATTAAAAAACCCAAAAAGCGGAGTATTTTAAATATATGTAATAATGGTAAAAGTGTACATTTTCATAATATACAGTTGTTCTACAAAACCTTAGTAACTAATTATAACCTAGCAATTGTCATGGAAGAAGAAGAAAAGTGGAAAGTTATATCCATAAAGAAGAATCGGTATAGCCATACTAAGCAGAACGGCAGTTTTCACGTCGAACCATTGTGCGCTTACCCTAAAAGAGCCGGTGCTTGAAGAATCCTCCCGAAAGTCAGTCGCAATTCCAGCCTGGGCTCTCGTCATTGTCAACTTGCTGATGGATGGTGCGGTCTTGTCCATAGTAAGACTTCCGAAAAAGTATAATACAAAGCTGAATGCTACAGCGAGTTGGATAGGCGTTGCACTGACCGCGGTCGGATTCGCTTTTAGTGCTTCTGCTTACCCTACTCCACCTGCCGACGCTCTCGCGTAACTGACGCCGATCAATACGATCCTAGTTGTTCGCCACAAGTTTCTCTGTTAACAACTGCACTAGTGCAAGCGGGTGTTCTCGTTTCTTTATCCTGAAGCAGAATTGGACATTAACACCCCATTCGTGTATCTCTGAGCTCTTAAATTTCCAAGGGACCTCTCTGCATAGTCACATTTGACAAATGCTTGCTCTTTGCTTGATAAGTTGGACTCGAGAGAAAGCGATCTAATTTTTCTACTGACAAAACATTACCGGTGATACCCTTCTCCCTGATTGTCCCTGGTCCCTGGTCCCTTAAAAATATCGAATTTCTTATTTATGATAAAAAAATGTTTAAGCAACAAATTACTTACAGTGTTAATATATTGATAGGGCGAAATATTTTACTGATTTTAAGTACACTTTTTTTCATAGTTTAAATAATTGTTACCTTGAAGAACTGGGCCATTTTTGATCTAAAATGGATTTTTTGTAATAATATTGATCTTGAAAATTTGTGTGCAACGTATTCGATTTTGATATTATATAATGTAGGTAAAGTAAGAATTCCCGGAAATTCAAAGGAAACATTTGACTGTACCTTCTAAGTTATTACTTTTTTATGAAAAATACTGAGTCGTCTACATGCATTATAGATATAATTTTATCTGTATCCACTTCATTATTGTAAAATTTTGAATAATATAGAAGCTCTTAGGTATACCAATATAAATTTTTTTGAATCGGATTTTTTACCATTACATACTACGGTTCCCGCTCGGTGAGTTCATAAGATGTTAATATATTTATAACTTTGTGGTCTAGCCGTTACGCTTTTAGTTTATAAAGGGAAAGTTCTGTCGGCACACAGTCAAATGCTTTGGAAAGATCGTTCAAATTGCAATTCTTGTTTTTCCTATTCTCCTATTATTTTCCGTATGCTGCACAATTTGTTGCTTAGTGCTAGTTTAAAAAACTTTGATACATCTTCATTTCCCCCAGGATGTCTTTTTACTGATCTGTAGTTGCTGATTCTGTAGAAAAGGTCAATCTTTCTGTAGATTTATTTACATTAAACTCGTGTCTTAATGAGTCTGTAAAAGATGTGTCCCTAATCAACTCTTTTTCATACGCTATTAAGCCAGTTCGATTTTGATACAAGGTTTTAGAGTCGATCATCAGCAGACTTGATTCCATTAAGGCGACTATCCCAGCTATTGCCTTAAAGAAATGTTCCCTCGAACTACCAATAGTTCTATCTAAGATCCATTCAATCTCTGTCATTTGGAGAATTTCCTTCATCATGAAAGTTAGCAAATGTTCAACCTAATCCCAAAAAAGGAGACAAGACCGATCCCTCTAACTACCGGCTGACTTCCATCACTTCCATTTTGTCTAAAGTAATGGGAAAAGCTATGAATCAGCAGCTACTCTCTTTTCTCTCTAACAAGCTCCTTGGTGGCTACCAATATGGTTTTAAGCAGTCATTCACCAAGTGATCTTGCACATGTGACCCAAGCTTCCAACAATCTGGTAAAACAGTTGTAGTCGCATTGAGATGTCTCAAAACCATTTGACCAGGTTTAGGATGTGTTTACCTACTCACCTAGTTTGGGTAAACTGAGACGCTCATCAAATGGGTTTCCAGTTTTCTGGATAAAAGACGAATACGTGTCGTAGTTGATGACTGTTTTTCAAAAGAAGTTAGCGTTAACACGGGTGGGCCACAGGGATAAGTTATAGCGCCTACGCTTGTCCTGCTATACATAAATGGCCTTATTTCTTCAACAACTAATCCGACCCATTGCTTTGATGACGACAGCACTCTTCTTTGTAGTTCATATCGGTCATTTCCTGTTGGAAGCGTGAAATGCTTATGTCTCAAGGATTTGCACTCTGTTACTATGTGGAAAAGAGCGATTAGGCCTTTTAAATGACCTGTACATAACTTCTGATACACGGTCCCTTGAGTATAGAAGAATCGTTTTATTACAAAGGTTATTGTGTTGCTAAATTACATTCTTTAATACCACCTCGGGCTAACTTGGCTAAGAATACTCGGTTTACTCATTCACATCATCAATATGCAGTACAAATTTTAACTTGTACCAAACGGGCGCACTCCACATTCCTCTATATGGCATCTAAGTTCCAGAACGATCTTTCTAATTCCTGTTTTGCTCATAGGCATCTCTTGGCAGTTGAATATCTCTCTATCCATTCTCCTAAGTATCCCTGAGTGCTTTATCACGTTAGGCTAAAATGGTCAATTGATTTCTCTTTGTTGCCTATTATAGGTTACTTTATTTAACGACAAATCTTTACATCATTATTAATCCAGTTTAACACGTTGACTGCCGCGGTGGCATTTATTACCAATAATACCCCATGAGGCATTATTAGTAACATTCTTTTATTACCTTACTCGTACAATGTTTATATATCGTGTCAAACTATTTTTGTTGTTTGTTTTACATTTTAGCGATGACTAGTAAACTAGTTGTCGGGGTACGCCAAGGAAATTTAACAACCATACCACCATACCTCGAGGATTATTTTACTTGTCACTGACTATTGTACATAGTTCAAAACAGAAAACGAACCACCACGTTACAAAATATTTTTTATTATCAATATCAAAATGCAAGAGTAATTCATATACAAAAATAAATTTCAGTAGCAATATAAAACGAAAAAAATACTTCGTCTTTGAAAAATTTTTACTTCCGATGCCACGCCTTGAAGCACGGATAGACACAAAGTGCAGGAGATTCAGGACATAGGGGGCACTCCTTTTTTAAAACTACTTCTACACACTTAGTCTTGTCGGTATCCGGAATCGCTTCCAAATAATGTTTAACATGCTGCTGGACTTCATATGGGACACGGAAGGAATTGATTTGATCTAAAAGGGAATTGATTATCACTTCCCTGAAGGGCAACAGACGGAATTTATTGTTCTTGACCTTTCGATACAGGTTGCAGGCATCCCAGATACCTATGAGGTGGGAGAAAAGTTTTCTGTACCACCGGATAGTTTTCCTGCGGGTGGAATAATAGGAAATCGTTTGGTGAGGAACATGTTTTTGTTATAATCAATGACGCAGTGGGCTTTTAGCTTCTCTTGCCCTCGTTTGTTTTCAACTTCTACCAAATTATGCCCGTGAGCTATACCAATAATTCTCAGATATCTTTTATCCCACCGACTAGTAACAAATGCAGGGCCTTTTCTTTTGTACGCCACTTCGACCGTCTTCAACTTCTTCTTCATCAATTCTTTCGGATTTCCTCTCCCATTTTCTCTGTGTCCCAGTGATGTAGGTTTTGTGTTTGATCATACACCCAATAACCCGTTTCGAAATAATTGTTCATAAGCAACTTCACTTCGTTGGTATGCGATGAATCATCAGATATGATAGTCCCTTTTTCAGTATAAACTGTAGCATTAGGTACAAACCCATCTTTTGTGGTAAGTACGTACAGTTTTATGCCATACTTGTGGCGCTTATTCTTGATATATTGTTTGCAGACTAATAATCTACGCCAGTGAATCATGGCTTCATTGGCAGAAAGTTCTCGCTCTGGATTAATAGTATTTCTAATATTATGAATAATAGTCCTTATTATTGGCTTGATAGTAATACAGCCGATTTTCAGTCCAACGTTTTGCTAGCACAGGAAACTTGACAATACCTCCAAACAACAGAGACCTATGAATTTCTTGAGTTCAGCTACCGGCAAAACTTTCTAGGTATTGATCTTTTTAACCTTAGCCCTTGTTCGAACGTTAGCATTTCTTTCGTGAGCTCTACAATTCGTTGCAATTAAGATGGTTTCAAAAAGGCCCTCTGGGAACAGTAGATAAGAAATCTATTGGCTGAGAGTAATTTGAAAGATTGACATTTATTTTAGTGTCTCCGATAATTGTATCTCAGGGGGGGCCTCGTCTTCGCTTGTCCAGTCGGTGTCATCACCAGATCCCATTTTAGTTATAGTTGGTCTTTCTGTAGTACTCTCAGATATGATGTCCTCATCGTCGTCAACATGCTGCTGATCGTCACTGCCTGCAATATTATCTTTTCCTATACATGTGTCATCCAGATCGCGCGCAAAATCTTCACTTCTATTGCTGTCACAGTCTGAACGCACAAAGGCTTTATCTTGTTGGGATATACTCGCATTGATTTGGGTTAAAATCTTTTGGCGTTTTCTACCATTAATTAGGGTTATGTCGACATCTTTACTACGTTTAGAAATAAAAATAGGTTTGTAAATATACTGCGATGACCGAAAAGAGCTAGGTTTAGTATATTGCGCTTATCCGTTTTCCTTCCTTATTCACGAATGCAAACACAAAATATATAAAACTTAACCACCAGACGTTGCTATGAGTAATTGTCCAAACACCTACTAAATATCAACAGTAAGAACATGTAGCGATATACGACAATTAATAGATGTACCAACAAAACAATCGTTTCCCAGCCACCAAAAGACCTTTTTAGAAGTCATGCATCTTGCATGCTGCCAGTCAATGGTACTTCCTCTCAAAACATAACATATTTCAAAGATATAAAAATACCAAGATATAGACCTTAAACATTTGGATTAATTATGTTCTATGCAATTTTTTGATACGACCCGTAACTTAGCGGGAAGAAATGCCTAAAGTAGAATTTAAATGTTTTCAATATCTGAACAACGATTAATTTTATAAGAAAAAGCGTAGACATATTTTTTAGAGAAAATTAAATTTTACATACCTTTTCTTTATAAAGTTTCTTAATATAACGCCAAGTCTAAAAATGAATTAAGTATGAATGAAAATTGTTAAACGGTATTATTGATGTGTTATAGAAGCGGGCGGCTTTGGAATTTTTTTTAAGTTGACATGTATTTATGTCTATTGTTTATTAATCTCTATCTGAGATGAAATTTTAAGCGTCATTCTGACATAGATAATTGTTTTTGTTTCTACATTGTTGCATGTTTTCATTATGACGTATGAAAGGGGTTGCATAGTTACCCTAAACAATTTATAATTAAAATGATTTCATTTCTTTTCATTTTTTAAGTTAGCATGCAGATTAACCTCTGTCTGTGATGAAGCTTTAAACGTCTGTTTGACATAGAATATTATCTTTGCTTTTACAATGTTGCCTATTTTCGTAATAAAGGTTGCATAATTATCCTTAAAAAATGTTATTAAAATTATTTCGTTTCTTTTAATTTCTATTTTGTAGGTTGGAAGGTCGTGTGGTGTTCTACACCAGATATTTTATGTCTATTAATCTCTATCTGACATGAATTTTTAAACGTCATTCTGACATAGGTTATTGTTTTTGTTTTTACAATGTTGCCTGATTTCGTTATGAACGTATGAAAGAGGTTGCTCAGTTACTCCAACGAAATTATAATTAAAATTATTTCATTTCTTTTAACTTTTTAATTTAGCATCTGGATGTCTATTAACCTCAGTCTGACATGAAGTTTTAAACGTCTGTTTGACATAGATTACTGTTTTTGTTTTTACAGTGTTACTTATTTTCATAATGAACTTGTTATAAAAGAGGTTGCATAATTATCCTAAAAAAATTTATTAAATTTATTCCATTTCCTTAGTTTCCATTTTGGGACAATTTTTACTGGGACGGTACTGGTAAGAGACTACCAAATTGCTACTGTGTATAAAAGAATTCGGATTAAAGAAATGGTTGTAGACGTATGAGTGAGTGAGAGTACGATATATTGATATTGTATTAATGTGCAGTAAGGAATACGTATGCATATTTTTGTTTGTAGGAATTTTGTAATATTGTGCAATAAGGGGAAAATTTAATGCAGGTTCAAGAATGAAGTTAGAATGTGATGGAATTTGCTAAATTGTGCGGAAAAAGGATTCGCCCACATGCAAAGCTTTCATAAAAAGTTGAGTTATGGTCTGGATAATGTACATAGTGAATGTAATTGCAATTAATGATTTTTTCGTAGAGTTATGAGTGAATTTAAAAGGATACGTTTATACTGCATCACGTGCATCTTTAGTTAGTTCAGATAGTTCGGTGAGAGCTTAAGTAAGGGAGATCGCGCGCTTGGCGTTTTTGAAGGGACCTTAGAATAAGAGGATAAATCGTATAGGCATTCATAAGTAAATAGTTTAAGTGTGAATTGAAAGGAGACAATAATATTTTCATTTCAAGTAATCTCAAAAGTGCGGTAGCAGATTTAAAAATAACACGGCAAATATTTTGTTGACGGTGTTCAGTAAGCGCGTGATCTAATAATAAAAAGAAAGTCTGAAGTAACCCTTTAAGTAACCGAATTAAAGGTTTGTGAATTTAGTTAGAGATTAATGATCGTTGGTGACAACTGTCGTATGTGTACCATCGTTAGTAATACCAAATTGATTGTACAAATTGTAAGAACTAGTTTTAGATTTTGTTTAACAGGTACAAGTACGATTATCTTTTGGTTCATTTTTGTTTGTTGAGTTAACAATTTCTCATTATAAGAAAAAGGGTAATCGAACTTTATGTATTTTAATGTATTTACTATATAAGAATTTTTGATATGTAATAATTAGTTTTTGTGATGCTTTTCGAAGCAGTATTTGTACATATTTATAATTGCAAATTGGTCAATATATATCCATTATTTAATTTACTTTTGTTTTGTTATTTGTGTCAGCTCAGATAAAATTTTAGCATTAACCTGTGTAAATTTACCTAATAGGTTACATCTAATGATAATTCGCTGCTGCGCGGGTAAAAGGGGTTACGCCAAGAATAGTTAAAATTGGAGAAAAGAGTTTACAGTGTTTAATGAAACTATCAATTAAATTGTGAATGTCACGCAAATTATGTAATTGTCAAATTATCTCAGTCGCACTTATTTAAAGGTGCTGTTCCTGATGTATAATATTAAAAAAAAATACACTAAAAACGTTTTTTGATTGACATCTCATTTTACAGAATTAGTTATATTTAATATTCAGGACTTGGCCCTACATGAACTCGTGTAGGAAATTACAAATTTGCAAAGAAATAAACGTTTATTAACAATAATAATAGAAAAGAAACAAGAAAAAAATATTTAAATTTTAGTGCTCCTCTTCATCACTCAGAAGGGACATCCATTTCATGTTTGTCTGTGACCAAATTTCTGTAAACACCTCTGAGATGTAAGACAGCAAGTCCAGTATGTGCTGTTTTGAGATTTGCCTCTTGTACGATTTTTCTGGTTTTGAAATGTATTCCTGTTTGCCTCTTTTTGAGAAATTACGTTTCTGAAAGTTTCGTTTTCATCCAATTTTGTTTTTGAATTGATTTTTTATTCTTACCTGAAATTCTTTGAAAATTTTTATTAAAGCTCCATTCAATACACCAGAAAAATAATGAAAGTTGTCGCTTGCAATACTTTTACAATAAAGTGTCTTTTTTTGCTGTTTGACTTACCAAATTCGCCCAGTGATGGGGATCCTCAATTTGCCCATTAAATTTCTTTTTTTGTTTATCAATTAAACTATGGTCCGTGTCACATTCCATGTGAGTATCTCACGAAATCAGAAACTTGTGGTCAGTAACTCGTAAATATTTTGAATCTTGCAAAGCAACCAAGTACAGCGCGGTGACGCGGCTATTTTTATTTTGGCCGCCACAGCAGTCGGAATACATTGTTACATGTGTAATATTTTTATCCAAATCCTTTGTTAGAAATTCATAGAGACATTAATCGATTTCATTGCCGCCTTTTTAGCTCATAGCTTCGTGCCAGACCTAGTAGTAAGCTTGACCAGTGTCGCAAATATGGATCGTTAAGTTAAATGTCCATAGTTGTAGTTTGTAGAACGTAACTGAGTTTTTGATATCGGGTGTAGGTAGGCACTGTTGAAGGTCGAATGTTAAAGAGGTCTTACTTGGATCATTTTTTGATAATTCTCTGTCTGCAGATTTGGACGTGCAACCGAGATCTGGTTCAACATGATTTTTAGTCAATTTTTATCGTAATGAAGTTTTATCTTCTGTCATTTTTATTTACATTGCTAACCTGACACACGTCGAGCACGTACCTTTTTTGGTTTTTTAATGCTTATATTCAGTCCGTGAAATATTTTGTCATAAATCTTCCGATTTACGGGTTTTTGAGGATATGTAACTTTATAGGCATTATAGAGAGATGTTAGGGTGTAGTGAGAAGATAGATATTTTTTGCTGAAATCTCTCCTAGTGTAATAACTTGATATAAAAAGCATGTGATTACGAGCATTCTCAATATCTTCGTCACGGATTTTCATTTTATCATTGTGATTACCTCTTTCATTCAAAGTTCTTATACCAGAAATGACAGCACGTTTTTTGTTTGCGACAGTTTCAATAAAGTTATTGCTGACGTCAAGTTTCTTAACAAAACAGCTTTTACAAACTTTCACAATGGAACCATGAGCTTGTAAGTAGTATAACTAGGTTGATTGACGATATCTTTGTTTACCCGCATCATTAGAGTGTATACGACAAGTTTTTTGTCTTTGCCCCTCTATCATATCAGACATACATTTTATTCTCCGGTTGTAACTATTCATTGTCCAAAAATTCGTAAAAATATTTTGTGTTGCTTCCCGCCCATTCTTTTTCCTATTTATAAATCAGCCTCTTGATCATTGCTATCATGTTCTTTTCGAGCCATTGAATATGATTCTCCTAAATCTCTTCCTCGCCTGACGTGGGTCTAAAACCAGGATCTTTCACACCGTTGTCAGAATCGTCATCAAACTCTTTCAAATTATCGCGAGTCATGCTTTGTGATTGCTCAGGACAGTTAAAATCTAGAAAACTATTAAAAACTAAGAGAGAAGTTAATGTAGGATGATTCGAATAGGTTGAAAATAACAGAATATTATTAATTATTTCTGACATTACTTACTTTCATCTGGACCTTCAACTTGGACCACATCACGTGCAATTCTCACCATAGTCAGTGTTCTTTGTCCCCTCGAGCACATTTTACGACGAAAAAAGAACAGATAATATGCATGTATTTTAAGGTTATGTATGTGTAAAAGGGGTTAAAATTTACGTTGCTATTACTATAAAGCGAGCAAAATGAGCTAAGTTGACTTCACTTTATTTGCACCATACAATAGTTATTGATGTATAGTGTAAAAGGGGATAATTAAACATAACTCAGTTTATACATGAACTCAGGCTCAAATAATTGACTTAACACAATGGGCATAATTAGATTTACTTCAAATGACTTAGCTCTCACATAACGACAGTAACTTCTAAATTATGTACTAAAATGACTTAAACTCATTTTCACCAAAGTTTGACTTGACCCCTTTTACCCGCGCAACAGCGAATTGAGTATAATCTTTGAATATTTTTGGGCTTAATCGTCGATTTGAAATTCCAGATTGCCAGATTGATTACAAAATTTTATTGTAACTATTTTGAATTGTTTGACAGTCAGTAAAACACCGAATACTGATAACGAAATATCTTTATTAAGTATAAATTACAGATTATAATTTAAACTTATTGATGAATGTTTAAATATGATTTTTAAAGAGAAAGTATTAATAAAATATAAAGATATTATTTATGATAAAAATTATTAAACCGATTTTTTTATTTTGTACCGTTTATAAATTGGGTATTGTTTATTTAATTCAGACTTTTATAACAGAAATATAAATTTACATGTATACGAGGGATACTTAAAAAGTTTTCAAATTAACCTTTTATGATTTGGAATGTTCATACGTACGGGGTGTGTTCAATAAGTCCACGACGACCCGTGTATTTAAAAATTTTCTTAAGCTTTTGCAACAATTTCTTTCCAAGTATGAGTGTACGTGAGTGATGTATGGTTTTACTGAGTAGATTGCAATCCTGTCTTCCACAGTCAGATAGTATTAACTTAATATCCTGCCTGCGACTATTTATTTTAGCAAAATTTAAGATTGTGGTGGCGCCTAGAGAAAATTTTTCCTGGACTGAGTAGTGAGAGTTGTAGATTTATGGCAAGTATAACGTGTTTAAAACTACCTTGCACTCATTTTACTTCTTACATCGATTTCGCCCATATCCACTGTAGCTGGCTTGACAACCTGCTTACTTCGGTAAGCCTGCACGAGACCTACTGGCTTACTTCGGTAAGCCTCCTACGAAGATTTGTTATTAGTCGAAACAATGATTGACTTTTAATAATCACTTTGAAATATGAGTGCAGGTTATATGATATCCGGTGGGAATAAGTCCTTTAGAAATGAATTAACATCCAGTTCAATATATAGATTTACACTTTTATTTTATAAAGAATGGTTTTTATTATCATATGAGGTCGATACATATTGAGGTAGCATATTTTTATTTTATAAAGAGCTTCTTTTAAATTAGATATACCCTTGTAATTTCAAATGGAAAACAATTTTAAATGCTCGGAAAAATGAAATATAGTACGATTTAAAGTGACTAACATTTTAAAAATCTGTGTTAAACTATAGCTAAATAAATTTGAATAGTTTTCTTTTTCTATTCAAATTAAGTGAAATAATCTTGTCAATTAAAACGATTTCTTATACTTTTTAAAATGAAAAATTTCTCTGAGTGTATGCAGCCTCATAAATAGCGAAAATTATTCTTCTCTAGAAATTTAATGTTTATCTTCAAATAACGTATGCTAATGTGGTACGATATTAAACAATATATGTCACCGTATAGAACTAAAAGCATTTTATAGATTTTATTTTTCCAGAATTTGTCTGCTACTGGATTCTGGATTATATTAGAATTATATAGTTTTACTATAATGTGTCAGTCACAAGCTTTTGTCAGCGAATTTTAATTCTTACGTATATTTCCTATAAGGTATATTTGAAAAAGACAAAACCTGTATTTAGAATGTGTTACATTTATATTGCATTAAAACGCTCTTCATTCCAATTAAAAACCATAAAAGAGCAATAATAATAAATTATGAACTGCTACTAAATGAAAATAAAGCATAAACCATAATAATATTGAGCTTTTTCCACTTTTTGTTGTGACATTATTTTCTGACAATCCATACATTTATATGCAAGATTAAAATTTTTGCATTATTCAAATACATAATGAAATTATAGACTAATTTAAAATAAATTCTAGTTATCCGGGAGAAAAAACTACATTTTCAAAATAAGCTATTTTATGTCAAAATTTCTACATCAATTACAACAACCGTTAATTATGTGGCACATATTAGAGCATACTGTCACCCATACACATGGATGCATTACAGAAAACAATTAGTATTACTAATGCTTACAAATGTGTCCACGTTAGTAATGAATGTGGCTTAACTATTATATTGCTGCAGTTAATTTTAATGGACAGGATAAATTTGTAAAAATAATATTTCTGCAAAACATACCGTAAATGCGCGTAATGGAAATAAGAAAAACACATTAACGCTGCTTGTTAGGTTTAAAATATTTTACTGTTAAAAGATAGCTGTTTATCATCTTTCTGTACCTGTAACCTAAAATTCAAAAGCAATTTAACCTAGAATATTTTCTTATTGTACTTGAAAGGTTAGCTGTCAAATTTCTTCTTCGTGGATTGATAAACGACCCTCTTGTATATTTTAGTATTGATTGAAACGCCATTCTTTTTAATAATAAACGAAATTAGAGTTTTATGTAAATGAAAACTGAAATAATAATGGTATAGGCATTTTACACAGAAAAATGTATTAAAAATTACCACATTGTTTATTAGCTGAATACAACGCTTACCCTTTCATCAGTTTTTATTTAAGCAAGACCTAATGAGTTTTAATTGTTAGTAATTTAATATCACACCTTTCCTTTCCAAACATTCATTTCCTTTTGTTATGCTCATAAATTATCTGTCTAAATTACTATTTAAGAATGAAAGTGAATTGGATCCTATCTCGAAAGTTTGAATTACACAAACAGGCAAGGATGTGTCTGTAGTAGACTGATTTAATAACGTTGTAAGACTCTTGTTGAATTTTACTGCATGAAACTACTTGAAAATTTATACCAAATTTTCATAACAAGGTTTGAGGTCTGAAATTATCACTAGCTCTCAAAACACGTTAATTTAAATTCATTTAGTATTAACGTTTTAGTTAGAAACGCTTTTGTTCATTTTGTCTGTAATTTATACATATACGTTTTAATTGGGAATGTTATATTGATCTACAGGTTTTAATTAATTCTATGCATCAGGTATGATACAACAATATCAGAGCCCTATATTCATATAACGCATCACACGACCACTAATAATGGTACTATCTACTTAAAGTTCTTTTTGGGAAAAGTCCTGTATTTAAAAGCAAATTTTACAGTCTTTAAACATTCCAATTCTCCCCAGTAAAACCAATGTTAACGAATTTTTCTAATATTAACATCAAGAAATTGTTTACTAAAATCATTAGTATATTTACGTTTAATGGTGAAAGCTTTTACATCTTTCGCTAGAAGTTTTTCGCAACTTTGCACCGATATTATAATGTGATTAAATTTTGTTAAATTTATTTTTTGATTATGCCATTTTACAACATTAGTTTTCGAAGAGTGTTCAGAAGAGTCATTTCCAAACCGGTTAACAGTATTTAATCTATTATAGACTCAGTTCTTAATCATTTCTATCCATCATATAATATTCAATAGTAAGCTTTTTTTAAATCATATTATTTCTACAGGCTTGTTCTTTGCGCTTTCATGTTTATGAATTTTCAATTTTTACTGAGGGGAATAGTTGCAAATGCTATTGAAATGTTTAAATCCTGTAAAATTTGCGTTTAAGAACACAATTTTCCCTCAAAAAGGAGAATTATTTTAATTATGAACGTTAATCATGAAATAATAAAATACTTATCTTTTTTGGGATTTTTTAATGGTGTACTTTAAATTATACAATCTAAACGTTTCGATAATACTTACAGTTATCTTCGTCAGTAGTAATGTTTGTTAAAATTGTTAAACATGTAGTAAACAATTTTGTCAAATTTGAAAACTCAAACATAAACATAATTTTTTTTTTTTTTTCATATTTCAGTCCTTTATGGGAGGAAACTTATCGTTTTATCAGACAATTTGAAAAATTATGTTTATGTTTGAGTTTTTCAAATTTGACAAAATTTTACTACATCTTTAACAATTTTAACAAACATTACTACTGACGAAGATAACTTAATGTATCAAAACGTTTAGATTGTATAATTTAAAGTACACCATTACAAAATCCCAAAAAAGATCAGTATTTCATTATGAGTGTTAATAGTGAAAGTTTACATTTTCATATGTTAATCATGAAAGTTTTCATTTTCATAATAATTGTGTTAACAGGCATCCCTTTAATTTCGTATAATCTTCTATTACTTTAAATGATAATATGTTTCGTTTATCTTAGCTAATTTTTAGTTATACCAAATATTTTAAGCTAACGTTATTATATGGTTCAAAAAATTAATAAACATCTATCATTAATTTTTTCCAGAAAACTGGCGTTCATTTAAAATAACTGAATTACTCTGTGTTCTTCCGTCGCCATACTACCTTCAATACCTTGAATAATCACGTATACTCCCCATACTATATAAGCGTAAGCGCACCACGGAATTATTGTCGCACTTTCTGTATACAGTACAGTGAACCACAATTGTATATCGCGGTCATGAAGCATAATGCTCATTGGTTGTTCTACTACCAACGCCGTTATCATTATTCTGAATAGAGAGCAGTTAGAATTAAAGTGCCTACTACCACCTAGAAGTTGAGCCACTGGAGCTGTTGCTAACCAGTAACGAACCAGCTCCTCACGGCTTTCCATTGCTGCCATGTAATCACCTGAACAGACAGGAGTCTAATCGGAAACGGAGGAAGAAGAAGTACCTACGACTAGGTTCGTCATAGGATTTGATACATCTCCTTCAGTAGACGTGCCAACTAGTAACCACATCGCAGATAACAAGTTAACGTAACTCGATGAAGAGATGTGGCTTCATAATAATACACTTACGAAGGTATCGATGGACAACCTGACGAAGCCCACGTTAACCATTAACACTTTCAAGCTCCTCACTGACACCACGAATCGCCCGGAAGCCATGTAAGGTTTCACCTGTAATCCTTCGTCTGGAGAGCCTTGGCCTGTCCCAATCCTCTCAGCAAGGGATACAGTATAATACCTACCTTAACCAAGGACTGAGGGAGGCTGATACCGTATGAGGACAGGTATAGTACTTTGTACCATACTTATCAAAACCGTTTGCCTCGAGCTAACAGAGCACGATATTAATCATATTTCTTGTTTCAATATAAAGAAGCAAGTACGTACAATCCAGCCTTTTTTAGTAATTATGGACTTGAATAGACTACATTCGGCCTATCCCGCTAAATCACTCAGGAGGTTGGATAGAGGGACATTGAATTGCCAAGAGATGCCTATGAACAGCTATCTTATTTTTTTCATACCATAAATGGGAGGAAAACAGGAACTACGAAGATCACTCCAGAGTTTAGAAACCTTGTAGAAGAACGTGGATTGCGCCCGTTTGGTACTACAAGTGGAAATTTGTACTGCATACTGATACTGTGAATGAGCAAACCGAGTATTCCTAGCAAAGGTAGCCCGAGATGGTGTCAAAGAATGTAATTCAACGGCGCAACAGCCATTGTAATACCGATAATACAAAGAAAGAACTAAAACGATCCTTCTATGCTGAAGGGATAGTATGTCAGAAGTTAAGAACGGGTCGTTTATAAGCCTAATCGTTCTCTTTTGAATACGATCAACGATATCGACAGCGTACCAACCCGGAGGTGAGAATTATATTCTATATGTTGTCGAATTTGGGCCTTATACAGCAGAAGTAGGGAGGTAATGTACTGCTTAAATACCAAATCCTATTCTACGAGCAACTGTTTACAGAAGATGGCCAGCCCATGATAGAACATGCAGTCATTCCCAACAGAGTAAAAGAGTCTGGAAACTTAAGACCTGCCACATTCATAGTTACAACAGGACATGATCGATCTTTTTTGGCGGACACAAGGCAACACTAAATTTTGTTAGCATTAAATTTAACTAGACTATTGCTTCCACGTTCGTGAATATATTGAATGTCTTTGTTGATTGAATTTTCCATTTCAGCTTTAATACCTTAATTTGACATAGAAATAAGAAATAAGGTCACTTATGTATAGCACTAAAAGTGTAGGCGCTATAACTAATGCCTGTGTCACGCCCGCTTTAATTCTAACTTCTTATGAAGAAAAGCCGCCAACTACGACACGTATTCGTCTCTTATCCAGGAAACTAGAAGCCCAGTTAGTGAGTGCATCATTTAGTCCAAACTAGAGGAGTTTGGCAAGTAAACATTTATGTCAAACTTGGTCAAATGCCTTTGAGATATCTAAAGCGACTACAGTTCTCTCATTGGATTATTCTAATGTATTTTTCGAAACTGGGGTCACATATTAAAGAAGATCACCTGTTAATCGACTCTGCCTGAACCCATATTGATGGTCACTAAGGAGTTTGTTAGTTTCAAGGAACGAGAGCTGATTGATGGCTTTTTCCATGATTTTAGAGAAAATGGAAGTGATGGCAATTGGTCAGCAGTTCGAGGGATCGGTCTTATCGCCTTTTTTTGGGAATAGGTTGAACATTTGCGAACTTCCATCATGAAGTAAATTCACCAGAAGACAAAGATGTAGTAGAGCTTAGTGGGGGCTGGTCTAGTTCGGGGAAACATTTTTTTAAAACAATCTGGGCCAGTCGCTTTATTGAGACCAAGCCAACTGATAATCGATTCTAGGAGTTTGTACCGAAAATGAATTGATTTCATAGCGTATGAATAAGAGTTGACTAGGGGCATACCATTCCCAGAATCATTGAGACACGAATTTGGCGCAAATAAATCCACAAAAACATTGGGGTTGTCTTCAGAATTAGCAACTACAGATCTATCAAAAGATGTCGGGGGGTGGGGGGGAATAAAGATGTATCAAAGTTTTTACTAATCGCTTTAGCTAAGGACCAAAATTTACGACTGCCCAAAAGAGATTTCTAGCACCAACGTATTCTGCATGACTCAACCGTTTTATTAGATTTTCATTTAATATAAGATTTATTTTTCAAAGATATTTGTTAAAGAAGTAACGATAAATGTGACAATAATGTGTGTTTACAAAATAGCAAGTAATACCAATATTGTAATCGTTTAGTTCCTTTTCATAAGTTACCAATGTACGTAGTATTTCCTCTAAATATAAATTAAAATTTGTTTCTGCTAATCTACGAGTGCAAGTTTTCCTATCACTATAACTGTCTACTGTGCTTATTGTCAATAATATTGCATCAGCACAAGCAGAGTCGGAAACTTAGATGACCTATTCGATTCCGTTTTTTGCGAATATATAACTCCATGCCCATGAGGATGACTTCAGATACTGAAAGAGTAATGTCCGAAGAAGAAGACGTCTTAAAACAATATTTATGCCATGGAAAGGTTGCAAAGGATTCTCCTAAATCATTCCATCTCACTGACTTAAAACACCACAAGGTTCTATCAGTGTTGCGATCAACAGGGGAATTAGGGACTGCAGAAGTTATTTCTAATAGACAATGGTCAGATAGACCTAGAGGGAAAGAACGGAAGTTTTCTGAACAAGTGGGTTTGATGTAAGAAAGAGATCTATAAGATGTGGCGTATGGTGAGGGTTATCAGGGATTCCTGTGGGTTTAGAAACCATTTGTGTATCACAATGAATAGCAAATTATTCTGCAGTGTGACCAGGATGATTAGTAGTAGATGAAAATTGAAGCCAATTAGATTTATGAACATTGAAATCTCCCACAATTGAGATATCGTATGATAGAAATTGAGACAGAAGATAGTCAACTTTCAAACTAAGGTAATCGAGGAAGTCTTGAAAGTTACTGTCGTTAGGAGGCCTATAAATGCAACAGTAGAATTCGACAACCTTAGGACCAGAATGTTTAAACCAAATCATGTCAACATTATGTCCTCACCGTTTGTGTTGGCTAATTATATTTAGAAAAACATAAAATTTCATCTAAGTTAATATCCACGTTGCTAAATATCTGTAACTAAATACTTTCTAATGTAATTACTTAAACTAAATTGAAAGTGTTTGTCTTCATTTTAGTTGGATAATCCTGTGCATGTAAATTAATGGACGTTAAATGCGAAACAGTGTTTGCTTTCATTTACTCAAAATGTGTTTAATAATCGTGACAATCACTGACGTAATGCCTATAGATCGTTTGAAAGTATTATTTAATTTAATAAACGCTTTTGTTTTATTTCAAAAATCAAAATACTTCAATATTAAACATATCCATAAATCTCGGTTAATTAATTTACTGAATACTAATAACCCTTTAATTTCATAAACTGATCAATAAATAAATGAATTACGTTACACGTTTACCTTTAAGGCCACCAAACTGTAAAATCACTTCAATACAAATAAATAAAACAAAATATGGCATAACCCGGCTTAATACCCTATCGAGTTGTTCAACGGTAAAAAATGCCTAAATTGACCCCTTAATAACCAAAAGAACCAAAGACCACAAACAAAATGGCTACAAATATTTTCCAGCAATAATTTAAATTGATTAGTTACACTTAATATATATATATATATATATATATATATATATATATATATATATATATATATATATATATATATATATATATATTGCATAAAATGGGACTTATACCTTCAGCCTCCTTTAAAACGAAAAGGGTCTATAATCAGGCAAAAAGAAATTACACTACAGGACAGAAACTACTCAAGCTGCAGTCGCTTTTCTTTAACTTTATGTAACTCGAAAAGTTTATTACAGTTCGCGCTAGGGGCCAAATTTACTCATGTCCACCGAAATATAATTTACTTAAGTCTCGCACGTTAAGTCTGACTTACCTCTAAACATACTGTCTCACCATCACGATTGAGTTTTTCATGTATTCCTTTAATTTTTATATTACAAATTTTTACCAAATACATCCATTTTCATTCTAAAGCAAAGCTCATTTTATCTCGTTAAGATTGTTAAAACTTTCCATATACTGTAACGACATTTTTCCTGATAATGTAAAACTCGATATCATTAATCCATTATATTAAAGATGCAAAAGCTTTACAAAAAATTAGAACCCATCTAAGAACTCCCATTACAAAAGTTTTTTGTATATTATACTGAGACGCTACATAAATATGATACATAAAAGCTATAAAATGTTCCATATGCATACAAATTTGATTTATTAAAATGCAAGTAGTACTGAGACACCCTCCTCTCCATTTTTTTTACGTCACAAGCCCCGCCCCCTGGGACAACTTCCTCTCCACTTTTTGTACTCGCCCACGTGAGCGGCGTATATTTTGAGGGTGGGGCCAGTTCCTTTTCGGGGGCATTTTCAACCTTTGGGCAGAATTGAGCCCCTAATTTGGTAGTATTAAGAGCCTTTTTGGCTGTATAGGAAATTGCACGTGCATGCTGTGTTCTATTGGAGGGATTAAAACTACGCCACGCCCTACCTTTTAACTGATTGGTCGTGCGTGCACCAGCCTCTCTGGCTTCTGATTGGTCCTTAACCCTACCACTCAGCCGCTGTGCTCTGACAGGAGGATTAAGTCTCTGCATTCTGATTTGTTATGGCGGGGATTTTGAAAATGTTTTTTAGTAATAAAGAGGTTCTTGTAAGACAGGTGTATGAACTGGGACCTGGTCCTGCGCGGGAAATTTGAAATTGTTTTCGTTTTACGTGTTTTCGCATCAGCGCGTTTTCGTGTTTGCGTGTTTTTTGCGTTGGCGTATTTTCGTGTTTGTATGTTTTCGCGTTTGCGTGTTTTCGTTTTCGTATGTTTTCGAGTTTGCGTGTTTTCGTGTTTTTGCGTTAGCATGTTTTCGTTTTTGCTTTGCGTGTTTTCGTGTTTGTATGTTTTCACGTTTGCGTGTCTTCGTGTTAGCGTGTTTTCGTTTATGTGTTTTCGTGTTTTTGCATTAGCGTGTTTTTGTGTCTGTACGTTTTTGCGTTTGTGTTTCCGTGTTTGCGTGTTTTTGCGTTTGCGTATTTTTGCGTTTGCGTGTTTTCGTGCTATCGTGTTTTCGTGTTAGTGTATTTTCGTTTGTGTGTTCTAGCTTTAGCGTGCTTTCGTTTGTGTTTTCGTGTTTGCGTGTTTTTGCGTTGGCGTGTTTTCGTGTCTGTATGTTTTTGCGTTTGCGTGTCTTCGTGTTAGCGTGTTTTCGTTTGCCCCTCGTGCTAAAACATTGATAGTCGATTGTATGTAGTTGTAGGCAATATTGACTAAAAACCATAATTGGAAACGCTGTTTGCGATGTCCAGTCCGCGGTACTATGTTTAATTAGTTTTTTGACAGATGTATTTATGATAAGATCAAGCTTGCATGTAAAATAATAGAGAGGTAAAACTAGCTAGCTAACGTGTTTTGCTGCTACATGCATTGAGGATTCTGTTTATGTATTAGGAAACGTACTACAGTCTCGGAAAAGAATGCTGATAAAATTGAAGGAAATGAATACGGTACAGCTTCTGAGAATGAACTGAAAGATTTGAAGAGTGTGCAGCATTTCCAGAGCCGTGCTGAAACCAGTTAATTTAGGAATAACCTCATGTCCATGTAATAATAATAGTGTCTGATAAAAACTGTCAGGGGTTATTAGCTGCTTATAGGTTGTTACAATATAATCGTTCAAGGTGAAGACGATGAGATGAATGTATCTCAAAATCTCGATGCTGGTGATGCTCTCTATGAAATTTCAAATAAATTAGGTTACGTCACTCTTATTTCAGAATAGAAATTTTAAAGCGTTTAGTTAACATCACTATCAATCTCTACTGATAAAAATCCATATGACGTGAAGTACGTGTGTGTGTGTGTTTGTGTGTGTGTGTGTGTGTGTGTGTGTGTGTGTGTGTGTGTGTGTGTGTGTGTGCATAATTGAGTATACAGATAAATCATGATTGCATAGAAAAGAGAATATATCCGTATAAAAAGCATCGGATAGAAATTTTTATTATTTCGACTAATAATTTTTATTTGTTTTGTTATTAAATATCTGTATGTAGTTATTTTAACATATTAATGCATTCCATAACAATAGTTTATGTAATCTCAAGGTTCAAATTATTTAAGGTAATAGTGCAGTAGCAAAATTTTTTAAATATTTGTAAGTATTTTGAATGTAAATTTATAAGTACAATATAAATGCTAAATACGAGTAGTAGTAATCAGGTTTTGTGTATTACTTTCTAAATTAGTTAATGATCGGAAAGCAATAGCCAATTTATATCTAACGATTCATAAAACGTGTTTAGTGAGACTACGTGTGGATACGTTGTATAAAAATATTTCAGTTCAACATACAGTTATTATTAGAACAGCTGGAAGAAAAAACACTTCTGAAGGAATGCGTATTATTTTTAATATATATGTTTTTTTACTTGATATTGCTAACAAATGTCGATAAAGATTTTAAAATGTATTACTACTCTTATAGGATGACGTCACAAAATCAGGTCTACAAATAGTTGGTACGTATTCGTGGATTTTAAACTTGTAGTTATTGTTAATTCGCGTATAATAATAAAACGATTAAAACCTTTTGCCTTTTATTTCCATTATATCAACTTGATATTCTTAAAAACATGTTAATTTAATTTAACTCTATGTTATATAAAGTAATTATTACCTTCCAGTCCTTTTAATGAGGTTTTTATAAATGTTAATGAACACGTTTCTATGAAACAATTTTGTGTGTATGTAATCGAACATGCAAATAAATCAGACATAATTTTCCGAATGTATAGGTGATTCCTGTTTAAAATGAGAGAATCTGCCTATATAAAAATCAGCATTGCATTAGGGTAGAAATTATTTATTATTTCACGTCATATTTAATTTAGACTTTAATGTATTCAGTTTTGAACTGTGATCTGGTTTCCGCAAACTGTAAGACATGATTTCGGTTGATTGATTGAGATTGATCTGATTGATTTGATCGAGTATGATTTGTTAGAGATTGATTGATTAATTAATCAATTAGTTGACTTGTTTGTGTGTGGGAAAGAGCCGAAAGAGGGAGAGAGGGAGAGAGAGAAACGGATAAACGAGATAGAGCAAGAGAGAGGTGTGCATTCTATTGTAGAAAATGTTCATTAGCCTATACGCCACTACGTGGCGCTAAAATCAGTTTTAACTCAAAAGGGCCAGGGCGCAGACCCTGATACAAGTCCTATCTTACAAGGCTAGGGTCACCTTATTAGAATATAATTTTTTTATGACGAGGCGTAGGCCTGCAACTGTAAGATTAAGTTAGAACCCACATACGATTGCACCAAGTGGGGCACGATAGGAGTCAAGGCCCAAGAGCTAGCTTCTGCACTTATATATAAGATTAGGGCCCCATACCATTTCCAAACAGGGGCCGGAACAGGGGGCGAAGGCCTTAGGAAAAGTTTTAAAGACTTACATGGTAGTTCCTATACTTGTCTTACAAGAACCTCTTTACTATTAAAGACAACTGCAAATTTACCGCGCAGGACCAGGTCCCAGTTCATACACCTGCCTTACAAGAACCACTTTATTACTAAAAAACATTTTCAAAATCCCGGCCATAACCAATCAGAATGCAGACTTAATCCTCCAGTCAGACCACAGCGGCTGAGTGATGGGGCTAAGGACCAATCAGAAACCAGAGAGGCTGGTGCACGCATGACCAATCCCTCCCATAGAACACAGCATGCACATGCAATTGCCTAACCTCCAAGGGGTATACAGCCAAAAAGGCTCTTAATACAACCAAATTAGGGGCTCAATTCTGCCCAAGGGTTGAAAATGGCCCCCGAAAAGAAACTGGCCCCGCCCTCAAAATATACGCCTCTCACGTGAGCGAGTACAAAAAGTGGACGGGAAGGTGTCCGACGGGGGGCGGGTCTTGCGACGTAAAAAAAGTGGAGGGTAGGGTGTCTCAGTAGTGCTAATGCATTTACAATTAATCTATGCTCCATATAAGTATATACGCTCGCAATAACTTATCGCGCTACTGTTTGACGGCCTTGCTCTCTCTCTTACACAGTGCATTTAGGAACATTCTGAGGTTCGTGTAACTAAATAACGATATCATCTTTTTATTTTAAATGGAATGGTATAGTTCTGACTGCGGATTTCGTTACTACTCTGAAAAGCTTTCTATTAAACATGTCGTATAGCTAAACCTAACAGTTGTTATAAATTTGTACATTTAGATAAAAAATTCATATTTTTTATTTAAGTATGGCAACTGTTATGTTCGTTTTCTGGTCAATATACCTAATATTACACAGGGTGCACATACCACGAAGAATTAAAATAAAAATCCTAAGATTGTAAATATTTCAAAAAAACGTTGCAGATAGACACAATGTGCTTATTACAAAAAATGTAGATCTTTCAATTTTCTTTGGAATAATGTAATAATATACAGGTTGTAGTATTTAAGTTAAGATTGTTATTTACGTTCAAAACAAAAAAAATCGTAAATTCATATTTCTGGTACATCCTGTATAAAGTTAAATAATTCATAATATTTTTTAAGACCAATGTCTGTACTAATTACATGCGGAGTTACAAATTCATAGATTTGGTTATTTAAATCACGGTTAGGTTTAGATATATGATATGTTTAATAGAAAGTGGTTGCTTTTCATAGTAAAAACGATATCCACAATAAAAACTACACCATTCCATTTAAAATAAAAAAGATAGGTTAGGTATTGCTGTTACGGAACACATGCGAAAATATTTTTAGGTTATAGCGTGCTTGAATTCCAGCAGCTTTTGTATAAAACATTTTTTTCTACTGTGCACAGTTTAGCTGCAAATTCACTTTGCCGTACTGTCACACCCTGTATATACAAAAGTCATAATATCATCTACTATTTTACTATTTACCATTTCCTTGTTTGAGGAATGTCACGCTAGTGTACTACTTCTAGGGTCCTTGCATAATTAGCACTTATAGTATTGTCATTTGATGCAATTCCCTTATTTACACGCATAACCGTATTTGATGTTGTTTATAATTGCGAATGAACATGGATCTTTAATTTTTAATAATTTTGGATTTTAACTAACTGGCCTCAATTTTATCCTGTTTAACACTCATATTAAATATTTTGCCGGCGACTCAAAGTGGATTATTATTGGATCTCTGTTTTAGATGTAATTTACAACGGTCCACTTTAATTTCTACAGTTGACGGTTGTTTTTGTTTCAGTTAATTCATACGCTTACTTTACCTACCAGTGCATAATTGCCCACCTTCATTTTATTTCCTTCTTCTTTTATAAATCACATTTCTAATGGTTTTGTTTTGCATATAAATCACATTTATTACTTTTAATTTGACTTGTGTCTGTATATACATCCATTCACTTTGATTGTTGCTAATTTCGTTTGAATCATTATTGAGTAGGTGCTCTTTATTTCTCGATGTTGACTTTGTAAACTTTATTAGTTTTCGCGATTTTCCTACTCACTAAGATCCTTATGATAACTGCCACGAGGACAAAGATCCTTAGGCGATCTTGTGCTGTAATAACTTGACCTTCCTTTTCTAAATCACCGTCCTTTGCTGACCACATTTCTTGTTTAATGCTTTCCACCATTTCTAATTTATTATCTTATTCTACCTCTTGTTCTTCCACATTCTGTAACACCCCTTCGTCTACGCTATCGCTTTGTTAGTTAAATTCTTCTTCCTCATATTCTGCTTCATCTTTTAATTGAATTTCTTTTTGCCTCTGAATGTCTATGCTGCCTTCTTATACTTGTAACTGATATTCACTTTCTTCTGGACGTGGCACCAGTTGTATGCATCCTCTCATGTGAGGTAATTAGACATATTCAACTTCTGATTAAGATGGGGAACCTATCTTAATGAGATGTTCAAATTAGATTTGGTACCTGATGTAACTGTAAATATTCCATTAAGGTTGTAAAAAAAATTCCACTCAAGTTGTAAATAAAGCAATTAAATCATCCAAATTATGTTACTTAAATCTAGTAATCCCAATGTCAAAATATAGGTTAAAGGTTATTAATCTCAGAAAGGTTTCTGGAGTGCCCCATAACGAGATTATTTTTTTAATGAAATCTAACAGCTGTCAAAACTACAAGAAGATGGCGATGGAAGTAAATATTTAAGAATGAAAAAAATGTTTACCTCTGTTAATCATTCAAAAACAGTGTTGGATCCTTGATATAAATAAACATCAACATCACACCTCTTAAAATAATTATAGGCGGTGAGATGTTAAAGAAATTAACAAAATTTGGGCAACAGTCCGCACTAACACGTGAACAAAGAAAGAATCAATTTATTTCCTTTCCACCCGAACGGTACCCACTTAAAAATTTTAAGGTCGCTTTCAAGAATAATTTAGGTATAATTACCGTAAAAAATAAATGTGCTAAGGAAGCAATGAAACGAACAGAAATAAAGCAAATATATTACACTATTTCTATGCTCCTTGGAAGTTTGGTACTTGTTTTCCACTGCGAGAACAGTTAATGATAAGTAGTGAAACGATGCTGATGCATTATCAATACTAAAGATAATTATAAAAATTACCCCAAATTAAAAAGATAATATAATTTAACGTATCTAAGTTCATTAGTTTGCATTAACCTGCTTACAGCAACTAATTTCTATATTCCCGTCGTGTGGGTCTGTATAAAACTTGAAAAATTCAAGCTTGCAGACACCTTGTCACAAAAGTGACTGGTTACACAAACATATATATATATATATATATATATATATATATATATATATATATATATATATATATATATATATATAATTGTGTTGTATTTAAAATTAACTTTTAAAGTACATACAGTAAAAGATTAACTCGAGGACTTGAAACCTTAGCGAATTGCGGCTCACATGACATTCACAAAAAGTTGACTGTGATCCTTCATTCTATGTATAATAATTATAATACATCGTAACTAGGGAAGTACATACAGTTCAAGTTTGAATCGATTGTGACTTGCCTCCTCGATAGCTCAGATGGAAGAGCACTCTGAAATGGAGGTCGGGTTCAAGTCCCACTGAGTTAATCTTTACTGTATGTACTTTAAAAGTTAATTTTAAATACAATACAATTAATGATTATTAAATTGAACTTCTGTTCGTTCACTAAACATTTCTATATATATATATATATATATATATATATATATATATATATATATATATATATATATATATATATATATATATATATATATATATATATATATATATATATATATATATATATATATATATATATATATATATATATATCTCCGCTTGTCGCTACCACTACTGTAACGTGGTTTGTTGCACGTGAGCATTTTGCCCACACTTATCATCTGAAGCATTTTTAAAGGTAAACTACGGGTAAATAAGGAATGTTTGTAAGGTAAATTGTTTATTTTCTAACAAATTAGGTTTAAGTATAATATCTTATGGATTATATGTATAGATAAATCAATATCAAGAATAGTTTATTTTCGACATTTATTCTTTATCGAGTCATGTCAAGCACGTTTCGCATATAGATATCGCATGTTCGTTGCACAAGTACTTCGGACATTTGCAACATTCTTTTTTCGTTTTCCTGTTTTTACGGCGGGGACATACGGAGCATATACCAGAACTCCTAGCACTTGTACCTTGGCTGGTCCTCTTCTTTATCTCCTACTAGCGTGCGGTTTTATTAGCTCTAAAGCTAAACTGCTTAGATAGGTCCGTCTTTCTAGCTTATCGCCCGTTTTGGTTGTATAAATTATCCCTCCAACATTCAACAAAGAGAAGAATATGGTCAGCGGCCATCTACAACTGATCCTTGCTACAGAATGCTCCGATACAAGTTGATCCACCGTGTCTACCCCACCTTCAGTTGAATTATAAAAGGTTATTACTTCCGGTTTATTTTGATTTGACTTATCGATTTCGTTGTCGTTATGCATCGTGGAAAATAGCATTACGTTTATATTTTTTTTAGGGACATACGAAACTAACAACCCTGTTTTCAAAAATGCAAACATACTGCTATTTACTGGTCGTATTTTGGTGTTTAGCAATATTCGAGGAATCTCTTCTGTTTTTTCGAATGGTACCAACAACCGTTGTTTTGCATTTTACTAAATCAAGTGCTAATGGAACAGACGTAAAGTAGCTATCCATTGTAATATTTCTACCACTATTTATAATATGTGTAGTTAGTCCTTTTACCACACTAGCAGCTTTGTTGTTAAAGCGGTATATACCCTCTGGTTGTTTCCCTGGATAAATTTCCAAGTTTGAAGTGTAGTATATAAACCAATCCACCAGTGCATAAATCGTTATGCCGTACTTCGAAGGTTTATTTGCTATATACGGCCTAAATCTACATCTGCCCCGAAACGCAGGTAACATTTCGTCTACCGTTGTGTTTTCCCCAACCTCGTAGTTCTCTAAACACGCTGACACAAATTCTTGAAGGACATCTCTAATTGCAGCCAGATTGTCTTGTTGTTGTCGTTTTTTCCTAGTGTCCGTGTTATCAAAACGGAGAGCTTCGAGAAGCACGTAAAATCTCCGATTTGACATCGTTGCACGAAAACACACCAGATACGTAACATCATCTGCCCATAATTCTTTTACATTTAGATGAGATGCCTTCTTTACGCCTGCCATATAAAGTAGACCCAAGGGAGCGTTCAATTCCTGAACTGTTGTATCTAAGCAATCCCTTTCGCGAGAGTAGTTCTGTCGCGCCTTCTTCAAGTACAAATTAGTATACTGTGTAATACTCTCTAGCATATGTTCAGAAAAAAACAACTGCCAAGAATCCATTATTATCGATACATTTCTGGCAGCTCCTTTTATACCCGGCTAATTGTAACCATATTTCTTTTCCCCTGCCTATAGGCCGTGGAGGTATACGCCAGATAGTTGTTTTATCTTTACCAACGTAACTTAGTCCAGTATGATGTAGACTATTTCTTTAGATTCTGCAGACTGTTCAGAATCTGTATTGTGAATGCTGTGTTCCGATGGAGCATCAGATTCAACTTGATCTAGTCGGTTTTCGACGTTCGAATCACCAACATCAAATATAAAATGGTCCCCAAGCCATGGAGCGCTTACTAGAACACAATATATAATTACAGAAATACTATTCATACTCATAGCCATAAATACCTTCGGATGTTCCTTCGAATAACTATAGTGCGAGCTCGACCAGCTTATTACCACAATTCTACGCACAATAATTATACACAAAAATTTAAATTACAGCACACAAACCTAACGAGATAAAAAAACATAAAACGAGATTTAATGTAACGCGGCTTGTCGCACAATGAGCAAAATGCTAACGCTGAAAACTCCCGGTAAATAAACACTTCATAGAAAACATACTAATCAAGCAATAACAAATAACCGTAATAAATTCTTTCCAGGAAGGTTATAAACTCAGGTAGCGAAAAGGGCGCGACTTGAAACTGCATTGTAAACAAAATAATGATACATTTCTTGAAGTGTGAGCAAATGCTCATATAGCGACAAACGGCGGATATATATATATATATATATATATATATATATATATATATATATATATATATTATTTATAAGTGTTTTGTAACTGTGGTTTCCTATTAGTGGAGTTGATCGGCCTATTTTCACAGTTTATGCCTTTTGAGCGCGACGTTTCGGAAGCGCACTCTGCTTCCGTCATCAGGCTTAGTCCTGAGAAGGACTGTTTTCGCACTTGAGTCGAATTCATTTTTTATATGTAATTTTTCCCAAGCACTTGACTACTTTAGATTCGAACCTGGTACCTTTCACTTACTAGTCTGACACCTTTGCCACTGAGCCACGAGTAATCCAAAATATATATATATATATATATATATATATATATATATATATATATATATATATATATATATATTTATAGAACTATATATATTAAACTTTTTGTGGTTGCGCAGAAGTTTATTGCGCATGTTGCGCAGTAACTTCTTGCGCAGGTGTATTGCGCTTAAGCTCTTCGCGCATTATTGGAATCCATATGGGTTTCATTTCTACACTAGCTTGGCTTATTGGATTTTCTGCTAGTGCGATGTATGTGGCTTTTTTGAGTTTTCGACGAGTTGTGTTCTCGTCCTTTGCCACTATCTGTATGTTATCCCATTGGATGTGGTGGTCTTCGTCCCAGACATGTTCGGCGATTCTGATCTTTCTATTTCGCCCTTGCGGACGTTGTTCTTATGTTCCTGTGTTCTCACTTTCAGTGGTCTACCGCTCTCTCCTATGTATGCTCTGCCGCATTCGCAATTCTTGGAATTCTGATTTTCATTGTATGGTTTGGTTTTGGTAGTATTCCCTGAGCGTTCTGGTCGATTTGAAGGCAGTGCGTATCTTGTATTTGCCGCCTCTTTCGCATTTTGTCTGAGGTACCTTGTATATATGGTATTATCGCTGTATATTTAGGTTCTTCGTTTCAAGTTACCCTTTCCCTGTTTAGGTTAGGTTTTAGATCGGGGTAGCCATTTTCTTTCAGTGTTCTAGCGATATTTTCTTTTTCTCTATTCAGGTCCTCTTGTTTTGAGCATATCGTTTTTGCTCTATCGTACAAGCATTTTGCCATACCTAACTTCACGTTTTTTGGTGATTGGAGTTGTAGTGTAGGTACCTCCCGTGTGGGTAGGTTTCCTGTATACACTTGTCGTGAAAGTGTTGTCATTCCTGTGTACAGTACATCCAGGAATGGCAGTTTTTGTTCGACTCCAATTCCATTGTAAATTTTATGGAGGGTGCGAAGTTATTTAGATGATTTAAGAATTCATCCAGCTTATGGTTGCCGTGTTGACAAACTACGAAGGTATCGTCCACGTATCTAAGCCACATCCTTGGTTTCTCTGTGAATTCGGATATCGCTTGGTCTTCAAAGTCTTCCATATATATATATATATATATATATATATATATATATATATATATATATATATATATATATTGCTCACTATGGGTGATAGTGGGGAACCCATCGCCATCCCAAACTCTTGTTGGTAGAATTTGTCTTCTACCTGGAAATATGTGGTTCTAATGCATATTGTCAGATGTTCCGCTTCCGAAACGTCGCGCTCAAAAGCATAAACTGTGGAAATAGGCCGATCAACTCCACTATATATATATATATATATATATATATATATATATATATATATATATATATATATATATATATATTCCCCATAATAAAGAATCAAATGGTAATATTATTTCTCGGAAAAGTCATCCTGAGTAGTTGTCTCCAGAATGTCTCTAAATTTTTAAATATACCACATGTCGAAAAAGGTATTGTTAAAACAAACGTTAAAAAAGATCGTTAAAAAACAAGAAAGTTTTATAGAAAGAATTATTTTATTACTCCCATATAGTCATATTCGACTAAAAATATAAAATTTGAAATTAATTGTTAACAACAAATTTGAAAAATCGGATCTTTAAATATGGTTACCGAATTAAACAATGTCACACATGTTTTAATGTCAATAATTGCATGTGTTGTATTAATCTATCGTGGAATCATCCATTGTTTAAATTAATAATTTATTGTTTATTATAAAAATAATATTTATTGCTGTAGTACGTTTGAGTGCACGTTTACAGATCTCCATGAACAATTTCAAAATTACTACAATTTTAATAATTGAAAATTAAATTCCTCAAATTCCGCAATACTATAAAATGCATTTTTTTGTTGAAAATAATTTAATTTTATTTCTGACGGTGTTGTACTCTAGGTTCCTAAATTCGATAGGTAGAATATTAAAAAATTTTACAGATAAATTTACAAAGCTTTTATGTGTTTTGGTTAATCTGTAGAAGTTGTTGCAGATGTCATTACATATTCTCTTAAAGTAGTTATGAATGTGAGATCTTGTTATGTGTTTATCATCTTTTATAGACTTGACATATAATAAGCAGTTGAATATAAACAAACTCGTCACAGTTAATATTTTTAATTCTATAAAGGGTATCCTTCAGTTTTTCGTATATCCGAACCCACCCAAATTCCGTATTGCACGACGTTGAAGGGAAAAGATTCGAGATGAATACGCACAATTGCCTCACGCAATAATGCAGTAGGAAAGGTGACTATGAATAATTGGGCTAATGAATCTGTATGTGCTACAAAGTTTAATTTGGGATCTAATTTGACTCCTAAGGATCTAGCGAAATCAGGGGTTTCAAAAGTATGTGGCCTTGATGACATAACCATTTCAACAGTTTGTTATTTTATTATAAGTTTTGTTATGAACGAATAAGTTCAAAGGTAAATATGTAATTAAAAATTATTATTAATGTTATTAAATATATAAATAAAAAGTTTTCCTCGAGTAGGATTTGAACCTAGGACCTGTACTTTGCTAGAGTACCACTCTAACCAACTGCGCCATCAAGGTTCAAGCCCCAATCGATGTAAATTTTGTCTTTATGTATGTAGATTTGATTACAATCAAATTACTTACATTAATGGAATGTGAGCCTGCAATATCGCAAGGATTCACACGTTCCAAAGCAACTTGGCTAATATTAAATTATTATAAGTTTTTGTTATGAACGAGTAAGTAATTATTGCATACTCACATTACATTAATATAAGTAATTGATTGTAACCTCATTATATTCAGAATTTACATCAGTTCTACATACATAAAGTCAAAATTTACATCGATTGGGCTTGAACCTTGATGGCGCAGTTGGTTAGCGCGGTACTCTAGGAAAGTACAGGTCGTAGGTTCAAATCCTACTCGAGGTAAACTTTTTATTTATGTATTTAATAAAATGAATAATAATTTTTAGTTTGTTATTTGTTTAAAGCTAGAAAATTTGCTGTACACCATTCTTCAGCCAAAGTTTTTTTGAAATGCCCTTATGACATTATTTACGTCATTTTTGCTAATGAGTAATGTTGTGTCATCAGCGTATAAAAGACATTCAGCCATGTTGGATAGATAATACGGAAAATCATTGATGTATACAAGAAAAAGAAGAGGACCTAATATTGATCTTTGAGGGACTCCACGTTTTATCAATTGGAAATCTGACGTTTTTGAATTGATCTTTACAGCCTGGTATCTATTACTTAGATTTGACAAAATCAAATTACAGCTAAGTGCGATAAAATTATACACCTCTTTTAACTTTTTTATCAAAATTGTGAGACACACAGTCAAACGCACGTGTTAAATCTAGAAATATTGCCTTAGAGTGCTTACCTTGCTCAAAACATTCTAAAGTGAAATTTAAAAAATGGATTACTGCATCTGCAATGTTTAGATTTTTTCGAAAACCAAATTGGCAGTCAAAGAAGGTATTATTTGCTTCACAAAATTTCTTTATTTGTTGCGTAATATTCGAGAAGGATGTTTCATGAAGACTTTTTTCTATGAACTAGTTCAATCTTTATTTTTTCATTTGAATTTGCTGATTATAGTCACTTGTCTGTAAATGAAGTTTTAAATTAGTGGCGTGATTTTGATATTTTGAGGGTTTCAACCCTCAATTTCTACGCCACTGAATTAAATACATTAATAAGCACCTTAGAACCTGCCATGTTTTACAAAAAGGTGTTTGCTGATTGCTCTAAACTCAACTGTTTCGAGAAAATGGCATTCAATGAGAGAAAACATTATTTTTAAAAATCATTTTCATTAACAATTTATTAACATTTTGGAAAGAATGCAAGTAATAAATTCCAAATTACTAATTATGGTTTTTTCTCATAAAATTCCTTCTCAAAAATGATCAACTTTAGAGCTGTTAACCAAGAGTACCTTTTTGGTAGAGAAAATAAAGGCGGTTCTAACGCGCCTCTTGAAATTGCATTTATTTAAGTGGCGTAGAAAGTAGGGGGATTGAAACCCTCCAAATACCCAAAATCCACGCCACTGAATTTTCAAAAAACTTCATTTTACGGTGAAAACAAGGGACTTAATGAGCACAAATTGTGTATTGGAACTGAACATCATATCTCAAACGGTTCTCGAGATATTGTCCAAAAACTGAAAAAAAAATTCAACTTTGACCCCCTGTATATTGAAAACGGCACGTCTGGGCATATAAGTTTATAGGAAAAAAAAGTCTTATTTTTTCATGTAGAATCGCCTCCTTCTCTAGGTACATGCTATTTCCGGGCACCCGGTATAACTAATTCGAAAATTTTAGAAAGTACATGTAGAATTGAAATGGGACGCTAATTTACAGAATCGTTAATATGGCCTTTCTTGTAAAAGGGTACAATACTAGCTGTCTTTAATTCATCCGGGAAAACCCCGTTGGTAAATGATAAATTGATTAATTTTGTAAGTAGATTAATCAGTTGACTACTGTTTAGTTTTAACATTTTTGGGCAAACACCATAAATGTCTTCGGAATTACTATTTTGTAGGGAACTGAATATATCTCTTAATTCAACTTGAGAAATGCCGTTAAAGGTAAAATTTATGTTAGCATTTAATTTTATATTAGAAGCACAGTACCCTATAGGGTCCAACTGTGGATTAGAAGTATTTTTTACTGCATTTTCTAAGAGTGAACAAAGTAATTGTTTAAGATGTTTTCATCAATAGGAATACTGTTAGTGGTTACATTATTCTTTAAGGAGTAAATAATTTTCCATGTAGCTTTTGTAGTATTGCTAGAATTTAAGATTATGTTGTAAGCTTTACATTTCGCTTCTTTGATAGCGTTTCTGTACTAATTATGAAAATTATTTCTTAAACGTTTGAAATCATTGATTTGTTGACACGGTACATATTATGAATGCACGCTAATTGATTACGCATCTTTATTAAAGTATTGTTGAACCAATTTATATCGTTATCGATGAAGCGTGGTCTAAATTTCTTTCAAGGAAACGCTTCCAAAAAGGCATCCATGAAACAATTAAAAACCGCTGCAAATTGTATCAATACTTCCACATCAAAAATCGTTTTTTTGTAAATAACTCAAAAACGATTAACAAAAAAACTACAAGAATGCTTTCAAAAAAATCGTCTGAACGGGTTCCAAAATCGAGTTGTTTTTGGAAATATTTCGAAAATGACAAAATTTTCGAAAAAATTGTAACTATACTTCTTGTGAGAAATTTTATTTCCTATGTAATGGTATTTTCACTTTTTGAATATGTTAAGTAGTTCCGGAGATATTTAGGACAAACCGGTTTTTTAAAGTGACGGTTTTTTTCTTGTAAACCGTTTGTTGTACAGGAAAATTTTAGAGACAATTATATTAGTAATCACATATTAAAATGAAAAAAATCTAAAAAAATAAAAATTTGCAGTGGGTGCTTACCCCCCAATTTTACCTTTCCCCATACCCCACACAGACAAGATTTTTTTTGCTCAAATTTTATTTTTGGACGTTTTCGAACATTTTAAAGCGATTGAGTAAATACAATTTTTTTTTATTTTTTAGCGATAGGTAAAGTACTTCCCATCCGTTGGATGTGGAAGTAAAATAACTCAAATTTTGTCTTAAAATGAAGATTATTATATAAAAAATCCCAATTTTCAAAACTCAATTTTAGGTTATACAAGGCATTAGCTCCTTTCATTGCCATTGGTCTACAAAGCTTATTAATAAAAATAGTACTCGTAGTTTCTAGCTCATTAAAATTAAACTAATTTACAGAATCACCATGGTGATCAAACAATAAAGTATTACAAATAGTAGATTCAAAACAATCAGAACTATAGTTTATAAATGTATTGTCTAAAAAAATTTTATTCCTAGTTGCTCGAAAGTTAGTTTGGAAATGATGGAAATGTTAAAAGATATAAAAAAGGTAATTGAATTCTTACCATCAGACAAATTAAATCTTACATTACAATCCCCTGTGAGCACTACATATTTACAATGTGCAACCATATTTAGCAAAAGGTGAATATTATTTAGAAATAATCCAAAATCTCCTTGAGGAGGGCGATAAATTACAACGACGATTATGTTGGCCAAAGAGATTGCTGCTAATTCACAATGCATTTCAGAACATAGCCTATTATTGATATGTGTTTTTAGACACAAAGTAAAAATCTGATTTCATTAAAAAGTGAGTTAACTTAGATTAGTGAAATTATGATGTTTTCGAATTTAGAAGCTCTGGGTATGTCAGGGAGAATGTAGACATAATTACAGAGCGGCTGAAAGAAGGTATGCGGAAAGATATCCTCAACGCGCAAGTCAATGGTTCAACGTTTTTCGGAGATTGGCAGCACGTATTTGTACCAAAAGGTAGCTGCAACCAACAAACAATCGCGGAAATCGAATTATGCGACATGTACGTAATAACATAGATCCTGATGTTCTCGCTGCAGTAATTGTTGATCCGCATATTTCAACGAAAGGACGTGAAGGAATTCTGGAGTTAGCCAATACTCTGCACGCAGAATTTTGAAAGATCACAACTTTGATCCATACCACATTCATGTGCACCAAGAATTAAATGAGAATGATTTTCAAGCTCGAGTCATTTTCTGTAATTCGCTAATGAATATAGGTCCACACTTTCCTAGGATAGTTTTATGGACTGACGAAGCTACTTTTAAAAGCACTGGAGAAGTCAATATTCACAATGCACATTACTAGTCGGAAAAAAAGTCACTGGCTACAAACTATTAACAATCAACATCTTTGGAGTGGTAATACGTGGTGTGGTGTACTTGAAGGAAATACCATAGGGCCTTATTTTTTTCGAAGAAACTCTGAATGGGATACTATACGCCGAGTGTTTAAGTAACGACTTGATCAACTTACTGGAGAATGTCCTTCTTTTAACGTGAGCAAGAATGTGGTTTCAGCAAGACGCCTGCCCAGCTCATTTTTCATTGGTCTCCAGGAGCACAGCAAATCAACTGTTTGCCAACAGATGAATTGGCAGAGGAAGCATAGTGGCGTGGTCGCCAAGATCACCAGATTGTACGCCCCTAGATTTTTTCCTTTAGGGCAGGATTAAGTATATTGTTTATAAAGGAAAACCAACAACGAGAGATGATATGAAGCTCATAATTCACTTGCCATTCATTAAGCATTGAAGAAGTACTTAGAGCCACTGATAGTGTAACTAGAAGAGCTCAACAGTGTTTAGCAGTAATTTGAAGACATTTTGAACATTGTCTAACTTGGTAAAATTCGACTTTTCAGTTTTGTTTATTAACAATGAATTTCAAATTTAATAATTTTAGTCGCATATTCTTACTTACTTCTGTAAAACTTTCTGCTTTTTTAGCGATCTTCTCAACAATACCTTCTTCAACCTGCTAAACTTTCCGAGAAATAATATTCCCATTCAATTATTTATTATGGGGTTTACAATCATTTCTTTAAACCAACCCTCTACCACTTACCGTTCTTTAAAAAAAAATACTGATACGGGTGGTCCCATTCACCGTTATTTAATTCATATATATATATATATATATATATATATATATATATATATATATATATATATATATACAGGGTGACATAGAAAAAGTGCCATACATAGTGCCACGCGATAGAGAACACTAAAATAAGAAAAAAAGTTCCTATGAGCTTAGGTCCGCAACGCCTTCGTTTAAAAGCTATAGGGTGTTGAAGTTTAATTATTTTTTGGTTTTTTTCTTAATATCTTCTTACAATGATGTAACAAGCGGACGAAATGTTGTATACATGGGCTTTTTATCACGCAGAATTCTAATAGGACCTTAGTTCTTTTATTACTGAAGAGCAGTGATCATATTACAAGCCCCTCATGACAAATCCACCTATTTTCAAACCTCCTTTCAAAAAATTTCCTTACCACTCAAGAAAAGTGAGCTAGCTTGCCATCAAGCATAAAGTCCACTCTTGCAACAATGTCCAATGAAACATCTAATAATGTGTTCAGGTTATTCCTTTTCAACTGTGCGACGAGTTCTGGAAACTCCCACTATTAACTTTTTTTTTAAACAGACATCTTCACCACCTATCTTCATCCAAACGCCTATGCACGTCAATAAATGTTCGAACATTAGGAACCTGTCCTAAAGGATATCATTCTCGATAGATACGTTGAGCTTTGGAGAAATTTGACCGAGCTTCTCCGTAATACATAATCGTGTCCCTGTATTGTTCAAAAGTATAGTGAACCATTTTAGAAACACAAAATAATATGTACTATTGGAGTGATGAAAATAACAGGCGATGGAAATTTACGAAAAAACAAACGAAATCTATGGCACTTGTCAAAATATTATTGTCTTGTTAGAGGTATTTTGTGTTCTTGATTAAGTTTTTCATTGATTCTCTTATTGATTTTTCAAAATTACTTTCAAAAATGGTTCACTACACTTTTGAAGAATACATGGACATAATTATGTGTTACGGCGAAGCTAGATCAAATTCTTCCGAAGCTCAACGTATCTATCGAGAAAGATATCCATTCAGGCATATTACTCATAATAGGACATTTATTGACGTGCATAGGGGTTTGGGTGAAGATGGCTGTTTTAAAAAACCAAAAGTTAATAGTGGAATTTCCAGAACTCGTCGCACTGCGCGAAACGAAGAAACTATTTTACGAATGGTAGAAAATAATCCGAGAACAAGCACCAGGAAAACAGGTTCAGTGGTACGAAATGTTAACCGTGAATCAGTTAGACACATTTTCAATGAAAATTACGAGTACATAGCGTGTCTAAACATACAAAAAACATACGCTTACCTATCCGAAATCAATCCCAGGTGTGCTGGACAGCAACTCAGCAAACCACCTAAAATAGGGCTTCAAAATGCACTGCACGCTTGTCAAATAAAAGCGTGATAAACACTCAATAAATTTACGTTACTACACCTCAGTGTAAATAATTAGGCATTAAATAATAATCAAAACAAAACAACAAAAAAAATAAGCTATAGAATGAACTCTAAATGAAATAATACTCAACTAAAAATCAAATAAAAGACTAAATATTAAGAACGCTATTACTCAATAAAATCAAAAAAAAACTAACCTCGTTACGTTAAAAGCTAAATTACCGGTAACTTGCAATTACTCAATAAATTTTGATGTAACACAAAAGGGTTTCCATAGAAATTAAACACATTTGTAAAACCTAACAAAACTATAGTAAAATAATAATAAAAGGGTAAATATAAAAAAAAAATGTGAACATACGGTAATGCGTATAAACGAAAAAAAAATACAAACACTTAAAAGGCGACAGGATGTCTGATCAGAATACTGCTTTTACGCCAGTCTAAATCGTTTAACCTAAATGTAAAATTCGTGGATAATATACCCACACTACAATAGGGTCGATTGCCCTTTAATACTAAAATAAAAAAAAGTGTGAAGGCGGAGCGTCAAAACTATAATTAATTACGATAAACAAATTCAAACAACAACTTACTTTTAACAAAAAAAAAATGACCCCGCTTTCAAACCTTCGAAACACACAAAAAAAATAATTCGGAACACACAAAAATCTTCAAAATTTTCAATAAAAAAACAATATTATATTACCTTACGGTCTAGCATTACACCTCTTCTGTGTTACAATGTAAGTGGAAGATAACCAGGTGGTCGGTTACGGCTATGACGGAAATGAAATCTTCCTGGTCTGGCAAAATGATGAATGAAATGTTGATTATTGTTCTATGATACACAAACAATTCTTGGATTGATTCGCGTTAAATTGTCACTGCATAAATTCAAAACTTCTTTTAAAATAAAATAATTTGAGCGGTCACAATTACTTGATAACTTTTAGCATTTAATTGGTTTTATTTCCACTAATAATCCAAAATGTTAATAACTTGATTTAATTAAATATAATTTTTAATATATTGCGAAAGTTTCTTTATCTTTAAATACGCTTTGTACGATAAATAAGAGGCACTTGGAAGAACGATAATTTTAAAATCCGCAGAAGCGATATAAACCAAAGAGGTCACTGAAGCACTATACAACACGACGATGTCCTGTAGGTAACTTTACGTAAAACTGAAATCGGCACTAGGTATAATCCTTTGGTGATGAACAATTTTAATAAACCCCTTTCACAGGTAATCTTCAGGAGTAGCTAAACTACCCTTACTACACAAAAAAAGTACGTTCGTTAAACACCACAAGGTCCAAAATTTCAACGTTCTAAACCACCCCCTTAAAGCGTAACAATAAACGGCAACGTATACTACTCGAAAGCACGATCAGTTTTAGAATCCCAAAAATTATTCACAAAAATCCATCTTTGAATTTTTAATCCCACTACTCATAAAAAATCTTATCTACTTTAATTCCACCAATTAAAAAAACGGAAGGGGAAAATTTAGTACCCCAATACACAAATTCGTTTCCGTCCGTAAGGACTCGGTAAATTTTCAAAAACTCAAACGTCAGCCAAAGTATCCTGTACAGCCTCTCTATGTTTACCTTAAAGTACGAACAATAAGGCCCACATGTAATCTCTATGACTCAAAACCAGCATATTCACTATTACACTGAACAACTATACTTAAGCGACTTTATGGCGCTAACATGACATCATACACAGATAAATACACTATTTATTTAAATTACTTAATTTTCTATTATATTTTACGGAAATCAAACGAAATAAACCTTAATTAAACTTATAGACAACTATTTACAAATAAGCGTTAATCAAACTTCTATAAACAAAGAATAATAAGGAAAAACAACCTAAATTTCGGAATAATAATTTCACAAACAAAGAATCTAAAGCTCACCATACATCTCCCATCCCTAAAGGTCGCTACACGTTAAAACAAATTTACTATAAAACTAAACTTGACAAAAAAAAAATGTATATACGGAATCTAACTAAGCGAATAAAACTACAAACAAAATTACCCAATACGTATACAGGGTGTTCAAAATACCCTGACAACCACCCTACCCTATTTAATTTTAATTTATTGAAACGAGTTGTAATAATGTTCCTTTGTGGCATGTTATCCAATAAAGCTCGGGCTTTGTGTAATATACCTGGTCTATCCGGTGCTTAACGTAAAGCCGTGGTCAATAAGATAAACACGATATTTTCAAAAGAATGCATTGTTATATTACTTTCTTTCTAAGAATTTTGATTAGTTCTGTATTAGTAACTAACGTATCTAAGTGCAATGTCATAAAAGAAACACCAACTACTTTCGCAGCTTGAGGATACTTTAACTACCTTTACTTAATTGGAAGGCGGTTTCTATCTGGGCCTGGTTGTGCTTGCCAAACTTTTTCTCCCCAAACTCTTTCTTCGAGGGATTTTCTGCAATAAAATTAACAACATTTTACATGAAAAGATGGAATGTAAAATATTAGGTACACAGTGGATCATGATCTACTGTTAACCATATGGCACTGATCCATTGTACACCGACCAAATATTTAATCTTTTGAAAGAACAAATTGAATAACACGTGTTATTTAAATGCCGCCACGTGTGTTAACAAAAAATTGAGGCTTCAAAACACAAACACAACTGCTGAACATGCGACCATTAACCGAACCGCTTAGTTGTGAGACTAATGGAAGAGGGTCTTAATTGCGTACCACGGTCATCTCACTCAAATGAATACATAAAATGGTTTAACCAATAAAGAACTGATTCACTGTAGATCACCCTACCCTATCTAATTTTAATTTATTGAAACGAGTTGTAGTAGTGTTCTTTGCGGCCTGTTATCTAATCAGGCTCGGGGTTTTTGTAATCTTGGTCTATCCGGTGCTAAATGTAAAGCCGTTCTCAATAAAACAAACACGATATTTTCAAAAGAATGCACTGTTACATTACTTTTTTTCAAAGAAATTTGAGTTTTAGGTAATTCCATATTAGTAGCTAACGTATCTAAATTCAATAACGTATTATGTCTTTCATTACATCTTCTATACCCATAGTCTTTCTCCGCAATAATCTGGGAAAAGACAGTCCTGGCATAATCCCCATTAATCCCTACTAACCCTCCATCTTGGTGAAAGACGTAAGAATTCTGAACAGTTATAAACAGCATGCTCTTTATTGCTGTAAGGGCACACATTGTCTTGCGACATTACTTGTATAAACATTTGTATGACCGTACAGTATATAGATACCCAAGGTGCCACGTAGTTTTACATAAGATCTCCCCTAAGCTACGAAATGTGGAAGTGAAGTTGTAAGAGAACACATATAAGTAAACACAATACGCAAGCAAAACACAATAATTTAGTAAGATGCAATACTGGTCAAACTAAATGGTTATATTTATAACAAAATCAAAACGTGATCTAAACACAAAAAAATCAGTAGTCGGTGATTAACTTATATATTACTGTGATAAAAAGTCTCAAAAATGAAGAAATAAAAAGAATCATTGATAACCTTTTAGTTAGTAGTTAAATTGTACAAACGTATATGATTATTTACCTAAATTTCCAATTTGGAAGTAAACAGTTCAGTAGCACAGTGATAAATTATTAATAATTTTTATAGTGTATAGCTTACCCGTGGCGTGTTACTGCGATCTCAGAAGAAAGGAAATGCAAGGAAACTTGTTATGATAACATTCAACTTACTTTCTTTCATTTTTATTCAAACTTGTTCATACTCGGATAACGGTGCAATATGCATATAAGGGCCCCCGTGGGGTACCGATACTCAAAAATTTTTTATGCCAGAAACCTTCGTGGGAGTGAACTCAACAATTTTCATGGTGAATGGTGGAGTAGTGCATATGACTTTTTCTGACTAAAAAAAAACTTCTTGGAGGAAATTCGCAAAACACAAAATTGTAACTGAAATGTCTGTAAAATACCTGATCTTAATTAGTAACGGTAGGCCACACACCTTACCGGTGTGACATGGACAAAATAGTTTATATTGCTGCGCTGATTCATCTGTCAGTAATATATGCCTTAATTGTTATTAAACAAAACATGTACTTTGTCTAGGTAAGGCAGTGATCACTCCTTTACCTTATAAAGTTATAAAGACCTCTTATATTTTTATTATTAAGAAATTAAGCAAAACCTAAATATAAGAGAACAATGAAATATAACGCACTTATGTCATGCAAAAAAGCATTCATAGTTACTAAACTCAGTGGAGTTGTAAGATACTTTAGGATCGCACAACTTGAGCTCTTTACATTGTAGCTCTTACTTGGATTTAAGTAAAGAACTTTTAACACACTTCCGTAGATAGAAGAAACACGTAGAGAAGAATATCGGTTTTACTGCATCATCAAACTGTGAATAAGGAGCAGATTAACATATACCCCCAGAATGGTCTAAATGAAATTAATAAGACCAGCTGTCTTTCAAAACTGACCCTGATTCCATCAGGTTATACAAAAACAATACAGTAAAACACGGTTTTCGAAGCTGCTTTACTAATCATGGTTAATTATAGGTATTAGGTATAGTTTGCTTACTGGTGGCAAGTCAAAACGAGTAGCAGTTAGCAGTCAGATAAAAATATATCCATCAAAACGTATCAGTAGAGGATAATCCATAGAGGTAAAGTAACATTTATCAATAAATTAAACTTTGATAAATCTCACATTAAGTGATTAAGTTTACAAAACTAGGAAAATTCAAAGCTTTTTTCTTTCATTCACGAGAACCATCTTCAACCTTAAACGAAAAAGGAAACGAAATTGTATTTGACGGCGCGAAAAGCGCCAGTTTAACTCAAACTTCTCATTTCAGAAATCCCGTTAGAGAAATAACGCCATTTTTTTAAATTTAAAAATATAAAAAGTAATTTAAGATTGTGAAACGAAAATACTGAATGTTGGAAACAAATTCAAAGATGTGTACGATGGCATTGAATAATTCAAACAAAGTGTAACAAGCGTTCGGACTAGAATATTTTAATCTTTACCTTTGAGTCATGAGAATTTTTAATAACAACATTTTCATTAACAGTTTACATTTATGCGTAATAAATTAGGTATTTCTTGCATTGTAGGAAATCCTTTATCTCATTTTAAGTTTTCCCATTCCCATAATGTAATCGCTCCCTATTTAGAGTTGTTAAAAATATCGCAGTATCATCTTAATTATCAGTAGGTTGCGCTAATACCTTAAATATTCTTAGAGTTTTTGTAATCGTATCGAATAAAAATCATAATTTAGTTGAGATTCCTTATAAATTTTTGGAATAACAAAAATGTGTTTTAATAGATTAAAGCATTTCATTTGCAATCCGTTCAGTGAGAAGTTTCGATGCTATATTACAATTATCGGAGCAAACCTCAATAGACACGACGATACGTGCAAGACGACTTTAAATAATAAAACTTTTGTATATCGGAAATCTCTATACTGTCTCGAATTATAGACGTAAAGGCATGGCAATAGTAGCCATTTTCCTCATTATTCCCGCTAAATGTAGGAAATGTAATTGTGGGTAACTTAACACATTTTAGATTATTAGAAAAATAGCTTACACGGTTTTTTAAGTTTTGAAATAATGAAAAAGTAATTAGTTTCAAAACTATGGCCTTAGAATTTTTCAAATCGTCAAATGTGTATCATAGAGATTCGGTTTTTGTAATTTTTCTGACTTGACATATTATCCTCATCTAAATTATTGATGTGATCTTAAAACACTCGTTTGTTGTTTTAAAATAGTCACCTTTCCATTATTAATTGAACAAATTGAAATTGTTAAATACAGGCAAAAATGATATTAATGTAACTGTAATTTCAAACGCAAATAGAAGCAATTCTGCAAATAATGCGAATTGAACTTACTGGTTACAAAGTTCCAATACCACGTTACTCCCTCAAATGAACTCCAGGGACTGGACTGACGGTATGTTCTCGTTCTCAAATGTACCGTCTAGATTCAATCGATGTATAGATTCTTCATCAGGTTCTAGGACCAACGCTAATAGGGAAACGGGCTGTACATTATTCACTGATTGCACAATTCTAGATCCTTAACTGTGTGTTGTATTACATAGATAGGTATATACAGGTATACCACTTGAAGTATAGAGTCAGAATGCTAAAAGAAATGTCTTACTTTAAACTAATTACCCTTAACTAAACGGTTCGCGCATGACTGCCAAATTTTGAAAACATGCAAATTAATTACTCAGATTTGCATGTCACTCACAAAATATAAGTCCAGTAACAATTATCATTTACTGATCCAAATGTTATCTCAAAAATTAAAATTTCGACCGTTTGTGGCCTAAATTACGCACGTATGTTACCACATTCACAAAAAAATTAGTATTTAGTACACGACTCAACGGATACTGAACGTAATTCACAGGTATGACTGTAACACAAACATTTCCATAAAAAAAACGTCTATTCGCATTGATTAGTTAGTTTGGGTTTATAATAAAAATCAAATGAATACTAAATTCTTAACATAGATGGTATTATTTATTTATTTTGTAAGAAACCTAAACTTTACTTCTTCATCAGACTCTTTACGAAAATAACGTCAAATATTTTTAGGTCAAATTGACTTATGGACACAAGGATCAAAAGGATGCCCATGTCCATGGAATGTAAACAACCTTCAATGTGCATGCTGTGTTCAAGATGGAGGTTGCCATTGTGGGAAGGAGTCGCCTAATCGATGTACTCAGTGTGGACTTGAGAAATATTGTAGTTTTAGTAAGTAAAAATAACCACATTCTTCAATATTAAGTTTTTTTTTGCTTTGTAACAGATTCATTTACTAACTAAATATTTACAGTGTCTCGTATTCAGTTTACATTGGTTTTAAATAAAGCAATATCCGCATTATGATCACGATGCATGTTTTTAAATACTGTATGTTGAACCGACACTTTTACAAAAACTGACCATTTTAACCCTAGGTTAGGCGTGCAATAAAGACTAATGTGATTGGGTGCGTGGGGTCTTTCATGACCCCATAGTGTCCAGACTCGTATAATTCTTCTAAAACGTGGTTTCCATGGAGGATTTGAAAAAAAAAACAGTAATTGGTGTTTATGGAAATAAACATGTATCTAATATTATATTTAAGTAAGCGTCAAACCTTTCATAAAGAAAACGTAATTTATCTACAGTCATTGCATACATGATGCAGATGATCTGCACACGTCCATTTTCTGCACTTCACGCCCAATCGTTGCGCTCTGTTATCACGACTACTTCCGCTATCGTAACGGTGGACTGATCCTTGGAGTCCTGCAGATTTCACAGGCTCGAGAACTTACTCATTGAGGTGTAATGTTGTTCACCTTCAAAATTGACAAGGGATACTCTGCTCTTCTGGTAGCACATTTATCTGGGGTTGTATAAGGTCCCAAGACAACATGTAGATAAATTCAACCCTTTTCACAATTTTAAGTGATGACACACACAATGAATTGATAACGGCGATATTTACCAAGCTGTAAAATACCAACAAAGGCCACCGTAGCAATGATTAATGCAGTTTCCTATATTCCATTGGAGGCAGCTTACTATGTACGTCCTGCCTGTTTTCTCGTGCAGTACCTATGCATACTGTTTTGTTATTTTTGATACGTTTAACCAAAGACCGACTAGTGCACCAGTTACCAGCAGTAATATTATGACTGGAATTTTTAGCTGATTTGGGCAAACGGAGGATGATATCTTCTAGTTCTATGTAAATTAAATTCCTACTGAATCCAAGATGTGATAAATTACCTTCTTGTACCATTTACTGGTGCGGCTTGCGTACTAATCAGAGGTCAACAACATATAACACATTTCAACCACTTCAAAACTTGGTTGCCAGCGCTCTGTATGAACCTTGCTTATCATATACCTTTCGGGTTTGCCACACTACTTAACAGCAATTATACATTGGCTATACGAAAAGGAAAATAATGAAAAAAGGAAACTTATGAAAAATGCAACATTAATAAATATCTATCTCGAGACGTTACATTCCTAAATATTGGAGTCTATAACAACGAATTTCTTACCAACAACGTACGTATTTGTGGATTTACATGTGTCATAGGACGAGATAGCCAAAAAAGCAATCTATATAAGTTATCTCCAATTAGAGTCGACCAGTCTCTTAATCTAGAAAATGCGAAAACATTTTTTCTATGTTCCAAAACATAATTGTGGAAGATGCAACTCTTGTGGATAATGAAATCCGCAACTTTACTGTTTTTTTTTTTGAGGAACCTATACGGCATAGAATTTTCATTAATGGAAAATACGCTACATCCTACAGTGCTAATGTGGAATGAAATATATTCCGGTTAAAACAAGTGTTTTCCCAAAGTAAGCTTTTATTAGCTTTTTATCCAGAACGGATCGTAGCCTTATCCCTATCAGACGAATGTTAACAAATGTAACAAATTATTGCAGCAGTTAACTTTCCTGCACCTCTATGCCTGGCAGTTCATCGGCTACAAAGTATACACGCACGCACGCGCACACTCATGCACGTATGCACTCATGCGCGCACAGACAGTTAAATGCATAAATAAGTAAGTAATCAGAGTTTATATTGGAATTACTCTTCCATAACCTACTGACTCTGTGTTATTCAATTGCGTTTGTGTCTCTATTGAAGAAGCGCTCACAGTATGAGTACGATTTTTAATACTGATATATCAAGTAAACGCCGCTGTGTAATCTACAAATTCAAAAGTAGAATCAAATATACTCTTACCTAAAATTATCTCTTAAATTCAGTAATGTTGCAATTATTTAGGCGAAGGTTGCATAATTTTCTTTACGTATATTGACGGAATTCTCAAAATAATTTTGGCAGTGTTTTTTGGAAGTAGTATTTTGTTATAGCTTGTGTTGTGTTTTGGTAATTTTTGTTTATTTTAGACATAGTAGTAAATCCAAGGTAACGTTAAATTATTATATGTTTTAGATGTATCTCTTAATGATCATACTGCTGCAAATAGTATTAAAGCTTATGTGTGTATATACTACTGCCGGATAAAAACACTAGTAAATAATAAGATTGGTTTAATTTTGAACATATAAATTCTATATGCTCCTTAAAAGTTAAGTTTTCATCCAAATTGATTCCCAAGTAAGTCGACTTACTACTTGTGATTAGAAAATTTTCAATAATTGAATTAATGTGACGACTTTCCTGTAAGACGTTTTTCATGTTCATGAAAACCGTTTTGTTTATATTTATGGAAAATGTATTTTGGCTTCACTAAGATAAAAATTACTTAATGGCAATCTTTAATTTTTCATATACATTGCTCGGACTACAATAGCTGTACCATCTGCATACATAAAAGTAATTCCACTTTTAATGTGCGTGTGTAAATTATAAATATACAGTAAGAAGATTATAGGGCCCAAATTGTTGTCCTCCGGAGTTTCCAGATCAATTGAATAGTGATTGGTATAGGTATCCTCATGTTTCACAACTGCATTGTGATTTCTAAGGAAATCGTGAACTTGGTTTCTTGTGCTAAAGTACTCATTTTCTGCGCAGTATCTTAAGGTAGGTGGTATCCGTAGTTCTCCTTATGTCAACGTGTATAATAAAGCACTATAAAATTAATTTCATTATAGCATATAATGAAATTAACAGATGGTAACAGATGTATAGTTGCAATTTCAGTTTATAATTCAGGGCGAAAGCCAAATTGTCTCATGAATAATACTTTGTATTTACCAAAGGACTCATTTGAAAAAAATATATCTTTGGTGTACTCTTAAGCGTTTAATCTACTGTTGCGGCTATCATACCGTTTCAATTGTCATCTTTTTAGGTTTATTAACTAAAGCTGAAAAAAACAAAGCATAATTTAGTAAGTATAGAAATAATGTTATATATTTATGAAAAATATTAATTCAATATTTAGTGAATCCTCCCTTTTCAGCAATCACATTATGTAGACGCTGCGGCATGCTGGCTATGCATTTTTAGCAATTTTTCGCAGTGCAGGTGTTCTGTGAAACGCTTCAGTAATATTTTCTCTTTTTAGCGCCGCTCAGACATTCTCAATTGGGTCTGACGAATTCCCAGGCCAATCCAAGAGGGATATTTTACTGTCCTTGAAAAATTTCCTTACTTTTTTTGCTGTATGACATGGCACCGAGTCCTGCATAAAGATACAGTTGTCATGTGAATACCATTTCGTCATTTGTGGAAGCAGTCGGTTTTCCAAAACTCGTAAGTATTAGTCACACGCAAAGTGGCTTCAACCAAATGAAGTGGATCGTTCCCCTTTGAGCTAATCACGCCCTATATCAACGGGAGAGAAAACGTTTCGCCCTTTCTCAACGCAATTTTGATTTTTAATGGGGCCTGCGACAAACAAACTGCCTTGGAGGATCTGAATAGACGATTCGTCTAAAATATCAAAAGTATCATTTCAAGGTCAATAATTTCGTTTCATATTTGAAAAATGCAATTCAAATGACATGTTTAGCTTCTACCAGTCTTCTACAGTCAAACGCTTATGCATTGTAGTAAATTAATATAAGTAAACCGATGTCACCTCCAAAAAACGCAGTCAAAAAAAGAATGAACACTCTATTACAAGAGAAACAAATGTGAGCAGTGTTCAAGCTGCATAAAAAAGCATACTTATTTGTTTCTAGAATATAACAAAATACTGCAACTAACCAAGTGATGACTTACTTAAAACTGAGTTTTCCGGAAGTAGAATGTGAAGAAGCAGTTACCCAAAATCCTGGATATTACAAGTTCTTAAAGGTGGCAATCGACGTGAGGAATAAACAACGAGTTCTTAATGCAGAAGTCTGGCCATATGGGGCGCAACTGAAACTCGGGTTTTTCACACAAGGAGCCAATCATGAAGAGACATCTAATATTGTCTATATATATATATATATATATATATATATATATATATATATATCAAATTATAGAACAATATCTTTACTTATCACATTTTCAAAAAATGTGGGTGGCCTAATTATTATACTCATAACATTTTTTTAAGTCGATTTGTGTTATTCAAAATTTTCCACCTTTCTCCTGAATCTTTTTTGATAGTAAGGAACTTGTTAAAGATTTTGTCAATTGGTAAGACTTATTTATTAACAAACAATTTAGGAACGGTAATACTGTATAAAGGGGCCATGTTGGGCGTGTGCGTGTGCGTGTGCGTGTGCGTGTGCGTGTGCGTGTGCGTGTGCGTGTGCGTGTGCGTGTGCGTGTGCGTGTGCCTGTGCGTGTGTTTGTGCGTGCGTGCGTGCGTGCATGCTTGCGTGCGTGTATGATGTACATTGCTTTCTTTGTGAATGGGCACAACGCAAGAGATAGGTGAAAATTATATTAAAAGTGTGTTAGATACTCCATGGATACCCGAGAATTTCCCACCTTTTAGACTTTTATATACTTCAGTTCCTTTGAACTAGATATATTATACGATGACGTTCTGTGTTTAAAATAATTAGCAAAGTCCTTTGCAGGATTTGGATAATTTCTATGGGCAGTGAAGCAAGGTGGTTTTATTCAGTCTTATAAGGTCCTTGGTTTTGTTTTACATTTATTTATACAATTGTCAAAAACATTCTTTGCGCAGTGTTTTTAATTGAATGTTATGGTTATCACAGTTGTTACTACTTTGGAACTTGAAAACACCACTTAAAATGGTTGAAAAAGACATCAAATCGTTCATTTGGAAAGTTGTTTAAGGAAATTTGTTGGTTGTTTGTTTAAAGGATACGTAAATTCACTTACACCCTGCTTGGTAACATTACGTTTGAAAACTTTCAATAGTGCTGAAATTTACCTAATTGCTAATTCTAAATTCTATCGTAATACATTGAGCGTAGTAGTCGGATAATCCTACATTATAATTATATTAGTTTATATCATTTTCGATACTGTTAGTTATAACGTAGTCAGTAGCATTTGGAATGTGTGAGGTAGTAGTTGAATTCTTGACACTGCAATGACAGATTTCAGGTTATGGGCATTTAGTACATCATTTAGTGCTTGTGAAGTTTTATTTTTACCTAATTATTATAATATTTAAGTCGCCACAAACATATACATATTTGTAGCCGTTATGTAACTTATTGAACAAGTGGTTTAACTGATCCAAGAATGTTTTATATTTTCAGCATTGTCATGGCAAGGGCGATACACAGTTATTACTCATGTGTTAATTAATAGAATTTCCAGAACATTCAATATTGTCCTTCTAAGAGAGCTTTTCCACAGGTTTTTACTTACCCATATGTTCCTGTTAAAACAAAAATAGCACTATTTTTTTGGCCATTCTGCAATAACTTGATAGCAGTGTGTAGCCATCAATTTGAACAGAACTGCTATTTATATACAATGCTTTTATTGTGCTCTCGTGGGATTTAGATAATATTACATGTCTCTTATGGTTGGTTCCTTATGTGAAAAACCCTCGTTACAGTTGCCCCATATGGCCAGACTTCTGGATTAAGAACACGTTTTTTATTCCTTATGTCGATTACTACTTTAAACAACTTGTAATATCCAGGATTTTCTGTAACTGCTTCTTGACATTCTACTTCAGGAAAACTCGGTTGTAAGTGAGTCATCACTTGGTTAGTTGCAATATTTTGTTGTATTATGGAAACAAATAAGTATGCTTTTTTATGCAGCTTGAACACAGCTCACATTTGTTTCTCCTGTAATAGAGTGTTCATTCTTTTTTGGACTGCGTTTTTTGGAGGTAACATCGGTTCACTTATATTCATTGCCGTTTGAATTGCTATTAGGAAACCATTTCCGATATTGTCCAGTCACTTTATCGTACCACATTTTTTTGCCAATTAATTATTTCAGACGTTTTTTTGCACTTGTTTAGAAACCTGCAAATTCACATATTCTTTTTTCTCGAATTTAATTCAGTATTAGGGCAACCTTGGCATAGGGTTTCCCCGTTTTCTAAGCAAGAACTTTCCGCTTTTCTGGCACAGCTATCATGAAATATGTTATCAAATAATTTGCACTTTGTTTTTTTGTAACCGCACTGTTGTGCCAAATGTTGCGTTTCAACTCCGATGCAAACTGTTATTCAATACCGACCAATACCGTAAAACCCATTACACATTTCTACCTATCATAATGTATCCCTTATACTAGCAGTTACTATAAACTTTAAATTAAAAATGATAATTGTTTAATACTCTTTAGTTTTTAGTGAAGGAACATAAAGTTTGATTCTTACCATTGTATAAATATATCAAAAATTTGCAAATGTCACATTTATGCATAAATTTATTTAAAAACAAATGAGGTTTCACTTTCAAATGGTTACCTTAAAAAAAATTTAGTACAAAAAAATTATTTTTTGTCTAAGTCTATTCTATTTTGTGGTAGTACAGATAATTTTAGGATTAATGGAATGCGACTTGGACAGAAGGATCACGTATCGAACTCCAAATCCTAACATTATGCCTGTTTAGCTTTCCAGAAACGTGAAAGGTCGCATGTGATAAAATAACACAATAATGGTAGTCATTGTCATTGTCAATCATGGCCAACATGGCTGTAGCAAATAAAGCACGTTGTGGTATTAGGACGTGCAAAAGTTGCACCTTGTATGCGTACAAGTGTAATTGGTTATATGTGTGACAATTTGTGGATTGTGAAACGTGGAAGTTGTTTGGAGGCAGTACAAATGTATTTTCTGTGGCTTCGAGTGAACGTCTGATAGAGACGCTTAGCATTATCTTCGTTTGTGCTCGGCCGTCTTATGATAGAGAACACTCTCGGTTTTCATAAATTTCCAATGCCATTCACGAATTGTGAGCTCCTGATGGAAGCTGACTCCCATACTTTGTTCTAAAGTTACGTTGCACCAGGGTGTCAGACCTGGTCTCTATAAACCAGGAAACGCACAGTACTTTTCCTATGGAGGATTCATTTCCAAATTGTGCTACGCAACTGCCTACGGTTGAAAGCTGCACACCTACAACAATACAGAAAAAAACTTTATAAGTTGGTCTCCATTGTACAAACCACCGCATTACCATATCCACCCTTAAACTTGTTCTTTGGTTCACAGTTGTAAAGATAGTTATTGAGTACAGTGTATAATGAATTTACACTCAATTGAAGTTGTATACAAATGATTTTGTAAGGCGGTCGCTAATAGTTCGTTAACAGTAGTTTGTTCAGCTAAAAGGTCTGCTGTTAAAAAGGGAGAAAAAGAAAGTACAAGATGACTAATACCAATAGCATTAGCCTTAATTGTATTTACAGCACCAACTGCATCACCAATTGCAGATATTGGAATTGTAAAAAGTTACTCACTATTGTCATGTTAATAAAATCATTTAATTACCAACAGTAACATATTTCTTACAGAAGCAGAAAAATTGATTTATAAATAGTATTATATTCCTATAGATTTGTATTGACTAAAATGCATTTCCTTTTTATTAAAGCCAGTTTCTATTGGTTCTATTGGTTTTATGTCTTTATAAGGTTGAAAGTTTTTGGATTTTATATGCTTTATAAGATAAACGTTTATATGTAAACCAAGATGTAAAGAGAATCTTTAAGAAACTGAATTTCTGCGAGATTGTATGTCCAATCCCAAGATACACCCAAATATCAATCACATAGTTGTTATCACCAACAAAGGAACACAAAATGGTCGGAAAAATCGTCACTCAATTAAGAACCATAAAAAATGTTGGACTGCTAAAAAATCACAAACACTTTTTTAGTATTGATGATTCAGTTTATTAGTACGTTGCAGCACTACACGCTCGCACGTTGGACCATTAATATGTGGCTGTAGCTTTACCGTTGAAATTAATTTCTAGTGATTTGTAGCAGTTTAGCCTGTGGTAATACGATCAGCTTAGCATTCGGAAGGTAATGGATTCGATTCTTTTTACCGCCTACCCTGTATAAGGTCTTTTTCAGGGTCTTTTCCTCATACACACATAGCGCATGATCACGCATGATAAGCACATCATGTGCGGCTATTTAGGCGAATTCTGGAGGAGTAACTTCTCCCTCAGATCGCTAACTCCGTTCCTTCCGATCCTACTCCGACTGCACATACCCTTAGTTCCACCATTCATACACAGTTTGTTATGTACGTATGTTGGGAATCCACACTATGACTGAAGGAGCTTGGAAAGCTCAAGCCATGTTGCCTTTTCCATTTCTATTTTGTCCAAGAACTTTTACCGATGCGAATAGGAAGTTGTTTGTAGAATTGTCTGTTCTGTTTTGGAATATTTATTATTTATAAATGTTTATTTCAGTGTGTAATGTAACAATTTCTTCAATCGAACTACAGAAACATTCTGGAAAATCATTTGGCCAAATCAAATCACCATCGTTGGAAGGGCCAAGTCATTGCTTTTATACATTTCTACCTACACCAAGTGAGCGAGTAGAAATTCAAATATATAGACTAGTTGATGCTGGGCGATTCAACGGAAGTAGGTAAGTATAACTATTTTTATCCACTTTACATCTCTTATGAACGTATAAATATTTTTAGTTGTATAGGTGGTTTCCTACAACTTATGAATGGAGTTGATCCTTTATATAGTTCAATTGATAACATAATTTGTGGTACTAATGAAAGATTTACACCACCTGTTGTTCTATTTTCTGATGACGGAGTAGCATCGTTGTTATTTCAGTAAAGCTTTATGATTAGGTAACGCCAATAATAACAGTATTTTTCTAGCATTACGGAAAAAACGAGAAGATCTCAATTTTTAGCTTATTTTAGTTTTACCTCTATAAATAACACTGAAGGTGTAGGTTTTCAACCAAAAGGAGGAATGAAATTGCAAAATACAGGTACTAAATTAGATTTATTTCGCAAGTTTTTACATTCATATTTTAGACTGTGATTGGCTGTATCAAGATTTTACGTGTGTAAAATTAGGAAATTGTGTTCTAGCAAGTCCAAATTATCCAGGGCTGTACCCTCCAAACCGTCAATGCAAATATCATATAACGACAAGCAGTGATAGGATGAGAGTTCGGATTACCTTTAGTGCGCTTCTTCTTCCTCAAAAGTACCAATATTACATTTTTTATTCTGCAAATAATAATGTCATTTTTAGTCATTGTAGTACAGATTTTGTAGCTATTTATCATGGATCAACTAGAAGTAGTCCGCACCTCATGACATTATGTGCCAACCAGAGAAAAAGTGTGGATTACCCTGGTCCAAAATTATTATTGGAATTCAGGTTGCTAATTTTAACACTTCTCACAAATATCGATATACTTTACATTTATTTTAATAGTTCGGGCCCTCAGGTCCCACCATATAATCACAACGGATTTGTAGCAACCTTGGAATTTTACGAAAAGGAAACAACAACAGAACCATCGTTCCCGCTGTTTTCACATACTATAGAACAGATTACTAGTGCTTCGCTTAACACGAGTAATACTATGCTTAATAGTTGTAGTTGATTTAATTTAATCCATGCAGGTTCAACTCAATCATCCCACCCTTTTACGTGCGAAATTATTATTTCTGGAAACAACACACGATCGGGACATTTTGATACTAGAGAATACGAGTGGCTACCAACGTGTCGTTTAATATTTAAGGGACGTCAAACAGATGTAATACATATCTCACTTTTTAATTACCGTTTAAGGTAAGTGATAATAGTGGGGAGAGATAGTAATAATGTTATTCTAGATCACCTTCATGTCGTTCAGTTATCGAAATATTTGATGGTTTTATGGAGGATACAAAAGGTCCTATAGATAAATTATGTAGTCCTTTGAAAGTGCACGATTCCGATGGAAACTCGGTTCATGTTAAAAAATATTTATCAACGAAGAATGTTATGGTTATTTTACTACGAAGACCTAGTGCTCCATTATCAACAAATGATGCCGAGTTTTTGTCAGGATCATTTTTCTTTCATGATGGTGGGTTAAATATTACTTTTTTCCGTTTACACATTGTTACTGCATTGTAGAACAAATTAGTGGAACTATGCAACCCAGTGGTTTATGCGATGTTCGATATAATGGGATGCACAGCCCTCTAGCTGGCCTGTTAGATAATCCTGGTTTACAACAACTTTATTGGAATATAGATGGACCGCTTACTTGCTCGCAACAATTCTCACCGGCTGTTAATCAAAGTATTGTAATAAAAATTTTGGGTTTGGAACATATGGCACAAAATCCTTCATGCATTACACAGTGTGGAGATAATGGTTGTAGGTGTGTGTCTAAAAGTGCTTTACATAAGGTTGATCATTTTATGATAATAAATGAGGAAGGATGGACAGTTGCTTGTTTGTGCGGCGCGTTTCAAACAGAATGGTTTCCTGTTAGTGTTCGATCCTGGAATTTGCTTACAGTTGTGTACTCTGTGGGTCATTATGTTTGGAGCAATAAGGGATTTAGCTTTTCTGCATCATATTCATTTCATACTGATACAATTTGTAGTGACCAAATTTATACGTTACATTCAGGTAAAAAAATTGGATTCACTTCTAACTAGCGTCATGCTATGTATTATAGGAGAAATTGCACTGAAAAACCTTACTTCACCTGACAACTTGAACCATTTTTATTATCAAACATGTACTTGGACTCTACATTCAAATGTGGAGAGACAGTTAGAACTGGATATTTCTTCAAAGCAAAACCGTATGTACCATTCTATTTTATCTGTCCTTTCTTATTTTAATCTTATTGGGTTTAATATTTACACAAATTTAGTTTAGTATTTAGTTTTTGAATAAAAATGTTACCTATACTAATACGATGGAGAGTTACTTCGCTGACAATACACCTAAGTAAGCAAGTCTGAACATAAAAGTGTAGTTTATTAAAGGCAGATAATAACTATGCGTTGTATAACACTATGCACTGACAGTGTAGGTGTTGTCAGGACAATGATGAAAAAGTTCTAATTTATCTTCAAAAAGGTTCAATTTATAAAGTACACTACATCGCGTTTTACTCATGACATACCGAATGCTTTGGTTCAAATATTGTATTACACTGAAAACTATTCACATAAACCACGGACTTTTTCTCAATCGAATTACATAGTCATTGCCTGTAAACGTGTACAATGTAGATTCAAGATTCCCACACTGAGGTTAGACGAATAGTAGGAATCTCTCATAGAAGTTAACCGAAATAACCTTTAAAACAATTTTTTCTAAAGAATTTTTTTTTCAGACCAGGAAATACTCTTTTCTGTGAAATTGTACCTCCTTTATATTTTACCAATGAGACATAAAAGGAAGCAGTAACTACCTCCACGTGTGAATATTCGCTCTCCTACCATCTTTTCAGGTTATAACTCCATTGACTATCTCAGTCGTAGAACACATCGTTTTTTAGTCGACAATCTCTCTTTGTTCAATAACTAATACCCTGGTTTACGCCCCTTCAAGTTGTACTCTATTAATCTTCCATCTTCTAACTCCACATGCAGGACAACTTCAGTCTTCCAGAGAATTCCAATGATCATTTTTGGTGTCCAGGTGTCGTCGCAGTTACGAAACCCGGTAGTATTTAATCCGTTTTACCAAGCACTTTTCTCTATAGACTACTAGTATACACAGGACTGAGGTTTCTAGCCTTCGTCGCTTGCCCTGAAACTAACAAAAAATTCTTCCAACCATTGCTGTAATGCTATTTGTAAAATAGGAGTATCACATAAATCGAGGGATGCCAATACTCTCATCGCAATCATTTCGTATGTACCATGTGATTATTTATGCGGAAGACTGAATTTCCAGTAAAACAAAATATTTGTAAAGAATTATATAGGTAATAAAAATTATATAATGCCAGTAGTGTATAGTCATACAGTTACAAAATTAATAATAATCCCATATAATCACACTCATGTTCATCACATTTTATTGACTCGATCATAAATATTACTAGAAATCTCCATTGTTTTGTTCACAATTCCACTTTGCTTCAAATTGTCACTCACTCTTTCTAGAGTTGCAGGTTCCAATTCGAAGTGCTCCTTGAATTACATCAAGTTTGTGAAAACAATTTTTTAACGTGGAATAGAAAAAATGGGGAGAGCGAGGTTAAAACCACTGCTAATTAAGCGATTATTACAGAATTGTTTTAAGTAGTAGCATGTAGCATGTGCAGTGTATTCATACTGTTGCAAACGCCCAACCCTCATATAACCTGGCACATAAAGTTTAAAATCAAATTGTTAATGAACGATTTGGAGCGTGCAGTTTCTGTACAACAGCAACTCGGTATGGGTGGGCACACTTTACATTTTAACATAAAGTTCCACATGTTCACTAAGTCAACCATGTAATTTGAAGACAGTTATCATCACAAATTTATTCACACTTAACTTGTAAATTCAACTTTTAGAGCTTGAGGTATCACCTCCGCCATATGGGTATGATAAATTCGTCAAATCATGTCAGTAAGCGTCAGTCGTTCGTTAAGTCCGGTTTATTTACTGAAGTCCGTTGTATTTTACCAAATTAATGTATATATTTAAAATTTTCAAGCAAAAAACCGGGACCTGAGTGTTATGTTATGTAGTAATAAAAGCAGTGTGGATAAAATGTAAGACATGTAACATTTCGAAGGTTAGTTATTTGCTTTGACATGTTGTTCACATGCAGTAGTTTGAATTTGTCAAAATATATTACGTTGTTAATAATTTTTGTGCAAGGGATTAGTTGTCGTATTTCTAAACATTTTATTTCCAAAACTGCTTTTCAACAATTAATTGAACATACTTTTGATCAATCGCCTGAATAATCAAGAATGCAGTTCATAAAATTGTTATTTTAATTTACATAAAAAATATAAATTTAAAATACACCATTTAAACCCAAAAGCTAAGTATTTTTATGATGTGTAATAATGGTGACAGTTTGCATTTTCATAGTTATTTTTAGTTTGAACGTACTGTAAAGGCGGTATTAAGCTCGCGCCGATATAGTCTCATGTCAATATGAGCTCGGGTCGACATGATTTCGTGTCCAAACGGCGGTGTCGAAGTGGGAGCGTCGAAATGGCCGCGTTCAAATGAATTGTTCCGGCAATACGTACACTCTACGTTCCTGATCATGCATCTCTATTGTGAATTTGGAGCTACGAAATAAGTACATGGACATCTCCTCTATTGTTTAAGCACAAAATATACACCATGCCTCAAAATTAGCACAAATTGAGCACTAAATTATATATGTGATTTGCTTGAACACTGCCATAATCCAAATGCATCTTATTTCTTCTAAGTAATTTACTTTCTGAATATTTTCTGAATACTTTCTGAACAAGCATTCTGTGTCATCTTTTCTCTGTTTTCCTTTTCTTACTAACTTTCCATTTGTATTTTTTGATATAATCTAACTGATAGCTACTTTACTCGTCCGTTCACTTTTCTTCATTTCGATATCAATATTTCTTTACTTCTCTTCTCTTACGGTGTGCTTTTTTCTCGTGCTCTCTTGACAGTTGTTCTTTTTCCTGTTGTTTTTGGTAATGCCTGAATTTTAAACGGAGGAACACGCTGAATGACGAAGATCTAATGGGTGATTAGAGCGCAAATGAGAAGTTTAAGGTGGAATAGACTGGATTTCACATACCTGCGGCGGTGGACTAGTAAAGGAAGGTGAACCTTCAGGTGTATGTGGTTGTAGGATGACGTTGGGAGGTGGTACTGCAGATTCTCCGCGTGATGGTGGACTAACATGAAGAGTGATTTTGAAATCCGATGATGCTACTGGCTATGTAGAACCATGTATCATTTACGTTAACAAAATAGAAGGCGAATTCAAAGATGGAGTGGCTGGAATGGATCGAATTTCTTTTAAAGTTTCCTTCGTTGCTGAATGTGGCTATTGAGTGCAATTTGATTCAGCAGGAACTGCACTAGTGGAAGAGCAATGTTCCTAAGCTTCATTTTCATCTTGTTTCGTTGTTTCAGCCACAATAAAGTCTACATCAATGAATACGTCAGAGTTAAATGGCACTATTCCGCATTTTTCCAATCCTTTAATAATGTTCGAAGGTACAGCGGCTTTCATATATGCTTCTCCAAAGAACTTACAGATTTTGAGAACGTCCCGGATTGTTATTTATCCACTTTTCGAACGCCTGATTGTGGTGCATGCTTAGTTGGTACATAACTGCAACGTCAATCGGTTAAGTTTACGTGTGCAGTGTGGTGGTGGCATAAAATCGTGACATTATTCTCTCTGGCTTTTAGTGTCACGTCTAAACTTTTGGTATGAGATAGGTGGTCGTCCAGTATCAAAAGCGCGAGATCTTCAGCTGATTGTTTGCTGTGGGCCAGAAAGTGATCAAACCGTTGTGTGAACACTTCCCTATTCATCCAGTCTGGTGAATTACAATCAAATACCGCCCCTGGTGACGCACCATCCATTAATTCAATTGTCATTCTTACTCTACTAAAAATCAGCATTGTTGGTATGAAATATCCCCCAGCTGGCCCGCAAATAACTGCACTAGTTGTATCTCCTTTTTGATATGACGTTATACTTGCTACCTGCTTTCGACCTTTCTTGGCAAAAAAAAATATTTAGTCGGACCAAAATTCAAACTTGTCTCACCCACATGACGTTTTGTAGAATACTATAAAACTTGTCAACAACTGGTTTATTAAAGGCCAAGGCACGAGCAGCTGACGTTGATTCTGGTGCGCGCATAGTGATGTCGGTATGCCTTCTCTAGAACCCCCTTAGCCAATCCTTATCAGCTCTGCCCGTCTCTGTAGAAAACGGATGTTTGGTGCTGTTTCTTTCGGCTAATTTATAAGCGAATGGAGGTATACCTTTGGTTGTTAACCCATACATTCTGGACACCATATCTTTAATATGTTCGCAAAGTTCCAGCTCCTGTACGTGACTGAATTAGTACCGTCTGCTTCTCACGAGCTTACTTCCTCCAATGACGTGAACGTTTATTCCAGTGTTTCGTCTTTTCGTCTTTTCAGAGCCTTAATCGGGACAGAGAATTGTCTACTGGCTGTTTTATACGAAATGCCACGTTTAACAGCATCTAATGTAGTTTTCGCTCCAATTTTGGGGCGTAGTTTTTCTTATGTAATTCCGTGGTATTGTTTCTGAAAGGAAAAGATAATAGGATAAGTACAGGATTTAACATTTTTTTCGTCCAACTTAGTATGAAACGATTAAAAAAAATAACCTAGCATTATCTGAAATAACAGTACGGGTACAATGATCACTGGGGGGGGTGAAATGATCACTGGGATCATTTTACCCTTCTATGATAGGATCATTTTGCCCCGGAGTAGCCAACTCAAAAAACACCAACAAGTTACCTCATAGTATCAATTTCAACAATAGAGTATTGTCGATCATATCGCTAAATTATATTAGATTAAACATACCTACAGTAAAGCTACACTATATTGAATTATTGCTTACCTTACATCAACCGATTCATTGGTGAAACATAAGGTGATTGTTTTACGTCGAGGGATCATTTTGTACAACTTTCCCCTAAGTTCTTTATATTAGAATATAGAGAAAACTTTTTATCCATCACTGTACTCGGGGACACGTATGTTAATCTGCTTACTGGTTTTAGTAGAAACTCTATTTCGTGTTAAATAATTTGTATGGAAAACCATCAATCGTTTACATCATGGAGTTGAGATACCTTAAAAGAACAATTACCACTACACGTTTAACCTAGCGGACAGAAAAAAATACGAATGTTTTATCAATTATACTTGTCTAATTGGTCAATTGGCCTATCTTGTAGGTAGCCAAATTACGTCAAGTAATAATTACAAAGAAGACTTCTATGACAGAATCGTTTTGCCCCCGAGTACCTAACTCAAAAAACAGCAGCAGGTTACCTCATACTCATAGTATCAATTACAACAATAGAATATTGTCGATTATATTGCTAAATCATATTGGAAAGTACTACAAACACCCATGTTGGATTAAACATGCCTACAGTAAAACTACACTATATTGAATTATTTGTTTACCTTACATCAAACGAGACGATTTTCATTGCGTTGCAATAAAATACTACATAACACTCACAACGCCATTGCGCTTCGGCAGAATGCTAAACCAGTGACGGGAACACGATTATTCCTCGAACTACTAGATAGTACTGCTGAAGTTGGTGAAACATACGGTGATTGTTTTACCTCAAGGGATCATTTTGTACAACTTTCCCCTAAGTTCTTTGTATTAGGATATAGATAAAAAATTTTATCCATCACTGTACTCAGAGACACGTACTTCAATCTGCTTACTGGTTTTGGTAGAAACTCTATGTAAAACAATTTGTATAGAAAACCATCAATCTTTTACATCAAGAAGTTGAGATACATTAAAAGAATAATTAACACTACATGTCTAACCTAACTTACAGAGAAAAATACGAATGTTTTATCAATTATATTTGTCTAATTGGTCAACTGGCCTATCTTCAAGGTAACCAAATTACTTAAAGTAATAATTAATAAGTATTTTGCATTATATGTAAAAACGCATGCATATGTTTATGTTTGGTAAGAAATTAATTTGTTTATTGCTGACAGGTCCTTGCACTGCCTGGAACATCAGTATCCACGAATATTCAGCCAGTGCCAAAGATCGTCACTTAGGCGAACTTTTACACACATTTTGCTCTAGAGATATTCACAAGCAATACTTATTGCCATGGAAACTAAATACAATTATTATTAGGTAAGAATAAAAACGATCTATACAAATGATTAATGTTTTTAACTATTATCTATATTCAGATTACGAACTTTAAGCAGAACACTTCCTCAATTTAGAATTAGGTGGAAATCTCAAGTCATCAGAGCTAATACAAGATTTGGAACGCCAACGGCAGCACCGAATGCCATATCTTCTATGAATCGCATGAAACCAGATACAATTATTGCGTATATACTATATACTCTAATTGGATTGCATTATAAAAATGCAGGTCATATAGTATGATGAATGGCAAGAAATTTCAGCAACGACATTTACAACGCTGTTTAGCTCATTTGTGACGAATGGTTTGTCTCGTAAAAATGAATTACTAAAAGATACAATTGATATACCTACTATATTTTTATGAACATCTGCTCAATTTAAATAATTCTCGGAATCAAAAATTTTTCATTAAGGAATAGATGTTAAGTAGTACTTGTGAAAAATTTTGATCAATAGAAACCTAGGCCTTCAACTAGTTGCAGTGATTTTGCACTCGAACCTAAAACTCTTTAGAAATTATAAACTATTACGTTCATATTTGACATTCTTAAGTTTTTAAAGACCTTTAGATGGCTTTCCGTTGAATAATGTGTTTCATAATATTTATTCACACCGCAACTGCTAAAATAGAATAATGGTTGCATTGCTTATTTGGCAATGTAAGTTTTAGTTGTACATGCTGATTGTTATGTTATTATGTTCTATTCAGTTAGCAGCTCAGCAATGTATTTATCTGTGATAACAGTAAGGTAAACTAATTTAAATTCATTAACTAAATAATGCTAAAAACAATTAGTCAAATGGGTGTTGCAAAGTGTTCGAAACAATTATCCCATTGCTAAACTAGTATGAGTACTGCGTTCAGAGAAAAACTGTAGCGTTTGATCGAAACTGACTATGAATGTTGAAACCATATAGTATTTGGACCAAATTTTACACAGAAAGTGTAAATAAATGTACCCCTCTTGTAGTTACACATTTGAAATTTAGGATAATAGCTATCGTCGTCCCTAAACACAAAACGTTTTGATAACGTACATGATCTGAACGCAGACATTCATTTTTATCTTACCGCACTTGTACCTACTATTTTTTTGTTTAATCGATGTATAATTTATAAATGTTTCGCGGTGGATAACAGTGGACAGGTAAAGAATAGTGCCCTCATAAATCCCTTGATTACGTGCTAATTTCCTTATCTACTTAATACAAACTAATGCATACAGATGATTTATCTTTGATATGAAGTTTTAATAGAGTTCTGCGTAATTATCTAAATGACACTGACTGTAGTTAAATCTATTCAATTGCGTTTATGTTTGTAGACAATGTTTCCAAATAAATTTATTAATCAATACAAATGTGGTTTGACTTATCTCCTTACACACAAAAACAGTATCTTAATAATGCATGTCTGAGTAGGACTTTAACGTAAGTGGGGAGGTGGGGGTTCTATTGCATGGCAACGTAGCTCGTATATTATAGGAATGTGAGTGGCGCAAAAGTAAAAATGTGATTAAAAAATAAAATTCATAATAACAGCAACGATGTTAATTAACTAACTCTTTCACATGGCAAATACCTTAATTAAAACAACTAAGTTAGTACCTCTACGTGGTACCAATGAGAGAAGACAATACTGTCTACTGTACTATATTGGGTAAGGTACGTACCCTCTCCCGTCACAGCTTAAGCATTTTGATATGGTTTAACAGTTTATTGAACCTTTGGAAAATTTCAATTTGTATAAAATAGGTTGAATAATACAATGTGCAATCAATTACCGTGATGGCGTCCAGTTCTACCCTAAAACTCCTCAGGTATTGATGTGGATGGGGGTAGTGTTGATGTTTATATGCCTGTTAGCGTCGTGTTATGCTGTTGTTTGACGCGAAAAAAATAGGTACTGTTATTGAAGTTTGATATTTGGAGGCATGCGATGAACTGGGGAGTACTCGGATTTCTGAACCAAAAAAAAAAAAGTAATGTAATCATGGTATCGGTGATTCTGCATAATGCGTGGCTGCTTGTATGTTCGATTTTAAGGCAAACGACACCGATACGTTAATGGTGTCAATATAACCAAAGGAATTTTATAGTCAACTGACCAGTAAGTACAGTATTTCTATCTCTACGATTACCATACACTTCACTATTCGCGACACTACAGTTCTAATTCTAATAATAAATACCGATTATGTGAATCCTGCCGTTGTCGTTTCCTCCCATAAGAATTTTTCCATTCAAAATCCACCGACATTTCACATAATTTTTATTTTTATATTTACTTACTTTGTACTTATTTATTTACAAGTACACGTATGAATCAATATAATGTTATTTACCACCATTAATATGCAAATGATTCCGCTGTTTCGTAAGTACGTTGATGCTGAGATTGCATCGGGAACTTTATACCATCCCCCATATTATTTCGAGGATATCTGAGTTTGTAACAGATCCATTTATATACCGACACATCGTTATCCCCTATAATTACGTTATGGAAATCTTCATATAACTAGCTTACTTTCAACACACGTGCTACTTTTTTACATAGGATCTATTCCTTATCCAAGCGACGTACAAATATAACTACAGTTCTTCAGGTTTGTGTCAGGTGATTTCGGTTCTTTGAAAGTCGATGACAAGTGTCAATTATACTACCTTCCAGGTTGAAATGAATGGCTGGACCTACCATATTCAGTGTGCTAATAATGTTTTCACTGTCTATTTCCCGAACACCCCGTATTTCTAACGTATTTCTGTGCTTATGCCGTTAATCTCAATATGAATTTCTTTATTTTGTTTTTAAAGTGCTGAGTTTTTGGTTTCTAGTAATTGTAATAAGAGTATCAGATATTAGGTCTGCTTGTTTTCTGATCTGATGACTATTTATTGGTGGTTTACGTTTATGGAAGTAACGCCATCTAGCGGAAAGGTTATTGTTAATTGAAACATAATATTCACCAATGCAGATGTTATTACTGGTACTAGCGATTGTCGTATCCTCTGTAACAATTGAGGATGGATATTACGCATTTATGTTTTTGCTTAATTTAGCAATGAGAAATGTTTGTTTAAATTAACGTGTTGTAAACGATTTTACTTCAAGAAAACATACCAGATTTCTTCCACAACAGTTACATCTTGTATACGCTGTAACATTCTCCTTGTCGTTCGATCCCAAGGTTCTGTAGTTTCTTTTGTCGCCTCGTAGACCCATTATTAGCAGCTTTTTTTAACACTTTTCGAAAAAAATGATTTCAATTGTGTTTCCCCAATTTCGAGTGCTTAAATTGTTATCAATCCGTCTTGTTGCCACACACTTCTCAATACGTGATTTCCTCTATATTTTCTTTTTAATATTCAGTACGTCGTATCGCACGGGTTTTTGCAGATTGCGGAGTTCTACTCAGAGAACCATTACTATTTCAGCAAGCGAGTTTCTCATATGATGTGCCTAACTTTATTTTTACGAGGTTGCGATATCTCGTTTTTATTTCTAGATTGGACATCTCGGGACGCTTTTCTGTGGCTCCATAGAAGGTGAGTTTGTTTAAGAGCTAAATCGAGCTTATCGGGACCGTAGGCCTCCGTTTTGTCATAATATACTATACAGATTGTAATGCATATCATGATCTCCTCAACCGAGTTATAGTTTCTAACGAAGCAACGTTTTGTCTGTCTTACAGAGACGGTTGGTTAACTAATAGGCTCGTCACACCACCATATTTATAAAATGAATGAAAAAGACATTTTCAATGCACCAGAAGTTTGAGTCATGAGTATAGTGGAGGGAACTATGGGTGAAAGGTATTTAGAATTTGTGAGCCTACCTCGTTCCTGCTCTATTTGAATTGTATCCAGATAGTGAAGAGTCCAATGCTCCGAAAATCAATGGGTGGAATTGAAGCCAACCACAATCCCACCCCTTTAGTCCTTTTATGTAGGCTTACCTTAAAGGTAATGGTAGTTTAAAAAACCAAAAGTATTTGAAGCGAAATCCGACCTATTACCTCTGACATGCTACGTAACACGCTAAAGGAGTTCATATAAAGGCTTGCCCTGTGGTTACTTCACTCACATATTTGTGTACTTACCGCACCCAGAACTTTTAAAAAAATGTAAGAAAATAGGGGTTTACCATTAAAAAAGTGCACAACGTCGTCAACGGTTATGAGTAGTGGTAAACAAAAATGAAAACTACTGAGGATTTGTGCACGCAATGTGGATATGAACAATTAATTTCGGAGTCGCTGTTCACACTGCACAGTATTTATCACTTTTAACAGCATACCCATATGAAGGATGTTTTAGAATTGAACTGCGACAAATTCTTCAAATGGTAAAGACTATTTCTAATAGTGGAGGGGGATGACAACATAACGAATGGAAACGGAATGCACAGATTGATGTGGATGGAGTACGCTCATCACCCGGGTAACCCAGGCAGTCATTCGGGGGCGCAAAGTGAATGGAAATTTACTACATACAATCACTCACTATGTGTTTTTGAAAATCCAGTCCCAACGAGAAACAGAGAATGAAAGTAAAGCTTGCGCTGCTTTGTTTTTACTCACACTCTGCTCATGTATAGATATGGCACATCAGAGTATCTGAAAATAGCAACAGTGTCGTAGTATAACATGCAATACAACCAGCCATATAGTTGTGTTTATAATAACAATCAAGCATACGAGAAACCCGTCGTAAATGTCGATACCTTTTTCGTGAGACATTCTACTTTTTTCAATAAATAGTTGTGTTTTACTTATATTTACTTTTATTGCAATACCAAATCGCATCAACTGCCTCTAACTAACGGCTGAGGAACGGAGGGGAGGTCCAAATTAATCTTTTGTCCGGTGGCGCAAAGTCCTGCAGACTTCATTATTTAAGTAAACAGAAACCATCATTTGGCTTTATTCACCAAAATTATGAAACAAAATTGATCATTTAACTATCCTCTGAATAAATAAGTTATAATGGAGTTAATCATACTCACTGAGTCTACTCCTTGAGTCCAGGGTGTTAGACAAATATGTGTTTGGCATTAGATACAAGAAAGTTGTACAGTCTCATGTCGTCCATTTAAGAATATTTTGATAATTTCTATTGATCAATACCTGTATGTAACATTCTTAGTTCACGTTTTCCACATTTTCCTTACTTATACCCAAACGTAAGTAGTAGCTAATACTTATGTTTGCAATTTTTTTTATTACTTCCATATAAATCATATATTAAATAAAATATACCATCCCACATGAAATCAATGGCACAGTTTGCGTTTGAATGGTTAGGCTATTAAGAATGGACGGTCATACACTTCGATTGTCGATTTCAGTCAGATTTTGATTCTCCGGCAGATTTCTATCTGCCGAATGTGCAATCCTATATACTATTGGTAAGATAATGATAAAGTAGATTTCTGCATTATCTTCGATTTTCTGACGTTAATTTAACCTGCGTAATAAGTAAAGAACTCTGCATAAAATTTGTTCTCTGTGTGCTCTCAAATTACAATAGGCATGCGGTATTAAAACACAGACATGAAAAGGCTTTATTTGTTCATCTGGTTACACAACTCTATAATTATTTCAAAATAACTAACCGTACAATAATAAATAGAAATTGACGGAGCTCTGTTTTCCACCTATATCACAGATTCTAGAAATAATGCTTATGTATATAAATAGTTTTTCGGTATTCTACATCTAAGACACATATAGACAACAATAAATCATGACAAAGTTATATATAATATTGAGTGATAAAATATTTTTATTAAAATTGGTGTATATTGTGAATTCACTTGAGTATTCATTTACTGAACAACATTTAAGTTTGATTTATAATATTCGGCCACCAGTTCCAGCCTTTAAATAAATTTACGAATACATCACAAGATAAATGTTATTGAACACCAGCAATCTGGTATTTTGGTCAGAACAAATCACATATTTGGCTAAAGTAGTGACGACAAGTTGTGATATCATTCGTAACAGTTGGATTTGCGTGCGAATAAAAAGAAAATACCATCGTCACCACTTGTAACACTCTACAATATGATTTTATCCTATCCTAAGTTTGTCGGAAGAGCTGAAGAAGAAAGTAGGTTCGTTTTTCGATTATGAGCAGTCTGATTTTAGCCTCTTCGAACTCTACCACTCTAATTGGTACTAAATATCTCATGCATCATGCTTTAAAACTATCATATAAAATTTACTTTGCGTTCCACTTACACTTAGCAACATTCTAAAATACACAATTTATATTCGGACGAATCCTATATATAACAACTGTAAAATGTAAATATTTTAACAATACAAATTTGCATCAACCAAACATAAAATAATTTTATTATAGAATTTTTATTTTCGCACATACTCATTAATTTATCTGTATTAATTAATTGCCATAAGACTGGTGTAAATGGACATTAACAACTATTCGCAACGTAAGCGAATACTAACACTAGATGTTGATACAGCTACTTTTTTAGCATCTATTTTAATATTATAGAGCCATACACTGGATAACATTAGCGCCAATATGATAATCATATTATGCACTCTTATCTGACTGAATAATTTAATTACAATGCCATAATACGCTTTGGTCAAATTATATAACTATAACCATACACTTGCGTAAACATTTATTTATATATGCTAATCATATGCCCAAATATAAAAAAATGGGGAAAATATACACTTCTATCTTACGAAAACACTCTTAGCAACATGTATAAAATCTATAAATTGGAAAAAAGCATTTCGGCATTTTCATCAGATAACAGGCATTACTACAGTAATTTACCCATGATATAACTTACGATACATACGTGCAATGTAAAAATAGCATCCATCAATCTTCTAAACAATAACACTATATCGAGGGTTACGTTTGACGCATACTTTACTATAACTATAAAGATATTATATCAAATGAGATGCTAAGATAAAATTGCGTGGTTTTAGAAGAAAAATATGATAATTGATTGATCAGAAATTTGTGTTTTAGAAAAGAGGTAATTGAGAGTTAATATAGTCATTATGCCATTTGTGAACGAAATTCTGTATTACACGAGCATTGCTTCACTTAAAGAGTTGATGGATAATGTCTTCTATTTTTCGCATACAGTCACAAATAGTTTGGTCGTCGAATACAGCACAAAAACCTCATGTTCTTATACAAAGAATTTCTCCGGCGTTTATTGGTCCACTGACTAAGGTCCTCTGTTAATGCAATGTTGCGTTCTAAAAGTGTTTAAAATTAATTAGACCTTCTTAATTTAAAATCAACTTACCCAAATTATTTTCCTGTTTAGGCATATATTCTTGTAATTCCTTTAACATTTTTGATATTTCTTGAGAATCTTTTGTAATACTACATAACTCTTCTTGGTTAAAATCCGGAGTAATTTGTTTGCACAACAATATCTGGCTGATTACATTTCCGATATTTGAGGGGCCAGCTCTATTGTCTATAAATAAAAAGAAAATTTAAAATTTTGTTTAAACAATATAATTATAATTATTATAAGTTTTTGTTATGAACGAATAAGTTCAAAGGTAAATATAATAATTTTTAATTACATATTTACCTTTGAACTTATTCGTTCATAACAAAAACTTATAATAATTTAATATTAGTCAAGTTGCTTTGGAATGTGTGAATCCTTGCGATATTGCAGGCTCACATTCCATTAATATAAGTAATTTGATTGTAATCTCATTATATTTAGAATTCACATCAGTTCTACATACATAAAGACAAAATTTACATCGATTGGGGCTTGAACCTTGGTGGCGCAGTTGGTAGCGCGGTACTCTAGCAAAGTACAGGTCGTAGGTTCAAATCCTACTCGAGGTAAACTTTTTATTTATGTATTTAATAAAATTAATAATAATTTTTAATATAATTATAAGGTTATGTCAATAGCACGGTATATTGTACAACTTGAAAAATAAGCGACCAAATTTATGATTGATTTTTAATTTACTGTGGGTTAATGAGAAGAGAAACTCTTAGATTAGTTTAATTGAATAACACTTTTGTCGTGATTTTAAATGGATTGCTTTTGAAATATTGGCATTGTACGTTTTACATAAAATCCAATTATTCTAAAAATGATCATATTCACTTCTGTAATAAACAACGTCAGGTGCCTTTCACTAAAGGTATTTTCTTAGCGTTTGAGTTTGAAGTTGCAATAATGTTTACCTCGCATTTCACCAGAGAACGTACGTTCTAGTTGATTGTACAAAAAACTTGCATAAGGTTCAATAATCATTAATGTAGTACGAGGTCTACACATGAAGGTTAATTTGTGATTATTAAAAATTGAGACTAACGAGACCTATTACCTTGTTTACGTGTTGCTACATTATAAACGTCGACAAAATTTATAAAATCGTTTTGTAATAAGATGGTATTAATGTGGTTAGATGTGGTACCTCATTGTGCAGGCAACCAGTTGTGTTGGAGAAAGTGTAGTACTAAAGAAATAATAATTACGTTAATAAACAAGAGACACTTAATTATTACTTGTCAATATCTAAACTACATCTACTAATCATTGAATGGAGAACATACAAAATTCAAACATTTTGTAAATAATGAATTAATGGTTCTGAGTAATACCATACAAACTTGGTTTAAAAGTAAAGATTTTGGTACCATTGAAACAGTAATTAACAAAGCGACGAAACGATGTATCAAATTTCCCTATTATAATTTCATGGGTTTTTTCTTCTCTGGTTACCTATGACTAAGGATATTGGGGATGCAAAGGGTACACCGTCACGTGTACCGATTGTAGGCTCCTCCTTGTACCCTGTGAGTAATTGAGCTAGTGGTACCTGATTCAATACTGTTTATTAAATCTAATATCACAACTATTTAAACTAATTATCCCACTGTGGTATTTACAAAAAATAAACAATTGCAACATAAATACCATTACATTATTCTACGTTGCGTTCTTGGTTATTGTCCTACTGCCGTTTATGTTACAATTTCTTTCTGCTAAATCGTAATTATGAAAGTTGCTATTTAACTTAATTATTATTAATGATTAAATAATCCGGGTTCTGTTCAATTTTAAAATGACAATCCTGCGGTTTGCAGTGGTTCGATCACAGTCCCTTTTTCTGTGGTTGACTGTATTTTCCTTCGTTATCGTGTATTTCCTAGTTTGCCTGATTGTTGTAGATGCTGGCTCTTTTTCTGATAGGGGTTAAGTTTGGTATGAGCCTTTCTTTTCCCTCTACCACTGAGGCGACTGCTGTTGGGCCTCTTGATTTCCCTCGATCGGGGTTGATTCTTTCTGCAATGTGAGAATATTTTCCTCTCACAGTTTATATGCGTTTGAAGGTAATGAAACTCTTCACACAATTTTCGTTTATTTAAAAAACGAAATGTAAATCTTTTACCGGCTGTTTTCAGGACGTTATTTCCTGTAAGGAGCTTAAATCCTTACAGTCTCACAGGGTCAGACTTTTCTGCTTCGCAATGCACCTTTTTCGTAGTACTAGAGGATTGCAGCTTCTTTTCTCAGTAGTGGCGATCATCTTTTACAGCTTATTGCCGGCAATGATGACACGGAGAAGTATGTTTTCCGTCACTGGTTACCGATGTTGGTGGGTCGAATGTCAATTTTGATTTTGGTGGTTGCCGATGTTGGTGGCTCAAAGGACCATGTTTAATTTCACTGGCTGCCAATGTTAGTGATTTCAAGGGTTATACTTAATCTGACTTTATATCAGACCAAGTGTGTTGCGAATGAAAGGCGTATACTGTCACTTGTACTGATCGTAGAGTGGTCCCTGCAACTCGGGAGTAAAACCAGTGGTATCTAAATCAATGCTGTTTATTAAGTCTAATACCACAACTATTTATAGTAATTATACTACTGTCCCATTTGCAAAAAATAAATAATTGCAATTTAATGTGGCGCATAAATTCAAATTACATTGTGCTCTTTTGCGTCCTTGATATTATTGACTTACTGCTGACTGAGTTTGCTGCAATTTCTTCATGCTACACTATAATTATGAAAGTTACTATTAACTATGAACAATGATTGCAAAATGATGCAGGTCCTGTTCAATTTGAGATTTAACGGTGTTGAGCTTAAATTTAAATTTTTAAACTTATTAATTTTAAAATTTTTAAATTTTTAAATTTTTAAATTTTTAAATTTTAAAATTTTAAAATTTTAAAATTTTAAAATTTTAAAATTTTAAAACTTAAATTTTTAAATTTTTAAATTTTTAAATTTTTAAATTTTTAAATTTTTAAATTTTAAATTTTAAATTTTAAATTTTAAATTTTTAAATTTTAAATTTTAAATTTTTAAATTTTAAATTTTTAAATTTTAAATTTTAAATTTTAAATTTTTAAATTTTAAATTTTTAAATTTTAAATTTTTAAATTTTTAAATTTTAAATTTTAAATTTTTAAATTTTAAATTTTAAATTTTAAATTTAAATTTTAAATTTTAAATTTTAAATTTTAAATTTTTAAATTTTAAATTTTAAATTTCTAAATTTTAATTTTTAATTTTTAATTTTAAAATTTTTAAGTTCTTAAATTATAAAATTTTGAAATTTTGAAATTTTGAAATTTTGAAATTTTGAAATTTTGAAATTTTGAAATTTTAAATGTTTAAATTTTTAAATGTTTAAATTTTTGAATTTTTGAATTTTTGAATTTTTGAATTTTTGAATTTTTGAATTTTTGAATTTTTGAATTTTTCAATTTTTTTGTTTGTTTTTGACAAGCGGACAAACTCAGGCGCGAATTAAATAAAATTTGCCACTATTATCACGTGCCCTTACCATGTAGTAGATAAGAAAACCTGAGAGTTCTTGTGATTTTTACTGAATAGTTATGCTGCAACATTATTTTGACCGTGAAGTAAAGTGTGATGCATACCTTTGAACTCTTTGCAGCGAATTATAACTTTGTGGTTCTAACGGTATATTGATAATATCTAAACACTGATTTGTAAAATGTTTCTTTTTGTAGCAATTACAAGCCACCATACGATTATATCTTGCTACGTAAGCCGTGGATTAGTCCAACCTGTGTGGTGGCGACTTGGATTTATTACTTATTAGTATTAACATTCGATGGAAAGTTGCTCTTTAGATGACCTAACGATTCAAGTGATTGCACTTATGATTAAAATATTGTATTCGTTCTTTGAGCGTCAGAACGTCTTCAGCTATTTTAGTGTTTTCACAATTACGAATTGTGTTATAATCTAATTTGGGTGTGGTATTTTTACTTAACAAGAGATCCCAATATTCAACGTGTTAATTTAGGTATTTTAATAATTTTAAATTTAAATTACAAGTGTTCATTGCGTTTCTTACAAATTCTGGCGAGTTTTCCACTACCGTCGCTATATTACATAGATCACGTATGTGGTTTTCGATAATGAGGAGTTTATTCTCATAATCTGACATTCCTAGGTCTGGAACCAAAGTGGCTGCATCACCTTTTAAGCAGTATTTCAGATGTTGAAACGATGAATTTTTTGATATTATTTAATCTAACATCATTGTAAATTAGTGAGTTAAATGTCTCAAAAAAACATGTGACAAACTTAACCGAGGTAGTTGCTAACTATTGGAGTAGGAGGGCACTTGAGGAAGTGATGTCATCAGTGTGGTGGAGGGTAGTGTGTGGGAAGAGAGGGGGTGGGAGTGGGTTGTGAGGGTGTGGTCGGCTTCTTTTGCGGGGCGTTCTTCAATCTTTGATGAAATTTTCAACCCCTTGAAGGTGTTTTACCCCTAATTAGTGACCTTTGGGCGGGGCCTGCTTCTTTGCGGGGCGATTCTCAAACCCTTGATGGAGTTTTCAGCCCCTTGACTGTATTTTTACTCCTGTTTAAGGCCTTTTTGCCAGTCCGCCCCAGTGTTTAGGGTGTAGGAGGGGTGTGGGGGTATTCACGTGACATTCTCGCCTCTAATTAAATCCTTTTTTGCAGCCCCCGAAGGTAGGCATACAAAGTTCTGATTGGTGGGATTGGTAGTAGACCACGCCGCTTAGTTTCTGATTGGTCCATTGTCTCCGCCCATGGCTTCTGATTGGTCGAGGGGCGTGGCCTGTCGCCCATTCTTGGTTTGGAGGTCATTTTGTCAGTCATGGCGGAAATAGAATCCTAATAAGAGTTTCATAAGATGGCTGCCATTTTGTTTTTTAATTATAGGACATTAGCAAAGTCCTCCGCTATTTTGTATGATGTCATAATCAAAGCCATTTTGTAGGGAGAAATAAATTCAAGGTGTTGATCTGAAATCGTGTTCTATCAAATCGGGGGCCTAATGTTAACTTATGAGAGAGGTATAGAGTTTTGCAACTTGCTTTCGGGTCTTGGCACCCTGGTTCCTTTACCGGAAATTTGAATTTTTATTCTAATATGGGGCCCTAATTCTAACATGTAAGATAGGTATAGGCCTTCGGAACTTGCTTTCGGGTGTTATCCCCGTCGTGACCCCCTTACCCCAAAATTTGAATTTGTTTGTGGCGCCATCTATTTCTGTGTAGTCTAATGAATGTTTTCTGCAATAGAAGTGGATCCACCTAGCGGTATATTTTAAAACCACATACAGATCACTGTAATGGTTATGGAGGAAATAAGAGGCCCTAGTTCTAACTTGTGAGATAGGTATAAGACGTCTACAGCCGTTTTCAGGGCTTAGTCCACTGTTACGCACAGCTTATTATGGCTTTAATTATGAGTCATAATTTAATTTATAAATAAAAAGATAAAGGGTTTTAATCATTTAGTATAAGTAATACTATTTTGGGACTTAAAACTAATGAAAATTTTCTCTAATAGTCGCTGGCCTTATTGAAAATGAAAAAATAATTAAAATATTTAACCTACAAGATCTGCCTTAGCGGAAACACCTCTGTCATAAAGGGCTTTAAATGTATAAACAAGCCTGAACCTCCTAACTCGTTGTTAATCTGTTTATAAAAAAGATAAAGGGTTTTAATCACTTATTATAAGTAATACTATTTTTAGATTTAAAACTAATGAATGTTTTCTGTAATAGGGACTGGCGCTATCGTAAATGGAATAATCACAATTAAAATATTTCACATACAAGATCAGCCTTAGCGAAAGCACCTCGGTCAACAGGGCGTTAGATTTATAACCAAGCCTGAACGTCGTAAGTCGTTATTATTTTCTTTTTAGTTATGAGTCTTAATGAAATTTTGACAGCTATTGTTTTTTGGCGGTCAATAAAATCAGTTGAAGCATATCAAACCAAATCAATCAGCCTCGATCAAATCAAACAAATCAATTAAGCAAATAAGTCTCAAACAAATCACTCTAGATCAAATCAAACAATCAGATCAATCACAATCAATCAAAGCAATTAACCAAATCAGTCAAATCAATCAACCTCAATCAAATCAAACCAGAAGCTGAGTTAAAAATTCTTCATAAACTTCAGGTAACAATTCTCCCACTGTATATACCTAACCTTGTCTTGTCTCCGATACACACATAATATCAAAGCTTTCTTTCACTCATTACATTCGGAATTTCGAACTTTTACCATAGATACATCTAACATTCCACGTACAAACTCGCTATTCTTTCCATGCACTGTTGTCAGCAGCGGGGTATGTCTGTTTCGATCATGACCACCCCTTGTAGCCTGGTCGATTCGAGGCATTCGTATTGTTATTTTTAGTAATTAAACTAGCAGGCAGACTGGTTACTAGCCAAATCGTGCCCTGGACGATGAAATATTCCTTACTAACGGCATAGTCCCACTACCGGTCTGTGCTGGCGCTCATATGACTGTTGCCCCGACAAGAAAGGGAGTAAGAAGTAGAATGTGTATACTTTATGTATATATGTATATATATATATATATATATATATATATATATATATATATATATATATATATATATATATATATATATATATATATATATATATATATATATATATATATATAATATATATATATATATATATATATATATATATATATATATATATATATATATATATATATAGTAGGTAAGTTTGGATACTTTGGAACACATAATTCCAAGGTCCCACAATTGCAGTATCTGACCTACTTTCACAAGGCCCCACACGCCCAAGGTTATACAACAGCGGCCTACTTTACCAAGGTCACACACCAAGAAGGCCACTCGTATTCCCTACTTCCTCCAGGTCCCACAAGCTTACACAATACCAAGACCAGTCATCTTATACATTAGCAAGGTCATTTGTGATGACCACGCACTGAACGCTACCTGTGTATCCTATCTATTCACCTTACTTTACGCTGAGCTGATACACACTCTAGAAACAAAAAAAAAGAAAACGATATATTAATATATTTATTTCCCGTATAAACAAAGACATGCACAATTATATTATTCAGAAATATGATTCTCTTTAGGAATAAAACATTTTGATTTAGTACTAGTGCAAAAGGTTCTTTCCACTTCCGTTTCATTACATCTGCGTGGACGTGGTGCAAGTAACTGAGCATACGTGCAGTGTGATGCCCATCGGAGATGCTCCTGTAACGGATTGTCAGATGGCTGCCATCGGTTTATTCTAACCCCACACAGGAAGCATTCAACCGTGTCGTCTGCAGATGTGGAAATGAACCCTGGCACAGCAAGCGATGAAGGCGAGTAAACTCCAGACCATGTTCGATACGTTAGTACGCGTTTATCGAAACAGTTGTAATACTGAGGATAATAAAAGTTTCGTGGCACGTCGCACATGATTTAACTGCTGAAGAAAGTAATCGAATGACAGAATAATTTATTACATACAATACATAGCAAAAAATATTAATAGTCCACATAACAAACTTCGTCACACAGGTAACACGAGTCATCGTCTTATATATCATATAACGTGGTTAGGGGTGCTCTAAATGATAAGTACCAGTATTCATTATGTGATATGCGGTAAAAAATTGCCCATCGCTCCATATGGGTGTGGTGGTCAACCACGCGGTAATCTCGTGGTTGCAACGTGGAGTAGCATGCATGGCATAAATGCATACCACCAGCCAAATGGTAGCGAATGTACAGGGTGATTATGTGAGAGTAATATTTCAAACTACTACCAGAGACGTGTTCGTAGATTCGCTTGCCCAAGGTGTCGAACCATGCCGAATCCCACTTTACATCTTCATATTGTTTCCGAAGCACTGTTGTTGTAGTAGGTGGTAGTAATTCTCTTTTTTCAAATTTTACCCAGTTAGGTATAAGTTTACATACTTGTCGCACAGTAAGATTAAGTAGTGATAATGGTTGGTAGACCTCAGGCGTATTCCAATCGTCTTGAACAGGGGTAGCTGACATACTGAATGTCGTGAAAACTGTACAATAGTATACGTGTTATCCCTCCTTTTTAACTCAAAAAGGAACTTGTGGAGGCGTAGATAATTTCGTGTAAGAAGTAGGTGACCTCGGTTTTGTATTGAAGAGGAAGGAGAGCTAACCTTAACCAAATGATTGACAGAAAACCTTCAAACAGTGGACCTTCCAGTATTGACAGGTAGCCTTGAAACAGTGAAGCTGTCAAGGTCGTTGTAGTAATACGTGTTAATAATATCGAGGTCACGTCACTGACCCTGTAGATAAAAAAAGAGAGGGGAAGGTGGGATATATATATACAGAGGGAGTGCATGTGAAGCCAGTATCGTACATAATGGAGATCATCTTACGTCAAGCGGTTGAAAAGACGAAGATTGCCAGTATTATAAATTCAAGTGTCGTGATGATTTAATTAGTAATATGCATTATTTCATAAACAAAAGTAAGTCGAAGTATGTTAGTGTCGGTCTCTGTTACCCCGATTCAATTTTGAAGCAATCGTGAAACTTGGTGGATCTAAGAGTATTGGAGTGACGTTTGATAAGAAGGAATGGCATTTACTTATGAACAATCAGGGAATAATTACAAATTATTTCAACTTAACGGAAGGACCATGGCTACCTACAAAGATGGGCTCGAAAACTGTATCGTATGAAACTATTAACAAGAAGAAAGTTATTCGCATCAATGATTGTGAAGAATCAGAAATCTATTTAGGTTGGGAGTCTATAGAACAGTTATGGAGATAATAAGTTATGGATTGGATCTAATAGTTACTATGAACTTTTCATTATTTTATAATAAAATAATAAGTGCAGCAGCGGAAATGTCTGAGCTTGTCATAGGCAGGTTAATAGCACCATTGCATGATATATTCGATCCCAATATAGTATGTTTTATGGAAATTCTTGAATTTGACAAGGAAAAAGTGAACATTCATGTAGAAGTTGCCAAAGCTGAAAAGTAAAAAGTGGGGGTAACGATCATATAGAGAACAGGGATATATAATATATGTTAGTCAATATGTGGATGTGTTATAGTGCAGAGTCGTGGCCTAAAGCTGTGGACTGTGTTAGTGCAGTGCAAAGACTAATGTGTCAATTGCAATCATTAGAATTTGATGCTGAACATGAAAAAGTGTATGGGATGTGTAGGTTTAGTGATGACCATTTAGATAATTTAGTTAAATATGGGGGAGGAATACGTCTTTGTGAGAAATATTTGCAAACGCATGATGATGATGTTATGTGCATTTGTTGTATGAATCGATTAATAGAAGACCTTAAAGAAATATCTTTAGAGCAATTTGTACACGAAATAGAACGGTATTTACCAAATTATGAGTCATTAGATAACGACTCGCCAAGTAAAGGAGGTGTGCATTAATGAGTCCAAAAACGTACTTCACTGTATAATAGCATGGAACGTGGCGCATAGGCAGGCACGAAAGGGTGAATGGGAATGATTAGCTACAGATTCTGCCCGATTTAAAAAAAAGTATAGAAGACTGTGATACTATAATCTCACCAATCCTCGAAAATCAGAACGGACGGTGTCTGTTTGTCAAACGCTTTAGTAGTATGTGTATATGTATATGTTAACATAAATAAAAAATGTAAAGTAAAAGAAATTATTTATTGCATAATAATAGTACAATATATACAAGTAAGCGTACATAACATATTATATAATATCTTCGTTGGAAATCCAGGAATTGTGAGAATTATCGAGACCCAGCCACTTAACGAGAGATTTACTCCCTTGACGTCGGAATACGCGTTCAACTAGGTGAATTTCAGGTTGTTTAACACTTTGAAGTTGCGGCTCATAGAACCGTCCTTGAATCTCTTCGTCACGACTATCGCGTAAAGTGTAGGTGATTGGGATTGAACGTTTTACTGTTGATATTTGAAAGACTTCGTAACTTCAATTAGGCTAATGCGCACGTAATCCCTCACTCGAAATTTAGGTGTCTTAGTATCAAGAACTTTATGACATTTTAAATGGTTCAAAATATCTGCAACATTATTTTCCGTTACATCCAACGGTTTGTTTCTTATTGTTTTATGCTTCCTGGAATTATAGTCGGCAACAATACGAGGTAATATTGCTAACCACTTGTAGGATCCTTGCATACTGATTGTTTTCCACGTTATTGCTTTAAGAATGCGATTTACACGTTTCACTATACTACTTTTCAAAGTGGAATAACTACTATAATGATTGATTTGGAACCATTTCATCACTTTTTTAAATTCCGCATTATAAAATTCTGTTCCCATATCAGTTTGTATATGTGTAGGCGTTCTTTTCAAACCAACAGAAGTTTATCCATTACATCTGCAACTAGTTTACCATTCTTGCATTTGATGGGGAATGCCCAGACATATTTAGAGAAAGCATTTATTATCACTAAAATGTATCGAAATCCCTTATTCACTCGAGCATATGGGATCATTTCCAGCAAATCGGCTTGGAATAGATCATTTAACACTTTGAGTACTACACAACGCCGCGGAAAATTTCTCCTTGCTGGTTTGTGCAGTTCTTCAACATCAGCTTTACTCATTTTTCGCTTTGGATTTTAGAAGAATCTCTATGATGAATAATTGTTCTCTCGTAAATTCGACATCTTCTGGTATTATAGGCTGAATAACAGCTTCTTTACGAATAGTTCTATTAATTATATACAGCGGCGTCGTATATAGTATATCATCCACTTGAAGATGAAGAATGTGAGGTGACCACATACAATTAGTTATTGTTCACTGTGTATAAGGAAACAAATATTTTCCATCTTTACCCAATAGAATATTTACTGTCTTCTTATGCAATAAATCTTGCAAGGTTAAATAAGTTTCGTAATATATATCACCTAGTTTCGTGCCATCACTGTGCGAGGCATCACTGTGATGCTGAGTAATATGTTTACCAAATTTATCTATTGTCTTTTGATAATGAAGGTGCCTACCAAATTAACCTATTGGCATTACTGATGAACATGCAGTACTGTCTTTAGTAATAGTCGTTGTAACAATGAAACGAAATGAGTATAGTGATAGGTTTATTACAAGAGACGTTACTTTATTACTTTTGCGTTACGTAGTTCGTCAATTATATATATTATTTCGTTGTGATTGCTAGTGTTTCCTGCTGACATTGATTCTAATAATTCCCTTAACCAATCTACTAACTTATTCGGATTATTCCAAGGTACAAACTCAATAGATTTGTTATTGTAACAGTTGCATCCCACCTCCTCTTTCAGACATAGAAGTTGTTCGAGACCTGGTAGCTGGAAGTGCAAGTGATGAAGTAGAGAACGTTTTCTAGGTTGAAGTAATGGTCTAATGATCTCAGTGTATTTCTTACTATTATTTCCTCTGATTTGGTTATTAGGGTTATAATTACGTCGGGCAGCATTTGTACGACGCAAAATATCATTATATTGCTGTAGATCACGTTTATTGAATCCCGTAGGCACTTTTTTAAAGAGTAGTTCATATAATCCCAGTGTGCCCTCATAGTCTAAGGATGATTCATCAGGAATAGCGATACGAAAATTTTCTCCCATAAAGGCTAGTTCAGCATCGCCAATAAAAAATTTCTCTGCTTCCGGAACAAAATGTACACCATATGTCAAGTCATAATCGTCTTCGGTATATGTAAATATACCTTCGACATAGTACTTTGCTAATCCTTCATACTGATTGAGATACTCTTCAAAGGCGGGTTGCGATCCAGTAGCTAACAGTTCTGCTTTTAATTGTTGTAAAATAGGAAATTCCACCTCGTCGTCAGTGGTATCAGCAATCGCAGTTTGCTGTACAGGTCGTTGTATGGTGTCAGGAACAAGAGTACGTGGAGCCTTATGTAATCCAAACCCTTTAGGCGTATGAATTTCATTTACCTGTGCAACGGGTTCAGTTTTTCCTACTTCTGGTGTACGGGGTTCAGCTTTGATGAGAGAACCGTTTTGTTTAGTAATCAATTGTGTTAATGGTTGTGTGATTGGTTAAAGTGTGCTTCCATTGCACGTTATGTAAGTGCTGTGTCTTCTTTGAAATTAGCATATTTTTTCCACACACTCTTGCGAGCACGTGAAATGTCTTGTACTAAGCGCTGCTCCATTACGACTGCATGGATACAGTACTACTGCAATATGAATAGCGCAATGAAACAGTCAAATCTTTTATGGTAACGACCTGCATTAACGTCACTTTCTTTATCAATCACAAGAAATCCGAATTTGTCACGCCAGCAACAGAAACACAAGTTTTTAAATCTATCACATGACATATCGACATTAACGTTATCATCATACACATGCTTAAGGTTAGTGTTACCTTGTTGAAAAAGAATAAGTAAATTTGCATTATCACGTATAAGCTGTTTTGGAATTGAAGAATAAGTTTGACACAGATAGAAACAATCATTATTTCGATGTCTGCCAAAACAGAGATGATCTCTTATTTCATTTTGTTTATGACACGCTACATCATCAAAAATCATTATTGAATTTTTACGGGAATCACTAGGGGATATAACATCACTGTTTGCACTGTATTCAAAATACCCGGCTTATTTTATGGGTTCCATTAAATTTCGCAGGTATTGGTATTTCGGTTGGTATAATGATCTGCAGTATACATATATATTTTTGAATCGTAAACCATTTGGATGTTCTAATAAGGTAATCATAACATTTGTTTTCCCGCAACCGGACGGACCGACGGTTATGCCTCGTTTACATCCTCCTTTTAGTAAACCGCTATGTTTAGAGTAGCGTTCCTTGTTCGAAGTGTTGTGATAATTTTTGATAGGTAATTCTGTATCTTGTGGAATGAAACGGATGTCACCCATCACAGTACTGAACCAGCGTGTGAATGATGTTAATATATATATATATATATATATATATATATATATATATATATATATATATATATATATATATATAAATCAAGCAATCATTATTGCGTCCGTACGTAATTCGTTAATTTGGCGTCACCTAGAACAAGACGTATTCTCTGATATTTTATTGAAGTATATAGGTCAGCATTTTTTTCTAAGTTCTATGGTCTATTCCATATGTTTCTAGCTTTTTTTTTACTATATACATAATTTTTGTACGTTTGACAATCATTCTGGAACCCGTACATTAAAGTACTGCACTAAAAATCATTACGGCGTCTTGCTGCGTTGCATGCCCTCTTAATGTAACAAAGCAATCATTTTGGCATCTCGGATTAGAATATGCATAATGTTGTTGTTGCAAACATTTAGGCGTCAATATGTTTTATATTAATAGTTTGTGAGCAACCAGTTTGACGTCTGCTTTCATATTATCCAAAAATTTTATGAATGTTTCATTTTGGCGTCTTAGTTTAAAATATACACAATGTTCTTGTTGCAAACATATTGGCGTCTACATATTGCAATTAATAGTTTATGTGCAATCAGTTTTAGGTCTGCTTTCATCTAATTCGAAAAATATATGTTCTATCACCAAAGAACTAGCCGATCATTTTGACGTCTTAGTTAAAGATATACATATTGTTATTATTACAGCATATGAGCGTCAAGGTCTATTCATATATGTTCAAATAAAATCAATACAATACTTATGTTATTTAAATAGCTCCCAATGTAGAAGAGATACATTTATCAAGTAAGGGTAAAGTACAGGAAAGCAGTGAATAATGGGTGCGTACTAGAATTTTGAGTTTGGTACAATCAGCCTATTTCAACCACTTTAATTATCAGACAAACAATTTGATGAATTTATTTTCCACTTTTTAGTTATTTAAAAATTATAATATCTTCATCACCATTCAATCCAAAGAAAGTCCCTGGTTAGAACCTGTTTTAGGCGTGGATGTTTGTTAAGGTGTCGCTAAAAAGATCGCCGACAATTGGTCACGCGAAAATTGTCGCGCACATTTGAGCGCGCTCAAAATATCGCCAGCGAAAAAAGGGCGCCGACGAAAAAAGATCGCAGACAAATGGTGGCACTAAAAAATTTAAATTTTTGTTAACAATTATCTAAATACCAAACTGAAACACTGCGACGCGGCGTTGATTTCACTCAGTACACTCTAAATTTGAAGGTGAGTGTGTAGATCGTTTGGATCGACGCCACCAGAGACGACAACCGCAGTTTTCAAGAAATCTTTGGAATTGTTTTGAATTCATAGAGGAAGTCATACCATATACAAACTATTCTGCAGAAGGATGGCACAATAGTGTTTCCTCTATATTAAATGCAGCACATCTAAATTTGTAGAAATTTATCAATTCGTTAAAGAAAGAGGAAAGTTTACATTGTTTGAAAATTGAACACTACATAGCTGGAAACGAACAGCCACTCAAAAAAATTTGTAAAGATACGGCGCAGCGACAGAAAACTATTTGTCAATAATATGCCAATCATCCACATTAGGATTATTTAAGGGCGGTTACTCATAACTTCGAGGTACAAATATAAAAAGCAGAAAAGCAAGAACCAACAAAAAAAAAAATAAAAAAATCATAAAATATGAAAACATAAAAAAAAAACTTTTAAACATGGCAGTTATTAACTGCCAGTCCTAAGCCTGGATAAAATGTGGAGGAATGTTTAATAGTTATATTTTTCTACGCGACATTTTCTCACGCGATCATTTGTCCGCGACCTTTTTTCGGTGGCGGCCTTTTGATGTGCGTTCAAATGTGCGCGACATTTTTTCGCGCGACCAATTGTCCGCGACCTTTTTTCGTACATTCGTTTTTTTAAGTATAGTGAATTAGATGTAGAGCAGCCTTGCATAAAACCCCGCCTTTTGAAAGTCAATAAAAATTTTCAACAGAGAAAAGAATGATACAGGTTCAGTGGAAGCATTGTGTGTCGCCCTATTATTAGGAACTAGTAGTACTGTTTATGGACATGGATGGTGTCGTACTCATTATACCTCTGAGTATAACACAAAGTACTCAACTTTAGTTCTAAAAGTACAAATACGCCAGCGACATGGACGTCCTGATAAACGATAAACACACATGCACCCATGCTTGCACATGTACTGACGCACAAGCACAGACGCGCGCATGCGCAGACACGAGGTTAATTATAGAACTGGTTTCTAAACGCCCTAAACGGTACTAATTTAACTTGGTCGCACTAAAATATAATTTTGATAAATAAACGGTCTCATCGTAACAAGTTACTACGTAATTCAAAATTAAGACACTTGTTTCTTAATCTACATTCTGCAGATCGTTAGAGGTTTACTAAGCAAAATCCAAGAATGAATATACTTCGCGGTAAAACTTTCGGTTAAACTATCTACCTCTAAGAATTGAAACAAATACTAATTCAAAATTAAATCTATGAAGTGTCGATTAAAACTATGAATTTGGTGTACAAAGTTATTTAATTAATTTTAAACGGATTTTTATATTTGTACACACACAAATATAGAAGCGAATCGAAATGCGATTTAAAAGTCACCCTTTTAAAATAAGGGTAATAATGTCATCTCAACTGTTAATAATAAGTAAATTTTGCATTGATTATATCATCTGGTAACGTTCGAATCAACTGGGTGTCCCAAGCAAAATTACTAATACAAACAACCGTCGTAGTTATCTACCTATGACAAAACTGTAAAACATATTAACCAATTTGCATTTTTAATTTTTACATTTATCTGTAAATTTTATTATTTTCTGGGTGTGTACATAGAATGGTGTATTTGAGGTGCATGAGGTAGCTAATCTTGCTTAGAATAAACAGTATGTATATATGTTAATATATGACTTCAGAATGATTTACAAAATAATGCATGTGTGAGTTCATAATGATGTTAAGTAATATTAATTGTATATCTAGGTAGAATGACGCCAGAAGGCTGTAGACCGTAAATATGAAATTACTTCAAATTAAATAAGAAAGAATATTAGAATTGGTTTTACAGTGTTGCGTTTAAAAACGCCTGAAAGATTGTAAATGTACAGAATAAATACAATAAAAGTATATTTAGAAATAGCGCCGTGACGGCAAAGTGCTGAACTAAGTTTGTATACAATTTTACGAATTACACGATTTTGGCGTCGACAAGTTTTTAAAAAATCTCAACGTAGGAGTATGGAATGGGCCCCATACTGAGAATGAGTATTACAGGATTCTATCAGAATTGTCTTTTATCAACGGTGCTTCTCTAACACTCATACCAAGAAAATTATTAAGGATTGTAATCTGGCGTCCATATACAGACGCCACTTTGCAAAGTGTAGCCAGGTTGATGGTAAATGCCAAATAGATGGACGCAAAAATGATAGAATGATGTATATATATATATACGTCATATGCATAAAACTAGTTTAGTATTGGAGTATCAGTCAGTCTGGTATGAAGTATAGCTCCAGTGTAATAGTAAGCGAAAGGGTTCAGGATGAATTAATACCTTAATAAATAAATTACCCGTGGAGTTGCATATACCTGGGTACAGATACTGCGGACCAGGCACTCGGTTACAAGAACGATTAGCTCGCGGTGATACTGGTATTAACCAATTTGACGAAGCGTGCAAAGAACACGATATTGCATACTCCCAGTCCAACGATCTAACACAGCGCCACATGGCCGATAAGACTTTGCAACATAAGGCTTGGAACAGATTTCGTTCCACAAACGCCTCCTTTGGAGAGAGGGCTGCAGCATTAACCATAGCCGGTGTAATGAAAGGAAAGCGGACAATGGGAATGGGAAGCAAACCACGGGCAGGAAAAAGGAGAGTAGGAATGGGAAGCAAATTGCGACGAAGAAAGCGTGCTTCTAGAAACAGAACAATTTCGTTTAACAAAGCAATCCTTTTAGCAAGACGTCGTGTTGGTGGGAAACTTCGATTATCTTTAAAAGCCACAATACAACAAGCCTTAAGCGCTCTGAAACACAACAAAAATTATGATGTCCAAGAACAGAATATTACCAATACCAAAACGTGGGGGATTTATACCTCTTATTCCCCTCTTTGCAGCATTAGGAGCTTTAGGTTCTTTAGGTGGAGGTGCTGCTGCAGTGGCGAGGGCAGTTACTGACGCAAACTCCGCGACAAAAACGTTAGAAGAAACCAAACGAGACAATCAAGCAATGGAAACAACAGCCTTAGGAAAGCGTTTATATATGAAACCATATAAACGAGGTTTAGGCTTATATTTACAACCGTATGCAAAAAACTCCCACTGAAGCTGCCACGTCACGCCTTAAGTAATATTGAGCTATCAAAATTTGTTGAGCAATTAAAGATCCCCTACTTTAGAGGAATACATATGCGAGATAATTTACCTACACGGATCCATACAAATGAATGTGGTATCGTGAATCTGGATGATCAAAATAACAGGGGAGCACACTAGACAGCTTACATCAAGCGTAATAGACATATTACATATTAATTAATTAGCATAGAACATATTAAACCACCCATTGAATTACTTCACTATTTTAAAAGTGATGGTAGCAAAAACATAATTAATAATAATAATAATAATAATAATAATAATGTCTTTATTTGGACACAAAGAATATACATAAGCTAAATGACCAGCTGCTATGCGGATTACGATGTCCAAAGGGCGAAGTTCACTTTCGATGCTAACTGTCAGTGCTCTTCCACTTAGCCCGACAAATTATAATTTCCAATAGACGGATGAGCTGAGTATGAGTAATACATGCAATGAAAAAGTTTTAAATAAGGAAATGAAATGACAATAGAGATGAAATGGGACGTGTATATATGTAGTAACTTAACGGTAGTAACTTAAATGTAGTAACTTAACGGTTGATTGATTATAATTTCACCAAGGTGCAACACTTAAACACATACAACTGTGTTCATTTGGTCCTACGATTTTTATATGACTGTTCGTTCTGATTGACAGTAGTCGTTACGTGATCGTAATGTCGTACACATTTACATTTACCGGTAAAAGCTGTATCTTGCAAGCCACATTTAACCCACCTATTTTTATTGATAATGAGGCGGAATATGTAATGGGGTTGAGTAGTCTTGAATCTTTCAATACTATACAGAACGTTACTTCAAAGAATAACAAACTTGTATTTGGAAAAGAGAGAATTAAAGTGCCACTAGGACCATACGAAATTACGGATTTCAATAAATATATTAACGAGACAGTGAAGGAATCAAGAGGATATATTACTTTACGAGCGAATAATAATACTATGAAAGCAAATATGAAAGCAACCCATGACATTAACTTCAATGTAGAAAATTCGATTGGACCTATGCTGGGATTCAACAAAACTGGTTACCAAGGTAAAAAAGTACATAACTCTGATAATCCTATAAGCATTATAAAAATTAACTCATTAATTATCGAGTGTAATATAACAAGTGGCAGTTTTAAAAATGGTGAGTCATCACATGTAATTCATCAATTCTTCCCCAGTGTACCAGCTGGATATAAAATAATTGAATCCCCTCAACATGTCATCTGTTTACCTATCAATACATCTACCATTTCAACAATAACACTTAAAATAATAGTCCAAGACGGAGATCTCATCAATTTTAATGGGGAACTCATAACGATAGGACTACATTTAAAGAAAATATGTTGACGCGGTATGATACATGTGCATGTAAAAAGAGCACGGTGAACTATAGAAGATCGAAGCGTGGAAACCCAAGAGCCAGTAAGCGTTCAGCGATCAAAGTATTGCCAGCGCAGAACAAGGCACTCTTGGAAAGTCTCGGTTTTGACAGTACTACAATGAGTATATTAAACGTTAACAAAAAAGTTGTCGTTGATAATGCGATGGTAAATTCCGAACTCCACGCCCATCAGCCATATACTACGAGATTTGGAAACAATGATGAAATCAGGATACCCATTCAAGAAGACGTGTGCACTTTACCATCAGAAAGCTATGTCTACGTAGAGGGAAGATTGTTGAAGCAGGATGATACTGTATTTAACACCGCACGGTTTGTTAATAATGGTATCGCAATCTTATTCAGTGAAATTCGACATGAAATGAATGGTATAGTGGTAGATTCCGTAACTAAAGTAGGAATAATGTCGACAATGAAAGGATTGGTATCATTGACATCTAATGATCTCGCTCGTTATGAAAATGCGGGTTGATTTCCTACCTCAAATAGCACACTAACAAATTCACAAGGGTATTTTAATGTTTGTATACCATTGCGACTGCTACTCGGCTTTGATGAAGACTACAATAAGGTGATTTTGAACATTAGACAAGAACTGGTTTTAATTCCCAGGAATACTGATAACGACGCAGTAATTACAACTGCTGAGGAAGCATTAAAAGTTAACGTAGATAAAATATATTGGAAAGTTCCGCATATCATTCCAGCATTAGCGGAGGAATTGTCGTTAACCAAGTACATTGATAAAAATGTAAATACTCCAGTAGCATTTAGAAGTTGTGAAACTCACATATATCCCGCCGTTCCAGCAACAGATAAGCATACATGGGCAATCAAAACATCTACTAGTATAGAAACATCTAGATACATTATTATAGGATTTCAAACTGAGCGAGAGAATAATGTTCTGCAAAATATGAGCAGATTCGATAAATGTGCACTAAATAATATTCGGGTGTTTCTTAACACGGACCGTTATCCGTATGATTTAAGCGTTAATTATGATAACAATTGCTTTGCTACGTTGTATGAAATGTTCGCTAAATTCCAGATGTCATATTATCAAAGAGATGGTCAACCATTACACACACCTACGCAATTTACGTCAGCTGCACCATTGTTAGTGGTAGATTGCTCAAATCAAAAAGAGGCATTACACTCTAAAGCTGTAGTTGTTCGTGAAGAATTCGAAACATCAGCCAACATACCCGCCAATACGATGCATACTGTGTTATACTCCATGACCGTTTAGTTACGTACAACGTGTTAACCAAATCAGTACGACAATTGTAATACAATGTCCGTCATAACCAGCACTGTATGAAATGGGAAGAGGGGCAGACAGCCACATCACTTTCGAATAATTCTCAACCGATTGATTCAACCAACACATTCTGCCTATGTCAAGGGTAGAGAGAAAGCAGATTACATCATAAACTGTTTGTCCCAGTCCGTTATTGAACTTGATGAACATCCCGCTCTTCCTCCTTTGCAACCAGTTTGATTCTATCATTGTCAATCATCATGCATCTGCGCTCTGGCTAATGTATACTATCTCTATGATACATATGTAGTGCAATAAACTCTGTACGCTTTTTTAAATAAAAAATTGTAAATGTTTGTTATGTTTATTTCTTTATATCACACAATATTTTGTGCATTCTGTATATATTCTCTCGATAAGGAATTGTTACATAATAATAATATTTATATATATATATATATATATATATATATATATATATATATATATATATATATATATATATATATATATTCCACAAAGAACGATATTGCAGTGACTACTCAAACTGAGATGTTACCTTGGTCTGCAGATTACCGTTAACTAATATTAATACTAGTTTCCTTATCGAGTTAGTATATCTAAAGCTACCAAGTGCCAGTACCCAAACTATCTATACCTTCTGGATCATACAAATTTATTTCCTAGCAACCTCAGTAAACCGCTCAGCGGATCGACGTTCTCCAATTCGGTAATTCTCCAATGCCCCACGCCAATGTTGAACATGTATCACGTAATCGATACCGTTTGTCATCCTGGGACCTAAATGCAATTTTGTTTAACATTTCATATATATATATATATATATATATATATATATATATATATATATATATATATATATATATATATATATATATATGTATATAGTTTGTAGTCTACCTCCGTCAACACTTTTGAATAAAACTTTCTTAACGCCTTTAGCTTTCTTAACGACTTCGTTGTCAGTAATCTTTAAACAGTATGATTTGGATCCAGCACCATAAAAATATTGGATCCCTTTCCCTGCATACTCACTTTCATTCTTCCGACGACGGAGGTATTCGTTGTAATACCATGCAGACCGTTTTGATAGATAGATGTGCCATATTCATCAACATTATTCCGCATATGTTTCTGTATAGAGCAACTTTACATTATTGCCATAATGACTCCGCAAGATATTGTAAAAAAACGATACATTATAATTTTCGAAAGATTCAAAATACTAAATCATATATATACGGGTTTGTCATACGTAACGACCTGTTTCCACAATTCCACCGCAAATAAGTTGTTCGTAAATTGAATAAAATTTTTGAAGTGTGGTTTTGTGACGTACCGTGCTAGACCCACACGACGACCGTTGTTTCCTAATGTGTTAATAACTTGATAACTCTTCTTTTGTCAACATTCTCCATTGTTTTACCAAATATACCATTGTTCATACCCTTTGTTCTTTGCTTGATTTCGGAGTGCTGTGTTAAGGTCTATGTATGGTACTAGCCATGGACTTTGACGAAAGCGTAAAACCCTATGAATATGAGTAACAATTAAACCATGCTCTATACATTGTTATAAATATCGGTATTGTATAACATAATTGGTCTTATCACACAGGTTCGGAATTAAGGGTAAAAGGGTACTCATTGTGTTCATCATGCAGGTGGTGTGGATAATGTATTCCTCTAGTACATACCCAACATTGTCTCATCAGTAATCTTCAGTACATCAAATTTTGTTATTTCCTCTTGAGTTAACCACATAAACCCATCGAGTGGAAGGTATTGCCGCATACTCCATCCGTATAAGTTGGTGGCATCCAAATACTGTAAAAAAACTTTAGGACCATTAGGATCATAATTAGGAACAAACTCATTGTTAGCAATGCTTCTCCGCTTGATACAAGTACTCACTCCACCACGAATACCTTTCTTGAAAAAGTGGTACATATCCATACCAGTTAATAATTCTAGATCTACTTTAGTACATTTGAACATAGCATCCCACGCAAATCCGGGTAGAGTAACATACTGTGCCGGTTCTAATCCATACACGACCAGACAGAGCCGCCTAAAGTTTTCGAACACGTCAGCCAATAGCAGCACGTCTGATTTTAAATATACATCAGCGTAATCACCGGGTGTATTACACTTAAAGTGATCCCATACCTGTAGGACGCGACAATAGTCGTCATCGGAAATATTTGCATTACGCATTTTATCATAGAATTTGTCATAGGATGGTACTGTAACATCATCCAATTTACTAAAACTGTCTACGTGCGCATAGGGGAAACTACCTTTCTTTCTAACTAAGGTGAAGTCATTATCATCACTGAAACATTTCCTTACCTCTATACATTGCTGGTCTGACAAATTTTGAGATAGCGTATCTAACGATGCGGCCATAAATCTACAACTATCGACGAATCGCAAATTTATAATTTTTTTCCCGCTGACCACGACTGTTTACAAATTCATCTACAAATATATGCTTACCGAACGTTATATATTTTTCACTATTAACAGGAAGTACGTTAATTTCTTCAGTTTCACTCTCTAACTGTTTGATGGACAGGTGGACATCATAACCACTGAGATTATGGAAAAAAACTGGGATAAATATTTGTAACTGATAGTTTAAACTACAATTTGAATGTGCCGCACCACGATACCTCCCAGTGAGGTGACAATGATCTCGTACTTTTGGATTTGTAAGATCGTCCGTAAAAATCTTGCCGCATATATAACAATTTCGTCTGTTCATGTATCATCAGTTAGTGGTAACATTGGAACAACAGTTTTCAAATGCTCATTATATATCCGTTTCATCACTCGAGTCGTAATAAATACCTACGGGCATTAACCTTATACAGTTCTAATTTGGACCACAAATCGTTTACACCACACTTAATATAATAACTGAAAGAGTATGTCTCATGTTTACACGTCTTTACCGTAAGCTTCAAACTCTGCATATACTACGAATGGTAGAAACAACTGCTTTTGATAGTTCCGAAACACAGGTATATTTTCCGCATAGAACTCCCAGTTCTGCTTTTTTGTTTTACGTCAGGTAATTGTGTCACAAAATTGCAGTCATAGAGATCTTGAATTGCTCCTGTGTTCTAAAATAATAAAGACATGAATCGCAAAAAATATAGCCCCATTCCGCCGGGTTATTTGGTTGATAAGTAAACGAGAAAAATTTTTGATCCATACGTAATGCTGATTTTCCGTTTGGTTACGCACTAACAGTAGTAAATTAACATGAACTGACTGTTTGGCTTTAGTACAGTAGAGAGGTCCCACTACCTCCGTGACACGCTGACCATCCCGTTACGTACCGTCTAGGCTATAAACATTGATGGAAATGCTATTGTTGGATTCAAACGTTGCAATGTTAGTCAACTTAGCAGGAAATTCTACTCCATTCCAGTTGAATAACGTTCTGAAATCAGGGTAAGAATTTGTCCGCTGTGGTAGACCCTTCGGTGTCACAATAGCCCATGCAAAGCAGCCATTATCAGTATTCCTTACATTAACTATTCCATGTTTATTCGCAATTTCGGAGGGGACTTTCATATAGGATGAACCGGCATAGGAGAAAATTTGAGCATGTTTACCTCTAAATATACAGATTGCACCAGTGACCACCCTACAAAACATTTATGAGTAATACTTTACAATAATACTCATGACCCACTTACCAGACTCTTTATGTTGAAATTCAGATTGTTTGGCATCCAATATTTCCATTACGCTTTGGAGATAATCTTCTACCACCATCCCAACACTTAGAACATCATATTTAACCCGAAAGGATTTAACTTCCGTGCTTTCTCTACTGTTCAAAAAGTACAAACCAAATAACTCAAAATTACATTTTAAGGAGAAGTGTTTCTGCAACTGAATTTGTATTAGTTTCAAAACATTGACTTTCACGTCACTTCAACCCCAGTAGCAACGAGTAGACATACATTTGATTTATGCCTGTTGCTTCTCAGGTGTCCTTGAAAAGCATACCGCAGTACATCTATTGAACAATCAGTGCAGTGTACAATATCAACACTTGCGTTACTCTTTTTTTGTACAGTCATTCCGTTGGTCTATCTTACGCTTCCTTGAGTTGTTCAAACCTGATGGCTCTGGTTTCGCAAAGGAATCACTATCACGCTTGTGTTCCACATTGTTGCTAGTGCGGTTTAACCCTGATGACCCGGGTTGTGCAAAGGAATATGCTCTGTTGTTGTCGACAGTACCAGCTTGCACCGTGTTGCTACCTGTGGTATGGTTTTGCGACACTACCTCCTGCGCTCCAAAAGGTAAGGAGTTACTAGTATCCTTATCCAACATGAGATTTTTTGGTGTCGAAGTAGTGAATCCTTTCTAGAAAATTTCCTCAGACATTCACATTCAAACGCTTTGTTACGGTCTATAACAAAAAGTATATACATAAGTAAGAGTTGAGTTACGTTTTTTGTTATGATTCCTTTGGTAACACGCTATTCATTTTTTTACACCTTTGCTTTCGTTACTTTATTTGATTAATAACAACTGTTATGAAAAGAATCATATCCAGCGATGCGAACGAGGACGCATCGTAACCAATCGCCAGGAATGGAATTATGGCGTATGGATATCTCAGGTTGAGGGGTATAGTAGTGTACGAGTTGGATAGGAAAGGTAATCGGGATCGAGTGTTGCTGCTCACACATATTCTACCCAGCATGGTAGATCCCCCTACTACGTGCTTTGGACTGGAAGCAATGGATTATAACCAATTGTTTTCCAGAAACTCCGCAGCGCAAGCAGGGCTCAATACACACTGAGGAGAAGCTACTGCGTTTTCCACTATATCCCTCAGCGGTGATATCACAGGTAACTGTAGCATCGGTGCTGCAGGACTCCTAGATCATTTATCGACCATTCATTATCCAAGAAGTCTGCAGCAGCCGCAGGACTAAGGATACTTTCTGATAATGTTTCCATTTGCTCCAATTGTATCGAACAGTTCATCGAACTCAACTCCTGATCAAACTCTTCGATACAAGTAGGGCTCAAGACACGAAGAACTCTGATACGACCACTCTTCCATAAATTCTGCGGTAGAAGCAGGGTTCAACAAACCCTCGAATGGATTTCCTATTACCCCACCCTCTAAGCGTGTTGTCGATGTAGACGACTGACCATCGGGTGTAACACCCTCAGAGGTCTGAGTAGCCGGAGATACAGCAATCCCCAGCACCGGTTGCATTACAGGACTGGCAGAGGAATGGTGATCCGCAATTGGAACCCATTCTTCCTCAAATTCAGCAATGCAGCCAGGACTTAACACATGATGCACTGCTACCTAATCTTCTCTCACGGGTGACGATGTAGTCGCATACGGATCACTTGCAGGTTGTAGGGTTAGCAGTATTTCGTCCAGAGCTGCCTGCTCATAGTTGCATGATAAAATCACATCCAAGTCGCCCGCTGGAGGTGGTGTATCTAAAAACCGCAAAGCTATTTCACAGTCATCCTGGTCAAAATACTATTCATTCTCCACCAGGCTGCCCTCAGCACCACCTTCATGGAGTAGCTCCATCACCTCCTGCACGTGATCCGTATGAAGTCTTGCTGCCAGCAACCCCCGTAGGATGGGAGTATTATCACGGGGTACTAGGAGTATATTACTATGGACCGTAATACGACCACACGCCGTACGTGTCGCACCTAGGAAGTCAAAGAACATAAATTACTTATCTGGTACAATAATAGGTGAAAGCGCTTTCATACCTCCGTTAACTACAGGTGCAGTATTACCATCTACGACGCAAGCTACATTTTGGTTTATATATTCTAAAAAATAAATATTCTTCGTGTAAATACATATGTACATACATCAAGTAGTATATAAGATTTTGAAAAGTTTTTAAGTCCCAACAATTTACAATTCATTGAAATTATTCTAAGTTCACAAAATAATTCTATGAAAATATTACAAGTCCAAAAACTGGCTCTTTTACTCACATCGCATAATATCATGAGAACGTCTCACATTCACGGTATGTATTCCCTTCGTACTACTTTTATAATAACATTTCTGTCTTTGCAGCTGACTACAACAATACCATTCGTCCGGAATTATGATGTCGTGATTACGGAGAGCTCTCTTGAAGGGCAGCTCGACCGGTCCCACACTAGGCTTCTAACATTATACCTCGACTGGAAAAGTGTTATAAGCCTAGCTGCACTCAGTGGTTATGATCACGCCATTACACATCTGGAGATGATATTGGAAACTGTCGAAGAGATTGCAGGATTGCACGATTTGGTCCACTTTCGTAATCTAGCTCTTCGACAAGTGGCCTTTCTTAGTGATCGAGATAAACATAGTAAGTATGACTGACACAGCTCTCCAAATACTTACGCTTTCTTTCCATAAAAACGGTAACCCCAATAATGCGACCGCAGACCAGACGCAGACTAACTGACTGAGCGCGTCGACAGATTTACATACAGACAGACCAACTGACAAATCTAAACAACCCGACAGACAGATAGACAGGTAGACAGACAGACAAGCATCACACATTGTATATGCTCAAATAGATATATCACTATGGTGATGGCAGCCATCTGACAATCCGTTACAGGAGCATCTCCGATGGACACCACACTGCACGTATGCTCAGTTACTTGCACCACGTCCAGGCAGATGTAATGAAACGGAAGTGGAAAGAACCTTTTGCACTTGTACTAAATCAAAATGATTTATTCCTAAAGAGAATCATATTTCTGAATAATACAATTGTACATGTCTTTGTTTATACAGGAAATAAATATATTAATATATAGTTTTCTTTTTTTTTGGTTTCTAGAGTGTGTATCAGCTAAGACTAAGGTACGGTAAATAGATAGGATACACAGGTAGCGTTCAGTGCGTGGTCATTACAAATGACCTTGATAATGTATGATATGACTGGCCTTGGTATTGTACAGGCTTGTGCGACCTCGAGGTAGTAGGACATACGTGTGGCCATCCTGGTGTGTGACCTTGGTACAGTAGACCGCTGTTGTGTGGGGCTTTGTGAAAGTAGGTCAGACACTGCAATTGTGCGACCTTGGTCAGGTGGTAGCCTTGATAAAGTGGTAATCTTGGAAATGTGGGACCTTGGAACTGTGGTGTGTTCCAATAGTCTCCAAACTTCCCTACTGTAGTACCTTTATATTCGTTTTGAACCCATTGTTTCAAGTTTTCTATCAATCGTCCCAATTTGAGCTTGGTGTTTTCTTGCAAGGTATCAATCTTGACAATCTTGAAACACGGTTCCACGTTAGCGTTACTAAGCCTTTCTATGTTTCTTTGTTTGTTCAAGTAATGTAGCACGCTCGACCGAATGGGAAGGCATTATGTGTATCAACAAGTAGACAATAAACTCATTGTTTCTGAAAATGTTTTTTGTCATCATTAGCCGCAATATCACACCAGGATATCACTTTTGAACAAATACGATGGAAGTGATAACATAAAGGATTCGCGGTAATACTTCCACGAACTGGAAAATCATCGAGTTCAATTAGCTTATCCTCCGAATCTTTTTCGCTTGCACTTATAGGCTTTTCCGCGAAAGCTTTCAGAACATTTTCCACGCAAACCAAATTGTACTAAACTTACAAAAATAACACACAAATCTTGAAACGATTGAGATATTCCATATTTTGTCATTTAACTATACACCCATGGCGTTTACTGTAGCTTCTTTAATTTTCGTTTTTACCCCAAGCTTAGTTAATTTATTCGAAACCATTTTAATAAAATGTGCATAACACGAATGGATTGTAACTAAAGAATTCAATTATGTTTGCAATGAAAGTGCTATCAAATGTGCCAAACACCAATCAGATCCGACATAGTTAAAAATAGGCCGATTTTGTTTACACTGTTGTACTACAAAGTTTCTAAACGAAAAAAAAAACACGTCAAATTAGCTGGATCATTTTGGGATGTTATTAACTCAAACAGTGGTATGACCTTATTTTGAATATTTACCACTCCAGATGAATAATATAGAGATTTCCCCTTATCAACATCATTAGGTGGTACCACGTCAAAATATACGCATGATGGTTTGTGCTTTAATATTGTGCTTACTTTAGTTTGACTGTATAAATAGACATAAGTTTTGCCACTAGCAAACTGAATGTATTTTTCTTCAATGTTCATTTCTTTACAGCTGCACATGTTTACATCAATGTAAGCGTTTTTGTGTTCGTCACCGTCTGTCAAAGCTTCTGATTTTGCTTTTCTATACACTGCGGAAGAACATACATTTTGCAAGGTTCCGCTAAATACTAAATCGTAATCTGCAGCCTGTATATGTTTTGCCCTCAAGTAACCTGCTGTTTCGTGTTGGCGAACATGCTGTTTCTAGTCATGGTTTTCTTCGCTCATTGATTTAAAGATGATGTTTTGCTTATTATTTTCAGTAAAAGTTTCATATTTGAACTTTCTACAGTTAGTGTGCAAACAGTTTGCATATTCTACAGATGACGGTCGCGCGGCTACATCATTAATGCAAACCATTTAAAGACGATGCAACACGTAATTCCAATTTTTGGCAATGTATCAATTATGACTGAACGTCGTTTTTCTGCGTTTTGAGAGCTTTGAACGTCAAGTGTAATATTGTTGCTTGCTACTTTCTTTGTTACTACTTGGATTGTCAATAAAAGCAACATTTCAAGAGCAAGGTTGTTGTACTTCCTCCATGCCATCTTCTTTGCTTTTGCATTCTGTAAAGTATGTGAATTAATATCACTGAATTATTTGGGTTAAGGACCAAAACATTAAACTTTTTTATTTCAATCTCTATATTTGACCAATTTTTTTGGATCCCTCAGGTGCCAACAGATTAAAATGGACTGTAGGATAACATAAAGTATGATGTATAAAAGCAGTATTAGTTAAATTTGACCCAGCAAACATTGAACATTGAAACAGTTATCAAAATATATTGATTTCGTGCTGGGTTAAATTTAACAAATAATGTTTTTTATGTATAAGGTTGCACGTCATTCTACAGTAAGTTCCAATTCTTTGACTGTTGAAGATGCGAATAAATTTGACGAAATATAAACTAAAGGGGATACGTCCAATTGAACCTTACGTCCAAATGACTTGATGAAGAACACGCAATGGGTTACTGTCATTATTAATTTAAACAATTCATCTACTTATAATAAAACTTCGCCAACAGAAGTATCAGATGAACGTCACCTACCTACAAGGATCTAAGCTTCAAAGCGATTTGAAGATACTGAAGTTGCCGAGCATCGAGATGCTGGCACACCTTACGCAAAGTGCCTACATAATCGAACATATACTTTACTGCGTTGTTTCTACAGATTTACGGGGTTGTAATATTCAGTTAAAGTCCTATGAGTTGCAGTAAAATCTAACATTGTCATATAGGCTACTTCGCATCTGTTTTGTTACATTCCTAGTACAATAGACAAATGTACATGGCAGCTTTTTTTAAATATACGAAGAATAGGTGTACCTCGAATAGGATTTGACTTACGACTTGTACTTTGCTAGTTACATATTTACCCTTGAACTTATTCGTTCATTACAAAACGTATTACAATAATTTAATTTATTCTACAAACACACACACACACACACACACACACACACACACACACACACAGACACACGCACACCACACACACACGACACACGCAACACACGACCACGCACACACGCACACGCACACACGCACACACGCACACACACACACGCAACACGACAGCACACACACACACATCGCACACACGCACACGCACACACGCACGCACACCACACACGCACACGACACACACGCACACGACACACGACACACGCACACACACGCACACGCACACACGACACACGCACACGCACACACACGCACACACGCACACACGCACGCACACGCACACACGCACACGACACACACGCACACGCACACACGACACACGCACACATGCACACACGCACACACGCACAGCACGCACACACGCACACACGCACACACGCACACACGCACACACGCACACACGTACACACGCACACGCACACACGCGCACACGCGAACACGCACACACACGCACACGAACGAATGCACAGACGCACCGACGTACAGACGCACAGACGATATAATTGTACATATGACAAAACGCGTAAATACGAATCTTAGGGTGGGCTTTATAATATACCTTTTACATGTGCAGTATGTACAGATTGGTTGTTGTGATCACTCTGCAGAGACCTTGTGTAGCTTAAGTAGTGGCAGCTATGTTCGGGCTCTGTAAGGGCTACTTCGTATGTACCAAATGAGTCCGAATTTGAAACAACGATTTATTTGCAAATTATTATGTTAAGAAACGCTCACAGGATGCAATAGACAAAAATAAGTATAAGATTCGTTTTAAGAATGAAATGTCCATAAATTAAACTATTGGAATATAAATTATTGATCGTTAGTTTAAACTATTCTTCTGTAATTGTGACATGCAATAAAATTTAGATAACAATCAGTTTGAAACCAGTTAGTGTAGAAATAATATAAGTATATTGAAAATTCCACATAATCAATCTAAAGATTTGTACCTGCGTATGACGATTAAACAAATGACCTTCGTCTAATGCTTATATTATTTGGATTGTATAGGATTGTAGGAATATTTAATTGTTCACGAAAGTGATAAATAAAACAAGAAACTATATCAAATTTCTAGGATTGTTTTTTTTTTCAATTTGAAGTGCAGAAAAACAAACAATATTAAATACTAAACTAATTCGTACTTTGTATCTTCACTTACATGTGAGAAAAGTTCCACGTAAATACTACATTTTATATAGTAGTTGTCAAGATTTTAATTTTAATGCTAAATTCAGCGTACTTTCTTAAAATTTTGCGTGAATTTACTAATATTGTGTGTGCCCAATAATTTTTAGCTTTTAATAATGTGTCATTTACGTTTAATTAGCTTTTACAAATATCTTAATTTTAATAAAAACCCTCCTATTCACGAACATTATATATTATTGTAACACCTGCATAGGTATAAAATGTAAAACTATCTACTACAGATTACTATCTTTGTTGTTGAAGGTTACAGGTTTAAAAGTATTTGCACTAATTTCAACGCTACATTTACAATTAATGTTATCCGCGGCTTCGTCAACTACTTGGCTTGGTATTGTTAACGCAGAGTTTATTTAAAATTGCATTAAATAAGTATTACAACTTAAAACATAAACATTTACCCAATTTACAGTGTCTAAAAATCGCGCTTTTAATTCAAATGTGAAACATTTTTTCTGGTCCATAATATCTAAAGTCGGCCTTGGATGTTTATATTTAAAATAATCTTGTTACGGTTCTATACGAGTGCTTGTAAATTCATATTCTGTAACAATTTCTTGGTATATTCTAAAAAACGTTTTTAAAAATTCAAGTACAGTTATGGTTTTAAAACAGTTTTTAAAAATTGAAATGCACTGGATTATATAAGCACCCTTGTGTCTATTTGTCGAATATGAAGTCTTCACTCGTAGTAGATCAAATAGTATTGGATGTCACTCTTAATCAAGCTGACCCTGTATATTATCCCTACAGATACTGAAATTATAGAAAATGTGTGCTCCATATTTCTAAAAGAAATTTGGAGCTCAAATGGTTAAAAACGGCAGATACGTTCCATTACCCTCCACTTCCGTTTAACCCTTAATTTCACCCCTCTACAAAAATGTCAAAAACCGCCCTGTGTTATCCACTCTTGTTCAATAAGGAACTTGTGATTCAAATTTTAATCTCCTAATGGAATTAACCAGGAAAATGATATCAGATTTATACTACTTAATAATCTATAGTTTACATTCTACCTTATTTTGGAAAATTTTTTATTTATTATTGTGACCGGTTTACCCTAATTTGTAAATTTATAATTTTCTTCTTTTAAGTAAAAGTCGTGAAAACTTCAAGTGTATTAGAATTTGTAAAATGGTGTTTGTAGAATGTAAAATGAAAATTAAATAAGGATGCTTTATGGAATTGTATGATATACATGAAAATTTTTAAATTAAATTATATAAGTATATTGACTTAACTGAAGAAATGATGCAGATTTTAATCTTTCAAACGATGAAACGGAAGAAGAAGAAAAAAAATGAGCATTAATTCGTGGATATTAGTATTAGCTAGAAAAATGAAAGATACGATTATAAATTAATTTCACCGTATACTCATCACTATATTACCTTTTTAAATACTTACAAATACCATCCAAAAATAGAACTTACACGGACTCATTGAAGTATCTTACTAACTAATTTAGTAACAAAGTGCTTAAAACTTACTAAATGATAATTTTAGTATACTCTAATGTACTATTGATAGGTTAGATTTAGAGTGCTGACTGTACATAATCGTTTCCGTTGAAGCTAAATTCTTTGATTGATGTTGCGGTTTTAAATTATACACGTATATAATTTGAAACTTAGAAATTTGGGGTCCGAATCGAATAAAAACTTTTTATTGCTCCAGTAAGTTGTGTTTCTTATGAGTGTACGTAAGTAGAGCAAAAAAATTGCGTTTTAAGTGTAGTTTATCGTTTCAAACTTGAATAGGTCACTTTTAGTATTGTAAAACGCAATTACGTTTTCAAAAATATTAATTTCGATTTGGAACTAGGGGAAAATTTAAAAATTCAAGAGAGCGTCATTTTTAAAACTTATTTTCAAGCCTCCCTCCACATCTACCCCACCACCCTGATCTTGACGTCTACCTTGTCACCGTGTGCTTTATCTCTCTCCATTTCCACATAAGTACGTATTTTATAGTTACTTATAACATTCTTTTACTTTCACATTCATTTACATCAAATGCATAAAGTGGAAAGCAATGCAAGTCATTCCTGCATATATGCAACACACATTACACACATTTTTATACCATTTCATTTTCCGTGTGTACTTCATTTTTATGACGATTACAATGGGAAGCTAATAATTTATTTTCACGCTTTTATTATCAAACATTAATTTTAGTACTTATCATTGCCATTATCGTTTCACTAATTTTATACTTTTATTATAACAACTTAATCAATATTACAAATAATTCTTATTTTTGCGTATTTAGATTCTACACATTTCACACATTTTTTATATAGCTCAGTCCCATATTTTTCATTTTTCGATGGTCTGCAGAGCTAATTCTCTCGGTGTTTGCGCTTGAAAATGGGGCGATGTTGGTGTCGGATACAAATCTTCTTCGAAGTCCCCAGCACAGACCTCCACCATTCTCTATATTTGCTTTCCGGTACTGTGAAGGATAAACACAAGTTGCTTTTTTATTTCGAGCCATTAATTCTTAACTTACTGTATATCTTGGTGATTCAACGGCTCCAGAGGATTTGAAGACTGCTGCGAGTTTCCATTAATGTGATAAAATGTACAAGTTAGGCAATTTTTTTGGCTGTGGTTTGAAACTCAGTATTGAAGTTGATGAAACTAACCCTCTGTTAACAACGGAGGTTTGGACAACTGTAGTAGTAACGCTGTTGGTCTGCAAAGAAAACGTTCTATAATTGCTCTGAACTTACATATTTTGTAGTAATTACCGAATTAGTGGTTCAACTGAATGTACCTCGCCCTCCATGTTCCGAAGTAAAGATTCGAGGGTGTGCGTTACTGTGTCAAACAAATTACTCAAATTAGTAAACTACATAATGTATTGTAAATACACAATAATACAAATTGTTTAGATATTATAATTACCTAACTTCCTCTTGCCTCGATTCATGGTCGGAATGTATTGTTATCACAATATACTCCAAGTTCCATAAAGGCTGTTTATTAGCCTCCTGAACTTTTTCACTTTTTACTTTCTGCCCCTCATAAACTTTTATATTTTGGAGAACCTTTTGTTTTTGTTTTTTTAACGATAATGATAACTTTGTTTGTTCTTTAGAGACATGTTATTCCCGATAAAGGACTGATGCAAGTGATATAACCAACGTAAACATTTTCACTATTTATTATAAATTTTTGTTATTTCAGCATTTTGGAGCGAGGGGGAGAGAGTACTTTTCCGAGAAATGACAAAAAAATGCAACGTAGAGTCTGCCTGCTTTAATGTCCGATACTTTGTTACGGAGTACTTGGTCTACATAAAACGTTGTTTATTGATGCTAAAATTGATTACGTGGTTTGTTGTCTTGTGAAATAATTGGGTTGTGTGTGCTTCGTTCGGTTTCGCTGAGCAAATTTGGATAAACCCGGAATACTTTTATTGAATATTTTCATAAGTCTAGTGTCTGTAGGTATGTCAGAATCCTCATCATCTCTGTCTGCCCTCAACAGCTTTCTAGTTGAGTTGACTCGAAATACATCAAAATTATTAAAACACAAGTCCGAAATAGTTAAACATATTTCGATACTTAGAACCAATATCTCTGATAGAAAAAGGTACACCAGTAACGTTCACTTAAATAATGGGAATGAAAATGAAAATCCCCTTAGAATAGAGAGCAATTTGGCTCTTTTAAAATTTTATTTGGCTCGACTACAGCAGCAATCAGGAAACTCTCATAACGGGTGGTAGACTATGTGGTGAATCCATATGGCAATTTTAGTTTGGTGTTACCTTAAATCTTGTTTTCGAGATTAGTAACGGAAATTACAGTCAACTTAGCATACAAGGATCCCAACAAAGGCATATGATAGCTTTGCGAGAGAGGTTAATGTCATGTTGTCACTTTATTAACCCCCAAAATATGAATGTAGAATTAAAGCATTTCGCTACCAGAAGTTTGACTTTGACACTAATCTCAAGGTGTGGTATCAAAGGCAAATAGTTGACAAATTGAAAGTTAAACTGGAAAAGTTTCAAGAGGAAGGATCGGGGTGTGCTCTAAATGAAATTTTGAATTTGAAAGTAAAAATAAATAATTACATTCCCATCAGAGGTGGCATTTCTACTTTCATCAAAGTTCCACGTTTTATTGCACTAAAGAGGGCTGTTGTTAATATTAAAAATAACGATAACTTTTGTTTTTTTTGGTCCGTGATGCCCGCTTTGTATCCTGCAAACTAAAACTACGATAGAATAAGAAGCTATCCTCATTTCGATGAGGTATTGGCACAATTAAGTTTCCCATTAAACAGATATAAAAAAAATTTAAAAACTAATCCATTTATCCGTAAATTTATACTGCATAGTAAAAAAGCATGTATTGCCATTCATGTCAAGTGACAATCACAACGATGATTTTCCCACGATAAATTTATTAGTACTCTCCTCGCACTAGAACGGTATAAAGGGGGCAAATGTCAACAACCAATATTACCACTTTACGTGTATCAAAAACATTCTTTTGTAACATATGCTTAAATAATTTTTCCCCTAACTCTGTTACTGAAACACTCAACTAACTGCAGTCAAATAAATAAATAATCACTAAGATTGCCCGACGAGAACCAGAAATATTTAGAGTTTATGCACTATTCATATAAGGATAATGTTCCTTTTGCTATTTACGCAGATATTGAGAGCATTTTAGAAAAATGTTCCAATTCTACAGATGTTAGTGATGCAAACACGAAATTATTTCTAAACTATATACCTTTCAGTATTGCGTTTTATCTCAAGTGCTCTTACGATGATTCTTTATCAAAATTTTTCTGATATAGTGGGGCAGATTGCATTACGTGGTTTATTATCAGTTATGGATCATTGCAAATTCGGTCAATTTAATTGTTACTAATGTAGTTCCCATGCAATCGTTAAGCTTGATACAACAACAAAATTTTGATGAGGCTACGCAGTGTCCCATATGCGAAAAACATTTGCAGAAAATGAAATTAAAATAAAGGACCACTCGTATCTCACAGGAATCTATAGAGAGGCTGCCCATAATAACTGTAACTAAAACTTTCAAGATTCTTACTCAATTCCTGCAGCATTCCATAACCTAAGCGGGTAGGATAGCCATTTTTCATCAAAGAACTATCAACCAGTATTTCATAACCATAACTAGATCACAGCAGTAACGAAACCGAATTTGATTTGATAACGAGGAAGTGTGTTTTTCCATATGCGCACATAGATTCCTGAAAATAGTTAAATGAGACCTCTCTACCGATTAAAGAGGAATTCTTTAATTATTTACGTAACGAAGGTGTCAGTAGTGAAGCATACGAGCATGCTTTAGAAGTATGGCATGTCTTTGGTATTCGAACATTGGGTCAGTATTCAGACCTGTATCTAAAAACTGATGTACTTCAGTTAGCGGACATCTTTGAAAATTTTCGAACCACCTGCCTCAAAACCTACCCTCTTGATCAATTACACTGCTATACGGCTCACGGTCTAGCATTTGATGCCATGTTAAGATTACACAAGACAGATTGGAACTTTTAACGGACATCGATCAGGTCATGTTTGTTGAGAAGGGTATTAGGGGAGGCGTCATTCAATGTAGTACTCGTTACGCGAGAGCCAACAACAAATATAGATCGGAAGGATTCGATCCCGAAGTTCAAACCACCTATTTAATGCACTATAACGTAAATTTGCTTTATAGAGCCACCATGTGTGAATCGTTACCAATCGTGAACCTTGGACATAATAAATCATCCTGATGATTCCGAGATTGGGTACATTTTGGATTGCGATTTAGACTATCCGAGAGATTTGCATGAATCCCACAGTGACCTGCCGTTAGCACCCGAACATGTGATCGGATCTAAAATGAAGAAACTGTTGTTGTCTTTGTATCCTAAACAGCACTATATCGTTCACTCAAGAAACTTGAAGTTGTATATAAAACAAGGCTTAAAACTTATAAGAATCGACCGTGCTTTGCGCTTTACATAATAACCGTGGTTATGAAGTTATATCGAGTTAATTACAAAAATGAGACAGCAGGCCAAAAACAAATTTACCATAAATTTTTTTAAATTAATGGTGAGCAGCGTCTATGGCCATCTTATATAAAATGTGAGAAAATATAAACGCGTACGGTTGGTGACGAAATGGGAGGGCCGATATGGGGCACGTACGTATATCTCAAAACCAAATTTTGATCGTTGTACCATATTCGATGAGAATTTGGTCATTATTGAAATGAATCGATTAGAAGTCTTTCTAAATAAACCCATATATGCAGGCTTTGCAATCTTGGACACCTCAGATACTTTCCTCTATGATTTTCATTATAGTTAGGTTTTGCCGACATTTAAAAATGATGCTAAATTATTATACACGGAGACCGATAGCCTGATTTACGCTTTTACTGTTGCCGACATAAACGTATCCATAAAGGAGGATATTCACCCATTTGATACGTCTGATTATGAATGCAATAACATTTATGGAATTTCTCTCGTCAACAAAAAGGTGCCCGGTTTGATTAAGGATGAAAATCACGGTAAAATTATGTTATAATTTATTCAGCTTCGTGTCAAAATATATGCCTAGTGTGGATAAACAAAAAGTAATTAAAAAATCAAAAGGCACCACTGCAACCGGCATTAAAGATATAATTGAACGGATTACAAAGAATCTTTGATTAATGAGGCAGTGGTAAAAAAACATCAGCAACTAATTGAATAAAAGAAACATTCACTGTATACGATCAAGCAAAACAAAATTCTTCTCAGTCCCTATGAAGACAAACGAGTTATAACAGCAAACTCTGTTACAACTCGTCCTTAGGGGCACAATTGAACTATTTCCGTCTAAATATTTCTCAGTAATGTTTAAATCTTGTATTTTCATTTCAGATCATGAGCGCCAGTTCAGAAAACACGCATGGAGCAGGAACTCGGTCATGCTACACGTGTGATATACACAAAATATTCAAATAGTGCTGTAATGGACATATCAACTGATTAATGCCATGTTGCAAGACATTGTTCTACCGGACGAGTGCTTCAACCGGTGGATCTATACTGGAAATGTGTGCGCGAATAAAATTACATTGCTGTTCAACAAAAAGAGTGAACTGGATAATTTAATCAAGTTGAATCATTTGCCTTACCGCCACACGTCAAAATGTATATACTTGATTTAAGTAAGCCGTTATTTAAAGTTCACGGTATATTGGGTAACTATAAGAATTTGTCGGTGGTGATGGACGACGCTATTTGTACGGCCATTGATTACGCCAACTCTAAATTTCTAGAAATTCTTTGGAATATATGCAAGGAGCATGACATCAAGTACCCTGTTAGGCCGTCCGATGACCTTCGTCATATGCGCTCCTTGGATGCACCAACGGTCCGGACAACGCATTTTGGCCATCCACCGAACTGGGCCAATACCAAAAGACGTTATGTTTAGTCCCAAAAATGCATACAAAGAAAGACATTGTTAAAAAAAAACCCTTGTATGGTGAGATGAAATAAAAAAGCGGTACAACAGTATGCTGATATTTATTTATTTATAGTTAATATGCTTAAAAACTGTACTGCCATGATCGATCCACTAATATTCGTTCAATCCCAACCATTTTACATACACTTTATTCTTCTTACGTCGAGTGACCTTTTCCACCAAATACACCTCCGGATATTTAGTCTTTTGCAGTTCCTGCCCATAAAATCCACCTAGTATAGGCGTCGCTTTCATGCCTTCTAGAAAGTACGTGACCGGATTGGTTACGCGTACTTTAACAATCTTGAAAAGTTCTCTCGAACAATTTGGTATATTAACCTTTATCAAATATGCGTTCAAATTTACTAACGCGAACTATGTCGCCCACCATGAATCGATCGTTTTTACTAAAGATTTTGAGATTCCAATATACATTAAGCGTTGTGTTAGCATTCTGTTAGCTAGATTTCATTCCGATAATTTGAGGATTATTGTATTCTGTCGTTACTTCCTTGAGAAGTCCTCCAATCCATACGTATTTTCCGCGCAGCCCAAACTTTGTACAGGGTATTTTTGATGGTCCTAATCACCCTTTCTGCTGTACTAGCCTTTTTCGTGCTGTAGGTACTGTAGTGATTAATGTTATTTTTTATCATCAGTTTATCGAAATGATTATTGTAGGGCTCCTTTCCAGCATCTGTATGCAGATTCTTAAGCGTCCTTTGTAAATGGTTTGCATAGCTTTTGTCACGTCTGCACCCGTCTTCGTCTTCAATCCTCTCGTCCATAGGTATTTAGAGAAACAGTCGATAACTACCAGTATGTATTTGAAGCCATTATTCTGTTTGGTGAAAGACACAAATTCAGCTAAATCGGCTTGCCATAGGTCATATAATCCTTTAATAATAGTGCTCATACGAGGGAAATTTTTGCATGACGGTTTATGCAACTCGTTTACCACTTGTTCCCTCCTCTATCAATTTACTTAAAGTTTCTTTAGTTGCATTCAAATCTGCCTCTACTACCTCAACGTAATTACGAAGACCATCTATAGGCGACTTCACTAACTGGAGACAAAACTTGAGGGAGCCTTTATGAACGGCATCGGTGTCTTCTTGAGGATCGGCCACCTGTCTTAAGCGGTTCCTATTTAAATAGAACCTCGTCAGTTAATAGTGCTGTAAGGTTAGCGCATCTTGACGTTCGATGGAATTGGTTACATTACTTAAACGCTTATTTTCCGCATTGAACTTATCATCGATAATGGAGAATTGTGTTGTTAGCAGTTTATGGAATTGAGTGTGGACATGAGAGCGTCCAAGCTTATCCATCGTTGTACAAACTACAATTGATTAAACAATTCTTTGGAAGGTTCTTCAATATATCCATCGTCGTATAGTTCTTCCACTTTTTCCCATTTTGAAAAGCCACAATTGCCCATCGACGCTTCCCCAATTTAGTGGAAGTTTTAATTGGCCATATATTCGACTGTGCCTGTTTTAAAGCTGTCAATTCGTATAGCTCCCATTGACGAAACGGAATCGTAATGGTTGTATTTTTATTTATCTGTTGGAACAGACTTAGTTTGGCATGCGGAATCTTCCATTGAATTTTGTTTAGAGCTATTTTAGCATCGTCTCCGGTACCTTTATAACAATCAGCATAGCTTCTGGAACGTACTAATACCAACTCCTGTCGCATATTCACGATAACTTGTCCATAATCTTCCATACTTCCAAATATGTGTTTTAAAGGTATACAGACGGTAACATGTTTTTCTTTGTTGCTTTTAGCGTGTTCTACACAGTTCGTCATTCTTCGGTGACCATTCCAAATGCTGTACTTTTGCTTTCATTGGATATGTACGATACGTAACCTTTGAGTGCGGCTGTTATACACAGATTTCTGCACGTATCAACTTTCTGACCTCCTAACTCGTATCGAATTTCCTCGAAAAGGAATAGTGCAAAGTTGTTTGTTAGGTAACATGTTTTTACGTCGGCTCCTTCTACGGCCGAACTCCATTCAATTTTACCTTCAATATACAAGAAACGATCATATGTTGCGTTAACCAAGTCTTGACTTTGTGTTAATGTACGGATCTCATCGGACAATCCGTAATTAGAAGATCCGTACGGAAGATATGTATGAATATCTGACTTGGTAAGGGTCTCATCACAACGTGCGCATTGAAATATGTTTAACGAATCTACCATTTTTATGTGGTTTCGCCCCATAGATTCCAAGAAGTACTTTTTACCAGACGTTAATTCACCAGCACGCCCGTGTTCGAATAAACCAATTTATGCTCATGTCCTTTATTTATAGTATCATTGAGTAAAGATGGAAGCGGACCGTGGTTAATTTTTAACTCATATTCCCTTAATTCCAGTTTTACCCTAAATTGTTCGCTTCCCCCGAAATCGATTAATTCACCCTTCTGATTCGTTTATTTAATTGAAATGTTACCGATAGTATTGGTGTTTACTTGCAAATATTGAAGATTGCCAGGAATTTTGTCTAAAGATAGCCTGGTGAGACAGATACGTCTATTTCATACAGCGCTTTCGCGGGATTCTCATTCCTATGCAAGCCTTTGAAAACATTACACCCAATTTGTATGTTTAAATCTAATACAGAGATATGTAAAATATTAGCTTTCTAAACCTAGCATACGTCAAATAGAATACTTTTTGGTAAAATCTAACGCAAACTCACAGCCAAGCTCGCACTTGAGCGTGTTATTATTTGCCCTTAAATTAAAGGGGCTTGTAGGAATGTGTGCTTTTATATAGATGCTGTGTTCTTGCAACTCGTATGCGCAATGTGGAATTTCAATAGCGTTGAGTCCTGTCGCTTTTATATATTATCGTTCCCAGCGTGTATATTCCTTATGCTATTATAATCGTAAAATCCAATGACACCCATTACGTATGATTTGCTCGGAATTAATTCGATCGGGGAACAAAAGGTATTACCCGCTATGCTATCAACACCCTCTACGCTGAAGGTGATTGACATGTGGCTATACGTCCCCAAATACTGAGTTTGGTATTTATATAGAAACTTTAAAGAGTGATATCCACAATTTGTGGTAGTGAATTGTTGTTCTTGAGAGTAATTATAGTATATTTTGCAATCTCGAAAGTAGTCCAGCACTTCTCTCGGTGGTGGAATATTTCCGAAACTATCATAGCACGATACGCTCCCATCACGTTTTTTGTAACAAACCCAATGATTACCACATCCTTTTTGGTTATCTAAATTAATAATACCGGCCTGTTATTCCATGGTAATTTGAGCATATTAACTCTCATAAACACATCCCTAAAGTATGATAAATCCCTTGCGTGCTTTCTTAGCTCTACATTAGTCAACAGCCTTTTCGGTAATTTTGATGTTTTTTTGTATTGGTTTCAAGTGCAAAGCCACACTTACTCCTGACCGATAGGGTTTCAAAAATATTACCCCGCCGTTTTTCTTTCCTACAGCGTTGCCCTCCATTGTACGATTAAGGCGTTTCTGACATTTTGCTCGCACTACTAGATGCGTCAACCGATTTTGAAGCACCCACTGCATCTCCGGCTAAAGCGCCAACGACAGATAATCCTGCAAATAATGGCATAACAAATGGTAAAAATCCACCCTATTTAGATAGGGGAATTACTCTGAGATCGCTTACTTTTCCCTTCCCACCTAAACTTTTCACAGCCAATTTTGCTGCTGTAAGAGCTGATTTTGTAGCCTTCATGGTACTAGGACTGTTTTTCATTTTCTAATTAATTATTCTACGTAATTTCAATAGACTGCTACGTGATCTTTTTGTTCTGATAACATCCATTCCCAACTTTCTTTTTGCCTTCATTATACCTGCCACAGCTAAAGCGGCTGTTCGTTCACCTAACTTTGCGTCGGATGCCTTAACACGATCCCAAGCTTTTCTTTCCAAAATATGATCCGCTCTGTCTACTAGCCAAGTCTTTACTATCCCTATAATTGGTATCGTGAGTTTTGCTATGAGCGTTTAGGAGGTTGATACCGGGATCACCACGTTGAAGGCTTTTATCTAATTTAGTTCCGGGGCGACAATACTGATACCCGGGAAAATGGAGGTCAATGGGTAGCTTATTAATGATATTATTAACTGGACTACCCCCCTGTGGACTTCTCCGCCTCCCAACTAGCACTGTTTGCATGGAGGGAGGAATTGCTGTATTTATAGGTAACGATCAATGCTACAATCAAGAACAGACAGATGTTTTACCAATATTTTATTTATTTACATATGTGATACAGTCAATAGCTAAGTCGATAATGCAACAGGGAGCTTATACTTGTAATTCAACACATTTTCAAAGTCGCGATAAATGTTATCGTTGTTGATTGCATCATCGTCATACTCCATCTTACGAAAGTGGCGATAGTTGTTGACTTGTTCGATGTTGAAAGAATCAGGATAGACTGTATGATTCCAGTAATTCCAACCAATGGTTAATTGTATCCTTTAAGTTGAAGAGCTCTTCAGTATCGTTCTTGTTCAACATATAGTAGCGGCCGTGGTTTTTCCGAATTGTTACGCTTTTTAATAGTCTTTCTGATGATGATGATGGTGCACCTATCGTTACTTCTCAATTTTAACAAATGGTAAAATCGCAACCAAGCAATTCCGAACTTTGCTCGTATTCATTGTCCTTTGCTCGTTGATATTTGTCCAATCAATGTGGTGTTCAGTCTCTTGGGAACAAAAAAATTTCATTTCCAGATATGTTTGCCACTTGAGTAGTATCTACCAAACTTCTCTTTTCATAACGAGGAGCCCGTCCGTACCTACGACTCGTAAAACTGGCACAAGATGTAGGTACGTACTGCATCCAATGTCAACGTATTTTTTTAAAGAATTGACCTCGAATAAAAAATATATAGTTTGTTTCCAAACAATTATAAAAGCATATACATTATTATTTTTTTACAGAAATGTTAAATTAGTTGTATTTCATAGTCCCAACGCTACCAGAGGTTGTTTAAACATTTCAATATGATCTTCTTTTTTGAAGTATTCATAAAATAGTGAGTGACGTATTCACTTAAAGTTCTCAGTTTCGAGCACAACGTGTTTCCCATACTTCGTATAGATAGTATTGGTATCACTCACTTTACATTTTAGAACCACCTCCAAGTCTTTTACGTTCGTGAAGGATTTACATAAAGTGCTGCTGTCCAATGCAGATAGATCGATCCTTACTGATTTGAGAACGCTTTTGAATTATAGTTGACACTAGAACTGTCCTTCTATATATTATTGCATTTGATGGTAGAAGAGAGTGTGCTTTGAGAATTGCATCTGTAGGCTAATCTGCATCTGATGAGGAAGAACTGCTACCATCAGGATATGCGGTCCATTTTTTTTATATCGTTGCAAAACTGATGAAATTGCGAAGCTTTTAGTTCTTCTCCAAAACATTTTTCACATATTTTCTTTAAATTTAAAAACTCTTCACATATCGTTACTCCTGTTTCATACTTTCTCGCTAAGACGTTGCACTTCTCTTCACTATAATCACCTCGCTCGTAAACCGCCACACAACACCCACTACGCATTACACTATTTTCTTATATTGTTACTCTAAACTCCCCACTATGTTACATTAGTGCAGATATGAACCATCTGTTTGGTTAGCACACACACCTAGTTACGCGCATCAGCGATTATGCTGTCACTATAATTTTTATCTATGACGCGACCACCTTTTAGTGAGGACATGAACCGGCTATTTTTAGCTATGATACAAGCACCTTTTAGCGAGGACGCAAGCCAGCTGTGTGTCTAGCACAGATACAAACCACACATATCTGGTTATTTCCTTTGTGGCATATTAGCATAGCACAAATTCAAGCCACACATGTTAGGTCACTTACTATTTTGTAATGATGACGCGCATTAGCTATTTTTAATGATGGTGCTGTCACTATAATTTTTAGCTAAGACGCAAACCGACTATTTTTAGTTATAATGCAACCACCTTTTAGTGAGGACGCGAACCAGCTATGATCTGACCCCCAAGATGACCTTGCAAATCTAGTGAATTTTTTCAGATCTAGTGACTTTTTAGTTAGGATCGGCCTTATATAACTACTATCCAGGATGGCCCATTTTCGAGCTCTATACTTAACTTGTTCACACCCTATATAGTTTTATATATTTGAGTTCTCTGTTACACGCTGAGAAAAATGATATGATGTACTATGGGTGTAAGGATAACGATTCCTAAGCTACTGATAAATAAGTCAATTAAGTAGGCTCCTGTTTCGCTATCTTGAAAGAGTGTCTAGTTTTAACTTCTACGTTCAGATTGCAGACCCTTTTCTGTAAATACACAGGGTGGTCAATTTTTCTCATTTTTTTTAACTGGACACCCTGTATTTTATTACAGATTTGAATAAAAATTTTTATGAGCTTTCAATGCGTACTCACTTTGTACTACCTATTCCTAAGTGTTTTTGAATTATTTAGTGATAAAGTTGAAAATTTAGAAAAATCTTTGCTTTTTTTGATTTTGTTACAATATGGCCTATAAAATAATAAAAGTATTACAGCATATTTAATTAATACTTCAATATCACGATAAGTAAATTTGACTATCTAAATAGGTAACTCGGAAGAAACTCCATAATTTTCATAAGTAAAGAACATGGCGACTTTACATAAATGAGCTTGCAGTTTTAATGCACTTAATTAATATAGATTGTATGACAAGTGGAGATTTGCACTACATATTGATAATGTATACAATAGCCATTGTAATAACAATAGTACAAAGAAAGAATTGAAACCCTACGCTGAAAGGCTATATGTCAGAAGTTAGAGAGGGTTCTGTATGAGCCTAATCGCTTTTTGTTTGATACGGTCAACGATATCGAGTTGTAATTAGACATTATTCAGTAAAATTTGTTGTTAAAATGTGATGCCATTGAAATTATTGAGTTTCAGTTTGGTGGTTAAAAATATTAAGCATAAATAGACGAAAGTCTGGTTATGTTAGTGTCGAAAGGATTATCGCAACGTTAGCTTATGTATGTTCGGCAGTTAAGTAGTCTATAGAGGCGAGTTTCGACTCAACACTGGAATATTTTATTTAGTTAAACACTACCGTAACCTCTGCTGGTTGTGTCCGTTATGGGATAAATAATCATTACGGAACTGGAACTTATCTAAATAAAATAATATATTTTTATATGGACAACTAAGCTATGTTCAAATTAAAAAATTTAACGACGCAATTTGGTCAAATAGGTGAAAGAAATTAAGTGGACATTTTCTTTTAATAATCTTTGATTGGCAAGTAATAAAATCGAAATTGCACATTGTGTTAAAGCATAATTAAGTAAATATTTATATATGTAAAATAAATTTTAAAGGGCAATTTTTGGTTACTCAATTATTCCTAAAGTGACTGTTCAATAAAGTGAACTTCTAGAGTTTGTTCTCAAACAAATTAAAATCAACAATTAATGTTATGAAAGACATATGGTGTTATGTGTACTACATACACAGAAGAGCTACGTAAATATTTTTCATGCATTTTGAAAAAAAACGTGTTGTGCCTTATTGGTTTTAAAAAAAAGTTTAATGGGTTTGGACTCTCTTAGAAGCAAGAAACTCTAATTTAATAGAAATGGTTGTAGCATTTTGTGAAAACTATCGAGATGATTTCGTCTTTTGTGGTCCATTTTCCTTAAATAGTGATCTGCACTAAAACATTCGGTGGACTAGATCAGGGCTAGCTAGCTAGGTATTACTGTTGTTTATGCAAAGCATAAACTGTAAAATTTGCTTTGTATTGAAGGATGCTAACCTTACCTATGGTTGCTTTTTCTAGATTGAAGCATTTGTTTATTGAACTAGTTTGTTGTACAATAAATGTATTAGAAGTTCTAAATTATTTATGCAATAATTTGTAAATTTATTTGAAGAACTAGTAAGGTAAACTATTTGATGTAATAAAATCCAATTGTTTGACAATTTTGTCCTAATTTAACGCAATCTCTAAGTAAGAAGGGAATTATTTGATAATTTATTAACGCTGTGCTTTGGAATATTGCGGATAACTTTGTCACAGTTTTATTAGTTGGGACTATTTATTTTAATTAGTATAATCTGAGATTAGATCTTATGGTTAACACGATTTTAAGTTTTATCAGAATGCATAGTAATGGCACAGTCTGTTTAATTAAGTAGAGCAAGTAATGTCACCTAACTAATTTCCATAACGTATTTAATGAGAATTTTGTCTTTTTCATATTTGTTCTCATGTTAGAGAACTTCCAAAGATGGCCACCAATTAAAATTAGACTAAATTTTGAGCTTGATTGTTGTTTATCAAATATTCTGGTTTTCAATTAAATAGTTTAGGGTTTTCGTTTGCTACACTTTATTAATTATTTTTTATGATGCAGAGTTAATATTTGTTTATGTGCCTCAGCGTATTTTCTAAATTGGTTTAATGTTAATATCTGCTCATGTCTTTTATCGTGTTTTCAACAGCTTTATGATATTCATTTCACCTTCAGCAGTTGGCGTACACAATGACACAATTACAGGCAGTTAAATTAAAATTCACAGTTTTTTATAGATCTCGCTTATAGTAGATGTTTAATTACAACCACGTCAACGTAAATTATGACTATCAAAGGACAGGACACTGTATTATTTTTAAAAAACAAATAAATAGTTTAGTATATACTGTGGGGTCTCTTGTGCGCGAAAAGTTTCACATTTTACCATAAATGTGTTTTTCAATGAAAAAGGTTTAATACGTGGGGTTGAAAGCCAGAAGCAATTATTTACTGTCCTATTTTTAAATGGTCATTGGTATATTACTTTGTATGTTTTAAAATTCTAAGGAAACGTAATTTTAAAAATGTATTCGGTGAATCAATAGTATTTTCAAGTTACTTAAGTTTTACACATAGTCCTTTTGAAACGATTAAGAATAGTTCTTTTTTAATTTTTTTATTAATTTAGCTGTTGACTGGCTTATAAAATATGCACAGTTTCAATTTAGTTGCTTCAATAGTCTTTTAAATAAAAACGTTCTTTCTAAAACTTACAGACAAACGAAGAACAAAGCATATGTTTAGAAGAACTGCCTTTGTGCCTACTATCACCACACAAGGTTGTGCTAACCTTTCGCAAATCACCCAATTTGTGCAAGAAACTTCCCTGCTCACGTACATCCCTATATCTTGCTGAATTATTTTTTAATCGATTTCTGGTACTACCACATCAAAAAGGTTTCTACAGTTTTGTTTACATGACCCACCTACACTGCGCTCAAAAACTGCTGCAAAAAATTAATAAAGAACAAGAATTGACATATATAAGATAAGATAAGATAAATTTATTCTGGACCATAATTGGTATCGAATACAGGTGGAAATAATGCATCATAAGATAAAGTAAATAACAGTTACATAACTAAAAAAGGTATAAGGACACATATACATTAATTACAGCAAACACAAACAGTACAGATATAAAAATCAGAAACAAAAAATTTTAAAATAAAATTACACCATTTCTTAATAGTATCTAATATAATACTTTTCAAGAAACTTTAAGGCTTTTTAATACTTCGTTAAATTCGTCTAATGTATATAACGGTTTTAGAAGCAAAATTCATCGTAATTCCTTTTTGAAAATAAATATATTTTTAGAATTCCTTTCATTAAGCGGCAGGTGATTATAAAGCATAATGCATAAAGCATAATATATATATATATATATATATATATATATATATATATATATATATACAGGTGTCCAGAAACTCTTCGGAAAAACTTTTCGTAGTGATTCTAGACCCATAAATAAGAAAAAAAGTTCATATAAACCCAGGTGCGGAAACGCTTCGTTTAGGACCTGCAGGGTGTGAAAGAATTTTATTTTCCTCGGTTTTATGGCGATATTTTGCGAACAAATTTGAATATGGTCCTGAAATTTGGAGCACGGGGGTTTTTGTGGTTTGAGAAACTTAAATATTTTATTGATTTTGATGCTGCCTGCAGAGGGCGCCATCTACAGTGGTATGCTAAAAGTTAATTGGCCTTAACTTTTTTACCACCCGGTATATTGACGTTTCGTGTGAAGTAGTTTGTTCCCTTTTCAGTTCTAAGCAAAAAAGGTATACTAGATCGATACCTCTCAGATCAACCGTTTTCGAGATATTGGTTGATGAACAGTTCAATTTAATTCCCTATAATCCTTAGCTAATTGGAATTAAAAATCAAAGTAACGTATGTTTGCATTTTTATTTTAACTTTGAATTTAAGAACGAAAATGAAGAAATAAATAATAAAACTAAAAAAATAAATGTTACTAAAAGTGTTCCACATGATGACCATTTGTTTCGATACATAATCTCACTCGTTTTGATAATGAGCGGCGAATCCGTGAACATATTCCCACATTATTTCTGAAGGTATCGCAGGCATCTTGGATTCTGTTCCAAAGTTGTTCCCTTGTTTCAATTGGTGCTGCGTATACTAGATTTTAGGTATCCCCAAATACAGTAATCACAAGGATTGAGATCAGGAGACCTGGGAGGCCAGGCAACCGGACCACCTCTTCCAATCCATTGATCACCAAACGTATTGTTGAGATACTGTCGAACGTTGACGCCAAAATGGGCGGGACAACCATCGTACATATACCAAAGATTTTGACGAATATTTAACGGCACTTCATCCAATAAACCAGATAAGGTATTTTGCAAAAATTGTAAATACTCGTTAGCGTTTGAACGAGCAGGCAACTCCACAGGTCCTAGAAAGTGATTGCCTACTATACCTATCCAAACATTTATGCTGAATCATTGCTGATGGTGAGTTTCTTTAATAATATGTGGGTTATCTCCAACATATTAATAATAGTGTGCATTATGCATATTGAAAATTCCATTTTTTGTAAATAACTGAATAAGATATGGGAATAAAAACGAGCATTTTGGATTTTTTGGTTTCGCAACCCATGAGACAATTCTAGGCGTGCAGGAAGGTAACGTTCCAAAAGAGCCTGAACTTTTTGTAAATGAAAAGGATATAAGTTTTCCTTGTGGTTGATATTCCAGACAGATGATTTTGATATGTTAGGGTGCATTGCTGAGAGCCTTCTTACACTAATCTCCGGACAGCCATCAAAATTGCATCTTAATTAGCTACCGTTACGGTGGCCGGTCTTCCTGTTTGGTTGTTTTTTGGAGCTACACATCCAGTTTCTCGAAGTCGTTGATAAACCGCAGCATATGTCGAGTGTTTCGGGTGGATTCTGTTAGGAAATTTTTCAGCGTATCTTCGATGTGCTGCTCTGGCATTATACTGCATCTTACCATAGACTAAAAGCATATAGGCATATTCTGCATTACTAAAAGCAACCATTTTTATAAATGAAACAGGTTTTAAATTACTATAAAATTATCATGTTAATTTGAAATTTGGGACGCTGTATCAACAAGAGTAACAACAAATGTCATAAATACATATCTGTATTTAAACAACAACTTGTCATTTTGTTTTAGTCAAAGCCTGCTAAAATGGCAAGGGATTCAATAGCTGGTTAAATAAATTAAACTGTTCATCAACCAATATCTCGAAAACGGTTGATCTGAGAGGCATCGACCAAGTATACTGCTTAGAGCTGAAAGGGGAACAAACTAATTCACACGAAACGTCAATATACCGGGTGGTAACAAAGTTAACGCCAATTAACTTTTAGCATACCACTGTAGATGGCGCCCTCTGCAGGCAGCATCAAAATCAATAAAACATTTAAGTTTCTCGACCACGAAAACCCCGGTGATCTAAATTTCAGGACCATATTCAAATTTGTTCGCAAAATATGACCATAAAACCAAGGAAAATAAAATTTTATCACACCCTGTATGTCCTAAACGAAGCGTTTCCGAACCTGGGTTTATATGAACTTTTTTTCTTATTTTTGGGTCTAGAATCATTACGCAAAGTTTGTCCGTAGAGTTTCTGGACACACTGTATATATATATATATATATATATATATATATATATATGTAAGTAAAACTTTCGAATAAATATAAACTGCTAAATGTTAAAATGCCTAACTGTAAAAATGATGATCGGCATGAGTCTCTGTATTTGAGATTATTTAATATACGTATAGCTCTTTTCTGAGTTTTAAACAAAATATGGCTGTGTGATAAACAATCTTTAATACATGTTGAGACACAATTTGTTTCAAACATCGCAGTGTGTAGCACACAGCGTTTAACTTACGATTAAGTATATCGATATGGGAACGGAAACTTAGAGAGTGATAGACATGTAAACCTAAAAAAGAAGTGGTGTTAACTGATGCCAGCGCAGTACAGTTGAATACTAAATCACTCGGAAAGGTAGGTAACGAATTGTTAAACATAATAAAATTTGTTTTGCTAACATTAAGTTTTAACCCATTGTCTCTAAATCATGTTTCTAACTTATGCAATAAGTTCCGTGACTTGCAGTTAAATCCCTCTTGACCACTAAAGGAAAAGGCAAAGCTGGTATCGTCTGCGTATATTGTTATATGCTCAGTTATTAAACGAGATAGGTCATTCATAAAAATATTAAATAATAGAGTAACAAGTACTGATCCCTGGGTTAGCCCTATGCGGACATCTTCTGAAAAGGAGTTTAAAAACGTTTTTACATTATTTGTCTCTTTACATACATACTGCTTGCAACAACTTAAAAAGGAAGAAGAAAGAGCGGAATTCCTCTTATTCCATATTGCTCCAGCTTGTGTATCAGAAGACTGTTGTCAACAAGGTCAAATGTCTTTGATAGGTCGCAAACGAGCGCTGCACAGGATTGCTTTGAGTTGATCCAATTATAAACGAAACTTAGAAATTCGTACATTGCCCTCTTTGTTGATTTATTGCTATAAAACCCATGTTGGCTATTGCTTAACAAGTTTATATCTTGGATAAATAATATTAACCGTTTATGCATAACTATTTCAAAAATTTTTAAAAATACACTGGATATTGAAATTGGCATGTAATTCAAAATATTATCTCTACTACCATTTTTGTGTATAGGAACCACTTTAGATAATTTTAAACATAATGGCACTAAACCTATAGAAAGAGACTCGTTAATCAGTGTACTAAGAGGACCGGATATAATGTACGCAACTTTCTTGACCGCCAATATAGGAATTTCAACAAAACCAGAACTATGATTGTTTTTAATTTCGTTAATTATATTGTTTATTTCTTGGTGTCGTAGGTGCCAAGAAAAATGACTTAAAATTATTATTAGTTTTGAGATCATACTTAATGGGTGCGATTTTGTGAGAAGATATTGTAGTGTTTGACAAATTTGTTAGAAATATTACGTCACCGTCGTATATTAATGCTATATTGTAAAACGAAGTTCCCGATTTACCACAGAGCTTTTGTACTTCAGACCATACGGTTTTGGGCACGTTGTTAGAACTTAAAATATTGCTTTCCATGCATTGTCTTTTAGAAAAAGGTATAACTGATTTTAAAAATGATTATAATGTAATGTTAAAGTACTGTTTGTGTTAAATTTCAAAAGAGTGTGTAATAGTCGCTTGTGTCAGCAAAAGATATTCTAATTTCTTTAGTAAGCCATCGTTTACTTTTCCTAATACGACATTTTTTGAGTGGAAAGTGTTTGCTAAAAACACTGGACAACTCTTTAGGAAATATACTGAATTTGGTATTAATAGGTGAGTATATGGAAGTAAACGATTCATGTTCTAAGGCATTTTTAAACTTTTTCAAGTTTCTTTGTGTAAGGCATCTATTAAGACCCTGCGAGACGTCAATTTTTTATTTTGATTCCGGAATTTATGCTGTGTTGTTGCACATGTAGATGGCTTTGCGCACTTTCCGGATATGACGTCAAACTTCATATTTTTAAATGGTAACCCTGTATGTTCTTCGCGGAAACCAACGCAACTCTATCCCCTGATTTCAAAAATGCCCTATTTATTGCGATTATTTGAAACAGTATCCGCGATATTAAATGTGGCATAGTTCGAAAAATATTAAGATGAGGTGAGTATATGTAAGTAAACGATTCATCTTCTAAGGCATTTTTAAACTTTTGCAAGTTTCTTTGTGGATCTATTAAGACTATATAGATTATTAGAATTAACACACTTGTTAATAGGTATACCTATTACAAAGTATTGCTTCATAATCGGATAACATATATATATATATATATATATATATATATGTATATATATATATATATTTGCGCTTCAATATACAGGGCATGAACACAACCAGTGACGAGGTTAAACCGTATTTTCCAAATTCTCTATTTTACAAATATTTGATTAATTTTGACCTAAAATGATGTAATTTATGTTATTAAAACTATTTCCAGGCAAAACAAGATTTTATTATGTTTCGTAATAAAATGAGAGGGGATTAAATGGTATTTTTTATTTTCTCTGATTTGGTTGAAAATTGGCATGTGGGGTCTTTGTTGCATTCTAAATACATTTTCTTAACCCATTTAAACCTACCGTCCTTTTAAAAGGACCAGGTAAACATATTCATTTTTCGTGAAGTGTACGTTTCGCAGCAAGGTGGCGCCACTAATATGCGTCGGTTTATTGTGTTTACGAACGACCTGCACGCCGTCGTTTGCATTGTCTGCAGTTGTTTTGAGTTATTTTCTTGAGTTTTTTGGATTGTGACATTCGATTTGACAATGGGAGATCGAAGGTGAGTTTTCTCACAGTGGTAGATATGATTTATTGGTTTTTGTGCATTACTTCTTTTCCAGTGACCTTATTCTTGCAGTTTTGTATATAACCTTACTTTCTTTGCAATTCTTAGTCGAGCTAGGGTGTCCAAAGTACTCCCGTACTTTTAAAAGGACGGTAGGTCGATGTACTACTTTTGGTTTCTTTTTCAGTTATTGGACACAACCACTAACTTTGGCACAATTACTTGAAGAAATTGAAAAGGACGAGGAAAATGATATACCTAACACTATAGTAATTTTTCCGCCAGAAAATGCGAACGGAGATTGTGATACTGACGAAGACTCGGGGGATGAAAATATAGTTGAGATGAATAATTTGCCAGGATCTCAACTAAGAGCTGAAGCAGAAGTACAAGATACTGAAGCAGAAGTACAAGATGCGTCGGCAGACGTCCGGGATAGTGACGACGAAAGTCCTCTTTCAACATTCGTAGAAAGAAAACCGAAGCTAGTGAAAACTTTCAACTACAAAGCCGGCGATTTGGAAGAACCAAACTTTTCAAAATGGCTACCAGTGGCAACAGCTCGTAACAATATTTCACCGGCCGCTACGTTTAGATTGTTTTTCGACACCGAAGTAATAAGCCAAATTCAAAATTTTACCAATACATATGCTTTGCAGCATAATCGTACAGGGGACATCACTGAGAGTGAGATATTATGTTTTATTGGTGTTTTACTGGTTAGTGGTTATATACCATTACCTCGCAAAAAATTATACTGGCAAAATCGAGATGACACCAACAATAAAATGGTATGTGATGCAATATCACGTGATAGACTCCAATTTATTATGAGCAATATTCATTGCAACGATAACACGCATTTGGACGAAGCCGATAAATTTTCGAAATTGAGACCCTTATTTGATATTTTGAATAAGAAGTTTTTTGAAAACGCACCTGTAGAAGAGTGTCATAGTATTGACGAGTCAATGATACCCCACTACGGTCGGTATAGCGGAAAACAGTTTATAAGGGGAAAACCTATTCGTTGGGGCTACAAATTTTGGGTTGGTTCATTGCGGCTGGGTTACATAGTTCATTTTGATCCTTATCAAGGTTCCTCTTGCACACTACCAGAAAAATATAAGCATATGGGGCTTGGACCTTGTGTTGTATTGCAGTATGCGGATGTACTACAGAAAATGTCATATACGTCTTTTCATTTATATTTTGATAATTATTTCACGTCTCTCTCACTCCTAAAAGAGCTCAAGCTTAGGGGCATAAAAGCTACTGGAACGATCAGAGAGAATCGAATTCCGCGGTCACTTTTATCTCATGTAGCTACGATTAAAAAAATGGAACGAGGATTTTTTGAACATATCGTTGCAGATACTGAACTTGTCATTTGTAAATGGCATGATAACAGTGTTATAAACGTAGTTTCTAACGCCACATCAGTTTTACCACTAAATAAGGTAAAAAGATTCTCACAATCAGAAAAAAAATATGTTTGCGTAAATCAGCCAAAACTTATTCAGTTTTTCAACGAAAACATAGGAGGGTTGGATAAGGAAAACCAAAATCTGAGTGAATACAGGGTAGCAATAAGAGGGAAGAAATGGTATTTTCCCATTGCTTTGACATGTCTATGCAAAATGCTTGGCGCCTTTATAGAGGCAATGATGGTAATCTTGATCAACTGGAGTTTCGAGGATCAGTTGCGACGGAGTTGCTTGAATCGTACAGGCGAACAACTAAAAGAGGCCCTTCGAAACCTCCAGCAAATCTTCATGAATATTCCCGTTATCATCAAGCTGACCATTTGGTAAAATACAACCAAAATCAGCGGCGTTGCTTTGTATGCCATAAAAAGGCAAATTTTGTATGCAATAAATGTGACGTTGGTCTTCATCCAAAAGACTGTTTTATTAAGTATCATACTGTTTAGATAGTTTCAATTTGTCTAGAAATGTCATACAACTAATTTTATGTTCTTTTTTATAAAAATAAAGTTTTAAATTTTGAAGTTGCATCTTATGTTAGAAGTAGCGTATAACCCTGCCGTCCTTTTAAAAGAACACCTCATTTCGATATGTTCGAATAGTCTAAAAAATTTAAAATCATTTGCAATTTATTTATTTACATATATTTACTAATAATTTGAGAAAAAAATATATTTTCTTAAAGAAAAAGTTTCAGGTTTAAATGGGTTAATACCATTTTTCGATATCTTGTCAATTTAGGGCCATTTTTCGGCATCACGGTTAACATTTTTCAAAATTCCCGCCAAATCTATGGTCACGTGACAAATGTTACAATGGATTTTTGTTGTCAAACATGCAGAAATGAACCGCAAATAGAGTTTTCAGAAATTTCAATAATAAAAGTTTTTCCCATATGTGTCCAATTTTATGGCGGTCCCTATATATATATATATATATATATATATATATATATATATATATATATATATATATATATATATATATATATATATATATATATATATATATATATACAAAAGTAACGGATAAATTCATTATTTTCGAAATCGTTAATTTGTGGTCAAAACCCTGCGACACGTCGATTTTTATTTTGATTCCGGACTTTATGCTGTGTCGCACATGTAGTTGGCGCTGCGCACTTCTCCTGAGTTTAAGAATTCCCTATTTATTGGGATTATTTGAAACAGTTTGAAAAGTGGCGCGGTATTAGTCAAGAACGAAACTGGTGTGATTGAAATGTAGGTTTTTGTCAAAACAACAAGCAACTAGGTAACTCGATATGGAGTTTATTTTTTATTTTGAAGCGCCAGAAACCGTATATTTATGTATCGTTATAGGTAGACCTGAAGTACGTATTTTTGTCACCGGAAGAGGAAAACCCTTTCAAGTCTTATTTTAGGTTTGTTTTCGTTCAGTTTATGTTTATTTTAAGAAATGTTGTGCACTGTTAACATTATATTATATTATAACCTAATTTTACCCTATGTAATAGAGGCATTAGAAATGCGAATTATATGAAATTAGATGGTTATTGGTTTTTTGTGTATAAATTTAGTTAATATTAAGATAAAAATCTTGAGCTTGTTTCGATGAGTATTTGCATAGTAAATTGGAAAGCTTTTAAATATACGCGGGAATTAGCGGATATGACTTTTTTGTAAGAGGGAGCAAGTGAGAATGCTGTTATAATGATGCGTATTTGTTAGCCAGTCGCGCTAAGTAAGCGATCAGGGGGAGTCGCCTCTAGTAAGCGTTCACAGTTGGTTCAAAAGCGATTGCTGCAGCTTGATTTATGCTGCAATTAAAATTGTGAAATTTTAACGAAAATCCAGTTAGTATTGTGTTAAGAGAATATAAGTGATATTTTCCTTATCAGTGAGAAAGAAAAGTTAAAACGAATCAAATTGTAAATGATATCAAGTTGGTGGTAGTAACAAGATTGCCTAATAATTTACAATAGCGTTTTAAGTGCGTATTGAAAGTTTTCCAAATTGATGTTTTGATAGCGAGTGATAAATGTACAATAAGACAATTGACCCAGTTAATAGATCGATATATAAAGTATAATAACTAAAAAACATTGATAATGAAAATCATGGTTTTTCTTAGCTCGCTTGCAGTTTGTTGCGCACGTCGTTTGTAATTAAAACTGAACGATTAAGTAAAAACTGTAGTGTAAATATATCGAGCAATTATTAACTAAAATCATTAACTGGTGAAAGAAAATTAGAATCGTATTCACCCCAATAACGATCCAAAGAAGATATTGAAAAGAACAAAGAGAGCAAGGCGCCAGCAGTCTATAATCTATTTGAGGCCTCTTGACCGGTCCAAGGAACGCAAGCATTACATCATCAGTTTATCAACAAAGTCATAACAAGTAAGAACCTTTTTATAGTATAAATAAACGAAAATTGGTGTATTTTATTTATTATTAAATTTACGTTTAGATACAAATGCTGAACGAAAATATATTTCGTTGATCATTTGTAAAGGATTGTTTTTACATGTTAATACAAAGAAAAATACTAACAGAATTAGAACCATTTTTATATAATGCTGTAAACAAAGCAGCCGGCGTATAGGATTTGACTTAATTAAATATTATCACTTTCCATTCATTTTATTATTAACTGTTGCAAATCCTAAAAACTTATACAAACATTACATGTGTGAATACTGAAGAAAGCAAGTTCAATTAATTGCAAAGTACAGGTAATTGATAACATCAGATTGAGAATAATTTTAATGAATGATAATAACCATTTATCACTTTATTGAGTAGCTGGAGCATCACGGTAAAAGGAAAAGGGAATTTGTTTAGTAATTATTGAAGTTAATTTACACAAACAGAAATGTGATAACAATGTAATTAACGTTTATTTAATGAACGTTATCTTTATAAATTAAAATCACTTAGTTGACGTTGAATCGTTCAACATCTTCATAAAAACAATATAAAATTTTTACTCAATGATTTCGAAAATTGTAAAAGATTGAAATAGAACTCAAATAGTATTCGTTGTAGCCAGGTGTACGCAAACAAGGTAATAAACGCAGGTAATACGCCCGTCACAAAATATCCCCCAACAGCAGGGCGAACAAAGAGAACTATTAGAAAATGGTGCCCAAATGTGAGACCCATTACACCTATATACAATGTGTTATTTACTGTAAAGCTACACAAAGTTTATTCTATTATATTAGCTAACCAGGGTAAATTTCGGTTGTACAGCGACACTTGGTCCAGTTTGTAACTACTTTTTATCGACTTTTCTTGAGGTTGCTGTTCAACTTGTACCTTTAAAATGACAGGTTCCTTTCGCGTTTTCGGTTTTCCGCCATCTTTTCTCCGTGTTCCGTAACCTTGCGTGCGCATGTATTTTGTCTTTCCGCCTTCTTCGTGTATCTTTTTGATTAAATGTCCGACACTCCTTTTTTTGCGTTTGTTTTCTTATCTTCACCCTCTTTGAAACCCACCATCTTCGTTATCTCTGATCTACGTATACATTTTTGAGTAAGGTCCGAAACTACCATCTTTTGCGGATACTTTTTCATCTCTATCTTTTTCAACTTCTTTTTCATCCCAGTACATTTTGGTTTTGTCGCTATCTTGTAACCGTCTTTCGCTAAGTTGTATTGATGTACCTTTTTGGTTTTCTGCCACCTTTTTTCCGGGTGCCTTTTGTATTAAGACCTCTTGTGGATGAATTCAACAACTTGAACCTGCACCGTATAGCTTGTCTCTATATCTAAACTCATTTTGGCATAATTGGTCCTGAATCTCTATTTCCCCATCTTGAATCTGGTTTTAGCATCTTAAAACAAGGTTCTTTTGATAGAATCTAACATCTTGATCGGGTTTCAGCATCTCTCTGTCTTGCACCCTCTGAATGGGTCAATTCGGTATTGGGATTAAAAGAAACTAGTTGTATAATTAGCTTTAGGTATAACTAAAAGTTACCACACAGCTTTTAAATCAGTCTTGTAATATAAAAGCGCCATCCTGTGGTATATTTAGAAAACTGAAGACAGTTTAAAAAACTACATTGTAATATAATTCAAAAGCTAACTATGCTAGATGGTACATTTTACTTTTACCATACAATTTGTAACGTCATCTTGTGGTGTAACTAAAAACAACCATACTGTTTGAAATACCACCTTGCAGTATAATTTAATCTAAAACTGCCACATTGTAGTTCAGAACAGAATACATCTTGCAACATCTTAAAGGTTAAGTATCCATGTAGCGGTTTAAATTACACTTATATATCATTACTTTAATACATAATCGGGAAAACTAAGGTTATTTCCTTTCACATGTGATACCTAGGGCCTTTCACATGAATTAGGTAACTACTTTCACTTATGACTCATCGTCCCGCCATCTTTCTTAAAAAATTGCAAAAGCCTTGTTAAACAAAGGTCATTTGGTGACAAAATTTAAAACGTGATGCGTGAAAAATAATTTAAGAGCTAACCAAATCAGCCCGGAAACTCTATCAAAATATTTACAAAATAGCCGAAACGCGCAAACATCTAGTATCAAAATGTAAACTTTCACCATTAACACTCATAATAAAATACTTATCAATTTTGAACACAGAGTAATTCAGTTATTTTAAATGAACGCCAGTTTTCTAGAAAAAATTAATGATAGATGTTTATTAATTTTTTGAACCATATCATAACGTTAGCTTAAAATATTTGGTATAACTAAAAATTAGCTAAGATAAACGAAACATATTATCATTTAAAGTAATAGAAGATTATACGAAATTAAAGGGATGCCTGTTAACACAATTATTATGAAAATGAAAACTTTCATGATTAACATATGAAAATGTAAACTTTTACCATTAACAGTCATAATAAAATACTTATCTTTTTTGGGATTTTTTAATGGTGTACTTTAAATTATACAATCTAAACGTTTGATAACACTAGTTATCTTCGTCAGTAGTAATGTTTGTTAAAAATTGTTAAAGATGTAGTAAACAATTTTGTCAAATTTGAAAAATTCAAACATAAACATAATTTTTTAAATTGTCTGATAAAACGATAAGTTTCCTCCCCATAAAGGATTGAAATATGAAAAAAAAAAAAAAAAAAAAATTGTTTATGTTTGAATTTTTCAAATTTGACAAAATTGTTTACTACATCTTTAACAATTTTTAACAAACATTACTACTGACGAAGATAACTGTAAGTGTTATCGAAACGTTTAGATTGTATAATTTAAAGTACACCATTAAAAAATCCCAAAAAAGATAAGTATTTTATGGCTAATTCACTAACTAAAAGTTAACTTATAAAGAAACCCTCGCTCATCGGCTCATATCAGCCATATGATTTTACTTTGAAGCGCTGGTGTTTAAGGTACAGTATACATTTTGCTAGAGTGCTGTTAATGTGGTTTCGAGACTTGAAGGGTGGCAGCTCAGTTCAAACATCTCTATTGTGCAGTAGTTACTGGCTATGTAAAATTAAGTTAGTAGTATGGCGATGCCGGTTCTGACTCACATAGATTCTGGAAACCCCTAAGTTCATTGATCTTTCCAAGGCCAAAGTGGGGTGTTATGTTACAATTCTCAGAAATGCCAAAGTTTGTTTACCTTTAGAAGACCAAGGATATGAGAGAGATGCACCCTGATTCTTGAAAGATTCACTCTGATTCTTGGAAAATTCGGCGATCTCTAAAGTTCACTGACTTAAACCTAAATTCATTGACCTGCACAGGATGTTGGTCTCTTGAACCCAAAAGTTGATGGATTCCTACAAATCTAAAAAAACAAACCTCATTGACCTGTTCAAGGTCATTTGTTTAAGGCAGAATTTATTGTGTGAAAAGAAAACTAAGGAGAGACTAAGTGTTCGGGATGAAGTAGCCCACCCTTACTGTAAATACATATATGTGTAGCAATTTGCCAACGATTTCACAAGAATTCGATCATGGGATGTAGAGCATATGATGAAAAGATAACAGTGTATGCCTAACGTAAATGGTGTATGATTGTCCGATTTATATAATATACGAATAAATATTAATAATAATACTTTAGTCTTTGTTTAAGTATATTGTGACACTTCGTACCAGAAGTGACCGATTGTGGGATTTTTCGGGGTAACTGTATAAAAAATAAGTTATATGTATCATCGTGTGACTGATGTTCATGGGTTATGATTGACTCAATAAACACAATTTCAAAATTTTCTCACGTTCGTCACAATGTTTTCAGTAATAAGCAAAGTGATATTCAACGTAATTTCGCTTTTTATTTTCATTTTAAGCAAGTCTAAGGTTCTTTAAATGTTTTGAGTGATTATCTTCTATGAACAGAATTTTAATCGATATTTGCCATCGCCGGTGGAACCACCTATCTTGCCTTATTTCATCACCATCTGTCACATTTGAATCAAATTTGTAGAGGTAAAAGTCAATAATATTAATTATAACTACACGGTGAGTATTTATATTTTAGTAGAATGATACTAATTTTGTATAAAATAGAAATGTAGGATACTGATAGTGACAAGTAGAGAACTGCAAATAAATGACTGAATGTAAAGGTAAAAGTGACTGGAGGAAAATTTTATACTTTATTCGCACAAAAAATGCGTTTTCGGTAAAAACTGACATTTTTGTACTAACGAAACAAATAACTATTTCGATTGCCCTTTATGTACGGATTTGTTTCCTTTTTACCATTTTACTACACTTAGTCTTAAAAAATCCATATTTGCAAGAACGAATATTCGTTAAACCGCAATTTCTATCTATGTTATTGGAATTTTTACGAAAGATGTTTCCCTTTCATGTATAACCTTAAAAATGCTATCAGAAAAAGAATTCTCTAAGAGAACTGATGGAATTTCCTAATACTGTCAGAGTTCGTTTTCTGCAAGAATACGTTAAAATTTGCGATCTGTGATTGAAAGGCAATGTGTTTTTTAGATGGAATACGGTTGTTTGAAAATGGGACAGACTGTATCTAGATCATAGCCAGATGCCAGTATAAAAAACGTAAGAAAAATTTAGCCTAAATCATGAAGGTAAAATAAGTGATATTTATGAAAAATAATAAGTTTATTGCAATCTTAATCATTGTTTAACAATAATAATATTTGTTGTGCGAACGTGTTGGTAAACTTACACTCGTCGGGTTGAATAACACACATGCTATTAAAATAACGTATAAAGACAATAAAATCGACTTACAATATGAACTTACATTTCGCTACATATTTCTCAAAAGAATAAAATACGTTAAGAATTAGAAAGTCTTTAATTTTAGTTTTAAAGTTGGAAAACGGTAAATATCTATGTGACTAGGAAGTGGATTATGTAAAGAGTGCGATTGGTAAACAAGTCCGTTTTGACCTTTAGTTAATCTGCACAATGCTAAACTTTGTCTAGTATCGTGGTCATGCATATCGTATTGGTGTTTATCTTCCGTAATATGTTTTTTGGCGTAACAGAGAGATTGTAAAATAAATAGATAAGGAAACATTAGTTCAATAAAGGCCATTCGACAATCCTCCCTAAACTGTGGATTAGCTATAATTCTAACAGCTTTATGTTGAAGACGGAATATGCATTGCCATGAAGCACTGAGACCCCAAATTAAAATTGCATGAGACAGAATACTTTGAATTAAGGCAAAATAAGCTTTGCGTAAAACTTTAGTCGATGTATAAAATTTGATTATTAACAAAACTGTTAACATAAACCCACCAATAGGACTTAGCTTTCTTTGGTTCAGAGGCGAGAATAATTTTGTTAATAATCAAATTTTATTACGCTTTCTTTTTGAGAAATATAATTTTCTTTAGTTGAAGTGTTGTTTTGCAGTCTTTTTAATACGAAGATTGTTTTGTTAATCTTTTGCGAAACATTTCAATAGTGTAACTCAAAATTTAGCTTATTATCTATCCCAATTACTAATATCAACACTAAGTCTGTATTAGTATTTATTTTGGATAGGGATAATGGCAGAAGTGCTGTCTTGGCCTCGTTCAATTTCAGTTTATTATTAATACACCACGCGTTAACATAATTCACACTATCACGAGCATTGTAAAACGCAATATTGATGTCAGAGCTGGTTGCAATCAGAGATACATCATCTGCATAAATAATGCAGCATATATGTGAAGAAATCGACTGAGGTAAGTCGGTAATATAAATTAAAGATAGACTTGGGCCAAGAATTGAACCCTGAGGACCCCGTACTGTATGGGAAGAATATCAGATAGAACGTTGTTCCAAATTACATGCTGAAGTAAGAAGCTATTAACGCCACGCTCTTATGCCCAAAATTATACACTAATTTTGGTTTACGAATAAGTATTTAGTATGAGATGCAATCAAATGCTTTGGAAAGGTCAACAAACGCAGCAACCATGTGCTGCCCCCGCTCAAAACATTTTAACATACCATTGACAAACATTATAATTGTGTCTGATGTACATCTAGCCTTACGAAAACCATACTGCTGGCGACAGAAAAAATTATTAGTTTCAAAGAAATTCACTATTTGGTTATAGATAACGTTTTCAACTATTTTACTAAACACAGGTAATATAGAAAAAGGTTTACAACTACCTAATTGATTTTTGGGATTCCCTTTTTTGAAATAAGGTAAGACTATTACTGATTTAAGAGAATCAGAAAAAATTCCTGAATTAATAATGATGTTGATCAAAGATGTTAGCCGTTTTATAGATACAGGGTGGCGCATTAGTGTGACAAAGTCCCATATCTCCTTTATTTAAAGAGATACAACAAAAAATTAAATACAAAAGTTGTAAGATATGTTCTGGTGCATATTCCAAGAATATTTTTAATTATACAGGGTAGATCATAAAAGCTTAGAAGTAATTTTAAATTTTTTTTTAAATAGAAAACCCTATATATTAGTACATATTTAGATTCTACATACAAGTCTAACCGTTTTTGACAAATTTCCAATTTTTTATCAAAAATGACGTTTGCAGGCCAAAACATAGGTGGAAATCTTTTCTAAACGAAGCCTTTATCAATTAGTTATGGTTGAATTCCTTGGAAATGGGGACCTACTGTAATGGGCTGTATTGATATTTTTGTAATACATTCATACAGGGTCATCAAAAATGTACAATAAAAAGTAGATTCAAAAAACCTATAAAGTAATTTTTTTTAATGGAAACCCCCTATTTTTTTAATTCTATCTTATTTAGCATTAAAAACAAGGGTGACTTTGTGTAAGAGTGTATACTTCAAAAAATTGTAGTTTTTGAAATAATGACAATTTTACATTTGTTTATTGCAAACAGGCTATACGGCTTTCAAGTTTTGTTGTTAGTTGGCCGTGACGGCGGGGCGCGGCGAAACAAAAAAAATCGAGCACTTCAGAACGAAATATTACAATTTATTGAACCCCATATAAATAATTATTTTATTAAACGAACTTAAAGTAAAGACAATATTTTTTTGATTCAACAAATTATGTCCTAATCCTAATCATAAACTTAACACCTCTAATGTAACTAAACCTGTAACTAATTATACAGATAAAAGTGCTAGAAACACGTCAAATACATACTACCTAATAAGTTGTTCGAAATGTCCTCCTCTTTCTTGAATACACAATGCAATACGTCTCTCAAATTCGCTGCTTAAATTTCTACATATTTCAACACTAATGTTTTGAAAACAGTTTCTAATCCTAATCTTCATGTCTTCCTTTGTTGTAGACGGTATTTTATAAACCTGCTCTTTGACGTACCCCCATATGCTAAAGTCCATTTTAGTAAGATCTCCTCGCCGTCACGGCCAACTAACAACAAAACTTGAAATCCGTAAAGCCTTTTTACAATAAAAAAATGTTACATTGTCATTATTTCAAGAACTACATTTTTTTGGAATATACACTCTTACACAAAGTCACCCTTATTTTTAATGGTAAATAAGATAGAATTAAAAAAATAGGGGGTTCCATTAAAAAAACATGACTTTATAGGTTTTTTGAATCTACTCTTTATTGTCCATTTTTGATCACCCTGTATGAATGTATTACAAAAATATCAATACAGCCCATTAGAGTAGGTCCCCTTTTGCAAGAAAACCAACCATAACTAATTGATAAAGGCTTCGTTTAGAAAAGACTTCCACCTATGTTTTGGCCTGCAAACGTCATTTTTGACAAAAAATTTGAAATTTCTCAAAAACGGTTAGACTTAGGTATAGGACATTATACATAAAATGTGTCTAAAATTGTATGTAGAATCTAAATATGTAAAAATATATAGGGTTTTCTATTTAAAAAAAAATTTTAATTACTTCTAAGCTTTTATGATCTACCCTGTATAATTAAATATATTTGTGGAATATGCACCAGAACATATCTTACAATTTTTGTATTTAATTTTTTTTTGTATCTCTTTAAATGAAGGAGATATGGGACTTTGTCACACTAATGCGCCACCCTGTATGTTAATATTGCGCGTAATTAAAGTAGCGCTAATCCCGCAAATACCTTTAGAATTACTATTTTTTAAATTAAATATTACATCGCGTACTTATATTTGTGAAATAGTGTGAAATTTAAAAGTCGTAGAAATAGGAAAATTAAATGTGCAATGACTGATAAGGTCATTATTCGAACTAGGAAGATTAGACGTTATATCGGCTGTAACACTGGAAAAATACATAATAAACTGGTTAGCCGATAAGTCACCATGCAGTTTGATATGCAAATTTCTATGCGAATTTATTATCGACCACATTGCTCTGATCGGATTTCCTGCATTATTGAAAAATCTCGTTAGCTTCTATTTTAGCTAGTTTAATCTCTTTAGCGTAATTGTCACGAAGAGATCTCCTGATTTTATAAAGATTGTCTGTACGGTAAATGACATACAACTCGCAGATTAATTGTAGATTATTTTTTAATTTTCGCAATTTATTAGTAAACCATTTACTATCAGAAGGGCTACCTTTCCTTATCCGTTTGACTTTAGGAAAGCAATACAGGTAACAATTTGAGACAAAAATGATAAAATTGGAGAAGCATCAATTACAATCATTCCTATTATTATATTCAATAACACTGTCCCAGTCGCATTATGAAAACATATTAAAAAATAAGTTCAATCCCGCAATAGTTACAGCACGTTCGGTTACGGCAACACAAGTATTTTTACAGTGTGTTTGAAAATCACTTACTTTTTATTAAGTGATCGGACAAGTCAGATAATTATTGGTCGAGAAATTGATAAAAATATTACCCAAGCAGTTTCCTCCACGCGTACACCCAAAACAGTTTGGATAAATCCATAAGTGTGTAATAGTTCGCATAGAATGCGTGTCTTTTTATAATTATTAAAATGTACATTGAAATCACCCAGGGTCACGATCTTGAAATTATTCAATTTACCAAGCATTACCTTATCGTAGAAAAGGTCAAAGTCGCCTATACGTTAAGGGTAGACATATTACAACTGTGCTGATATCAATCTGCACGCACCACAATTCACACTGCAATTCGTTACTTAAGTCATTAATAAAAAGTAAAGGCTCAGCTGTTTTGTGCGATTTACACAAAACTGCAACGCCACCATGAATTTGAGTAGTTCTATAGTAAAATGACTTCACTGTCCATTCTCCTATTTGTAGACCCTCCAACAGTTCGGATTTGGCAACCCAATCTTTACTTAACCAAATAATATCAAAGTTTTTATCACTGATAAAACCTTCTAATGAATTAACTTTATGCATCAACGCTTGAATATTTATGTGAAAAATGGATAAACTCTTCATTTTCTACACATTACTGGTTAAAGTAGGTGTTAAGTGGTGGTAATAGCCTTTGTTCTTGGGAAGAAAAAAACGGTTGATACATGTACCTTTAGGCCAGATTATGGGATCCATGATTTTATCTAAAGATGATAAGTTGACGTACACTTGAAAATACGAGTAGTACGCAGGGTACTTCGACTCTAGGTTTTCACAGGAGACGTCAATTTAAAATATTGGTTTCAGTTGTAGACGGATCCAATTTATAAATATGTAAATGCGATAGTGAGGCGGCGTCTTTGATTGAGGAAAGACGCTTCTTCATCATTAATGCCAACCACGGGAGGATTCATCTCTCTATTTTTCGTTTTTTTATGCACGGTTTTCCATTCAGCTGAGGTGCCATTGTTTGAACCATTTTGCACAACACTAGCCAAAGTCAACATATTATTTCTAGGATCACAGTTCACGTCACTGTTACTGGGAGATACATTGTCATTGATGATTATATTAGAGGACTTAACATCAGCATCATCTTTTTCTCCACTAGGTTGAGCACACATATTATTTATTTCTACACCCTTGCCATTGATACTTGAAACTGGAGATGTAGAATTCGTAGCATTAATCTTAATTCTGTCATCAAAATGTAGCTTATTTAGGAGTAGTATTTGGTTTTGAAGTGAGTGAATTGTTATATCCTGATTATTAGTCAGTTTGCCTTTTTCAACAATTAACCCTTTTAAAAATTTTATTTCCAATTCATACAACCTTATAGAAGTTATATAATTATCAAAAATACCGTAATCATTAGGTTGAGCTGCATTATCGCCATCACAGCAGTCCAATTGCGTATCATCAATGATTTTAATATTTTTCATATGTTTCATTGCATTTAATACACTTTAAATAAAATTGTGGAATTTTACAATGTTTATTAGAGCACGTGTCAGACACAACCGCACCTCCCGGTGCCATATTTTTGTTTCAAGAACCACTGATGTCGATTGCCATAGATAAATGAACTTACATAGTTTAGGGATTTGTTGCCACCAATTATGTAAGAACCATCACTTAATATTATGGATAATGCAAGGTAAGCAGCTTAATAGACAAAATATCAAAGTCGTCTTGGACTATGAAATAGAACTGCAGACTTGACTACAACAATGAGATTTGCAATTTCCATCTCATGCGCTAAATGTGAATCTGCTAAGTATTATTTCAAGGCTGAGTTCCATAAATTATACAAATAATAAATAATAATAATTACAATAATTTTAATATATATTTTAATTAATAATTTAAAACTTCCAAACTAACCTTCAAAAATAAAACTGCAGATATATAATTATGCTACTAACTAAATAGCTTTGCAAAATTGGCATGCTTTATTAAGAACTCCACCATATGCTTTTACCCGATTGAAAACATTTGGGAACTTGAAAACAATAATGCATTAAGAATGTCGGTAATAAAGAAGGAAAAGAAATGTGTTTGGCTACATGGCAACAATCAATTACTGTATTTACACCTAAAAACATTGGATAGGTGGGATAGAGAAGTTGGGATCAACCTAAAAGATTCAGCCCCATCAATCGACTCAATCGTCCTCTTCTTCTTCTTAGTCATTAAACTAGGCTTTCGCCTGTTTTTCTTCGATTCGCCTCATTGTTCTCTAGAGCTGTGGGATGATGATACTCATGATTGTGTCCAGCGCTTTGGTAGCCTGCCTGGATGTATTCTTCCCTGTGGTTTTCCTTGTAATGCTGTTTTGGCTAGTCCGCTGTCAGCTATCCTTTCGACATGATCGAACCACTCGTTTCTCTGAATATGGCATCGGTGGTTGACCTGTTTGAACGAAAACCTTGTTGCTCGTTATGTATATTTAGCTCCAATCTCCCGCGTGAAGATGTTCGTCAGTAATTTCAAAATTGTACTCACTAGCGTTATTCCACGGTAGTTTTTAACATCATTCTTCGGTCATTTCTTGAGTGTCGGTATCGTAATACTAGATTTCTATTCTCTTTTGTTATACAGTATCATTTCATAGAATTTTACCAGTTCATCTATTAATTTCTCTTCCCCATATTTCACTAGGTCGGTTGAGATTCCATCCTATCCAGACGATTTTCTGTTCTTTGGTTTTCCAATCATCTCCACTACTGTTTCCCTTGAGGGTACGTACATGTTTTTATTTTCACAGGCGATTTTTGTTGTGGCTCTACTGTTTTGGTTTCCTTTTTACTGTATACGGTTTTGGAGTGATTCATCCATTTTCCTGGTTCAATATTTACTTTGGGGTATTCATTAACAGGTTTCTTTTGGTTTCTTAGTAGGTTCCATATCCTTCTTGGCCCACCTTCTCCATCGATGCCGAGAAACTTTCCCAGTATTCCTTTTTAATGACCTTAATCTTTGAATTAAATGTGTTCCGTAGTTCAGGTATTCTTCGTCCGTGTGGATACTACGATAATTTAAGTAAGCGCTTCTCCTTTCGTGTGATAATTCTTAGATTTTTTCACAGAACCATAGTTTTTTGTTCTAAGAGCTTTTCTTGCCAACTTTTCGTTTTTATTTAGCTGCATTTTCTGATTGCTGTATCTTGTATTTCAATTTTTCCCAGTCCGTTTCTACTCTATCAGCGTTGATTATCGAGTTGTTTTCAATTTTTTTCTCCAGTCTGGTCATATATAATGATCTAATGCTTTCTTGCTCTAATAATTCTATGTATGTTGTATTTTTCTCTGGATGATTCTACTTTTTTTTGTCATTTCACTGTGATAGGATTACGGATTTTCTGCCAGTATCAATGGATAGTCACTTCCAATATCGGGTGAAGTCAATGCTCTAACGTCTAAAATTTCATTTGGATGAATACTTCTGTTCATTATAACGTAATCGATTGTTGACTGTTGGCTCCTGTTATTAGACCATGTGATTTTGTGCTGGTCTTCGTGAGGATAGAAAATGTTATTAGTTCATAGCTCTATTAGTGTTTCCCCACTTGTATTTATAACCTCTTCATTATATTTTTATATGATACCTGCATTACCAATTCTTGCATTAAAGTCACCGAGTAATATGACGTTACCTTTGGCAGGTATGTCGAGTATAACGGTTTCTAGTTTATTATAAAAGTTTGCTATCTCTGTTTTTAGTTGCTCTGTATCGTCCATGTGTACATATTTAAAATACTTAGCTTTTTGGGTTTTCATAATGGTGTATATTTGTATTTATGTTATACAAATCTAAACGTCTAGATAACACGTACAGTTATCTTCGTCAGTAGTAATACTATCTTTCAAAATTGTTTAGGATGTTGAAACAAATCTATGAAATTTGAAAAAGTGAAAACGCCTGCTATTAATATATTAATATAGCTAGATCATTGATAAATTAAATATTGCATAAAGCTATGGTAACCTCATGAAAAACCCAAAACTAACATGCGCGTTATCTAAAAAACTAAATCACATAAGTACTATCGCGCTCAAAAAATACTGGTACAGCAAAATTTTGGCTGTGTACATTTGGTTTGACGGCACATAATCAATTGCGTTAGCAGACTACGACCATGAAATATCAACGTGACAGTTTATAAGGGTCTTTAATCTATCAAATTTGCCAGTTGACAAATGCTTAACCCCTACTTGAAAATCGTGAGATTTATATACAAAAATGTGTCTACATAAAAATTTGAATTTTGGAAGTGTCTACAGTAACAAGCTATACCAGTATTTTGTGAGAGCGATAGTACATGAAAAAAGTAGGTAACACACATATATATGTGATATGTACTCGACTAGCATTAGGTATTCATTGATATTAAAATTAGAAAATATCACTTTTTGTTTGCATTTTTCCTGTCTTTTTTTTTAGTTTGATTTAGTTTGATGTCACAAAATTCTTAAAATTGTTAATATAAGCTAATAAACTCTAAGGCTCGGTATTTCCAGTTTACGTACAAACCGACCGATAACTAATGTCCGCATACAGTTATCGTTCACATTTATTTGACCGATAGCAAAATTGGGTATTTCCGCGAAATTTGTCAGTTTACTAACACTCAGATAGTAACTGTACAGAAACTTGTTTGATATGCACTGTTGCCAGTTTTTATAATAGTCGAAAAAGAGTGAAACATCAGTGTTTCAGGTGAGTTAGAAAGAGATGAATAATTTAAGGTTTTATTGGTGTTCAGAATTCAAATTATAAATTTGCATTGTACTGTTGCTATAAGGGTTGATGTTTCAGTAAAAATATAAATAGAGATAAAAATACATCCCGCAAACGCTCTATGAATTTTCAATTAACCGAAATTCGTACATTGGTTGATTTAGTGTTACACATGTAACAGAAAATAAAAAGCGGCGGAGTTACTTGGCAAGAAAAGCTGCCTCGACAGAAATTGCTAATAAATTTAATGCAACCTGTGGAGTTCAACTTCGAACAGCAGAAAGTAATATTTCAAATAAAATGTATAAGGTAATATGATTGAAATCCTATATACTTATATTGCAGGCTTAAGGCTTAAGGATAAGTGTTTGAAGAAGGACTTGAGAAAAAAAGCAGCTATTGTAAAGAAGTCAATGTTTTTAACAGGTGGTGTCGACATTCCAGATTGTATAGATTATGAAAAAAAGCTCTTGGAAATATTAACATTATCTAAACTGCAATTTCAAACGCAACAAACACACCTAGAATTTAAACAGAATAAACATAGTTAAAAATGGAAATTTTACAAGAAGAATTAAAAATTAAAAAAAAAACTAAAATGTATTAGTTTTAAAACAAATTGAATAATAATGTCTAAAAAATATAATTTTATTGAAACACTGTACAGGTTGTCCCATTTTCGTATGTTTTACGGGGTATCTCGCTTATTTTTCAGGTTAGAATCTTGCGGTTTTCGCGATACCGTGCTATTTTTTAATGAAACCAAAGATGCACTAATCAAATTTGCCATAGCCATCTTAGTTTGTGTGCTACAGGGTGATTTTGGAAAAATTGCATTTTCAGTCATCCCCTGTAACTCTGTTATTGTCAGACTTATTAAAAAAGTAAAAACTGATATTTATAGATTTTGAGATATTGACATAATCTATTTTTTTTATGGGACACCCTATATATTTTTTTTAAATCTTTTTCCCCTTACCAAGAGATTTTCAAAAATATTGAATAGTCTATATTTATTTTTATAAATAAGGTGACAAAATGATTTTTTTCTATAATTTTCATTGATAATAGTGGATAGCCGTGGGTAACCATGGTAACGCAAAAAACAAAATAATTAACGTTCTGCCATTACTTAGGTATTTGATTTTTGAAGCTTCTGCTTCTCTCAAATTATTCCTGGTTGCATTTTCCTAAATTTAGTGCTGATATTTATTGTTATTCGTTGTTTTTGTTTATTGTTATCGTTCTTGTTCTTGTTGTTGTTGTTTAATTATTTTTTAATATGCCTCGAAACCAGAAATTTGAAAACTTTGAGAAATATGATGTGAATACCTGCTTCATATTATCTAATGAAAACGCAGACCAGACCTTAGAACTCTATCTGAATAGGTCAGTTAATCTTTACCTTAGAATTTGTATTTATTTTATATACCAATTTTGTCATATAGATATCCCGAAAGAAGACAACCCCACAGAAGAATATTTCAAAACTTAAAATTTAATCTTTGCCAACATGGATGTTTCGACAAACCTCGACCCCGAGTTTACAACAGAGGGAACGAGGATTCAGATATCAACGTTTTAGCAGTTGTTCAAGCCACTCCTGAAACCTCGTGCAAGAAAATAGATGAAGAGACCGGTGTGTCTAAAACAACAGTGCAAAGGATTTTAAAAAAACGTAAATTCAAACCCCACAAGTATAAACTTGTTCATCATCTGCACCCTGGTGATGCTGAACGTAGATTGTAGTTCTGCAATTGGTTTATAAATATGAAAACTCAGGACAATAATTTTGAAAAAAAAATAATTTGGTCAGACGAGGCACATTTCACAAGTTCGGGAATTCTTAATAGACACAACTCGCGGTTTTGGAGTCAAGAAAACACCCACGTGATTTTTCCTTGAGAGCGTCAAGGCAGGTTCGGATTTAATGTCTCCTGCTTTATTTTTAACCGAAAAATAGTTTACAAGATTTATGAAGAAAACCTAAACTCTAATGGATACTTACAAATTCTACAAGAAAAAACTATGAACATTTTAGAAGATGAACAATATATTCGTCCAGCAGGAACGGGCTCCAGTCCACAATGCTAGAGTACTACAAAACTGGCTAAATTAACGTTTCCCCAGGAGATGAATTGGAACAAATGGACCTGTTCGATGGCCACCACGATCATCGGATCTCTCGGTTCTAGATTTTTTTTTTGTGGGAGTATTTAAAGAATAAAATTTATTCGAGGCAATATGCCAACATGCAACAATTAAAAATTGCAACGGAAAATGCTTTTGCAGAATTACGAAGACAATCATTTATTTTGGAAAATGCTATTAAAAGAATTTATAAACTTTGTGAAACTTGTAGGAGACATAATGGTCTGCAATTTGAACAATATTTGTGATTAATTAATTATTTTGTTTTTATCAATGTAAATTATAGAAAAAATCATTTTGTCACGTTATTTATAAAATAAATATAGACTATGCTATATTTTGAAAAGCTCTTGGCAAGGGGAAAAGATTTAAAAAATATTTAGGGTGACCCATTAAAAAAAAAGTAGGTTATGTCAATATCTCAAGAACTGTGAACTCTAAAGAAAATATGAGTATCGCCACTGGATTCTACGTAAAAAAATCTACAAATATCAGTTTTTACTTTTTTAACATGTCTTACAATAACAGAGTTACAGGGGATGACTGAAAATGCAATTTTTCCAAAATCACCCTGTAGCACAAAAACTAAGATGGCTATGGCAAATTTGATTATTGCATATTTGGTTTCATTAAAAAGTAGCACGGTGTCGCGAAAACCGCAAGGTTTTAACCTAAAAAATAAGCGAGATACTCCGAAAATGGAAAACCTGTACACAAGATCCGTAGGATTTGGACATATGCATGTTAATAAAGTAAATATTTTCTTAGTTATTCAATTATGCAGTTATGCTAATGTTGGAAAATAATTTAATAATTCCCTACGAGCACCTTCTTGATCGATTATTGATATGTTATTATCTTCATTATCTATGTAGTAAAGTTCGTGAATCTCTTCTCGCAAATTATCATTATTAGCAAATACTATATTATGTAGTACTGCAAAAGCAACAATATTTTTTTGTCCCAATGCAATCTTTGTTCTTATGCTTATTGATAATATTGGAAATCGCCTTTTCCATACCCCAAATGCTCTTTCAGAAACATTTCTTGCCCTAATTCATTAAACAATTCTCAACTTCATTTTGTGATTTTGGAATTGGTGTAATCAAGTAACATCTCAATAGAAATCCTGGAGCTCTAAGAATTAACTCCCTGCGAAATTCACCAGCTTCAGATTTAGCACAAGCTCTAGAATTATTGAATATTGTGCTACCATGGATTGCACCAGGCTATCTAAAAGCAACATTTTGGAAAGCTATTGAAGAATTACAGATAGCTTGTACGTTTAATGAGAAGTAACCTTTACGGCATCTAAAATTTTCAGCTTCATTACCACAAGGTGATTGAATTTGCACATGAATACCATCTAATGCTGAAATCACAGTTAGAAAACGAGCAATTTCATGAAATTAGTTGCATTTCCAACTAATTTCGAGGAAAAAAAGGAGAGGTCACGTATTTCATTTCCTCCCCAAACGGGAGGGCGGACTGTTTGAGCTTTCCAAGCCCCTTCAGCCACAGTCATGGATTCCCAGCATACATATATGCATTACGTATATATGCATGGTGGGATTATGGATGGATGTGGTCAAGATAGGATCGGAAAGAACGGAATTAGGGATTTGAGGGGGGAAATACTACCCCAGCATTCGCCTAAGTAGCCGCACATGGTGTGCATATACGTATTGACCATGCCGCTACAAGTGTATGAGTTTTTCCAACTGTTGATTTGTATATTCCTGCACAATCTCCAACAGTTATGTAGAAATAGCGAGTTGCAAGCAAACGTAATACAATTAGTAATTGTTGCATTGGTAGTATCGCATGATTCCTAAAGAGAATTAATGGCAAGTTTTTCTTTTACAGGTTTTAATTTAAGAGTCACCTGTCAGTCTTGTGCAGTAAATCGCTTTCTATTTTGTTAAGCAAGCACCTCACAGGTTGATTACTTAAACGGTATCTTTGAATAAATTCTTGCGCGTTCCGTTTATTATAATTGTCTTCACGACGTGTGTAAAGTTAGCTTGGGATTCGTATTCGTTTTAGCTTTGGATTCGCTTTTTTACAGCAGACCAAACAAATATTGGCATAAAATTTTATTAAAGTTATAGACGTTAAATTCAAACCCAAAAACTATAGAAATGAAGGCTGTTTTACGTTATGTGAACATTATTGTAAAAAATACCAATGATCAGGGATTAATAAAAAACTAATTATTCCTCAACTACCAAAAAGCAGAAGCAAAAAAAAATTATATATCGATAAGCAGAGGTATATCCACCGTAGTTATTTTAAACGTTTCTCTCTACCACGTGACCCATCTTGGCCAATCGCCAAAAGTTTGAGAAGTAGCGGGAAACAGCAAAATTAATTATGTACCTCCCGTCAAGCAGAAAGGACAAAAGATTAAATATTGATTAGTTTTCTTTTATGTTCCATTCGATCACGTGTCCTACCATGGTCAATCACCAAAAGTTTGAGAAGTAGTGGCGAACGTAGCAAAATTAAGTATCTTAGCTCTCATCGAACAGCAGAGAAAACAATTTTTTTTAGTTTTTCTCTATCACATGTCTTATCGTGAACAATAGCCAAAAGTTTGAGAAGTAGTGGAAGACGTAGCAAGATTAATTATTTTAGCTCCCATCGAACAACCAGCACAAAAATTATATTTCGATAAGGAGAGATATAGTCATCCTAATTTTTTTATATATTGTTTTCTATCACGTGTCCTCTCATGGACAATCGCCAAAAGTTTGAGAAGTACTGAGGAACATAGCAAAATTAATTGTTTTAGCTTCCATCGAACAGCAGGGAAAACAAATTGTTATTCCATAAGGAGAGGTTTATCCACCCTATTTTTTTATGTTTTTCTCTATCACGTGTCTTATCATGGACAATCGCCAAAAGTTTGAGAACTAGTGGGGAACGTAGCAAAATTAATTGTTTTAGCTCCCATCGAACACACAAGAGAAAAAATTATATTTCGATCAGGAGAGGTATATCCATCCTAATTTTTGTATGTTTTTCTCTATCACGTGTCTTATCATGGGCAATCGCCAAAGGTTTTAGAGGTAGTGGGGAACGTAACAAAGTTAATTCATTTAACTCCCATCGAACACACAAGAGAAAAAATTATATTTCGATAAGGAGAGGTATGTCCACCTTAATTGCACTTTTAGTCATTACCTAACTTCTGAAGATGAATGGGGTGTACGAATATTAACACACTTGATGTATCTTCTTTTGTCTCCTCTTGCAAATTCGCATCCGGTATTGAAAATAGTTTGCTAACTAAATCATACTATTGAAAACCTGCTGCTGAAGTCATGAAATAAATACAACGTATTAAATCGACAGTAAAAGATTCCATTAAAAAATGCTCTCTTAATTGGGGATAATCCAGCGATAAATTCACATAGAGCCCAATTTATATGGTTGTCACAACCGAGAAATGTTTTACTGATATTTTCATATTCTGACGTTTCATAATAGTCTTTTATTGTAATTTGATACCATGCTAATGCTCTAATAGGCCTATTAAGGAACGAGACGTCATCTCCAATGTCATTACATCCATCAATTCACGGAACATTTTTTAGGTTGGCAAACCTTGATCTGGCACTATGTCATGCTTGTCACTCTTGCAAAGCGTATTAAGAGCAGGATGCGTCCAGTGGAAAATCTTGATGTGAGCAAATTCGCGACCGTGTTTTTGTAAATTTCACGTATTTTTTGGTTGTGTATATGTAGTGTTATCCTGATTATTTTCCATTTTCGTGTTTTGTGACAGAATTTGGAAAAAAATTAATAGCGACTAGTCAAATTTTCACTTTTAAAATTAAGACATTACCAACAAAAATCCCTAAATCAACTAAAGTAAAAAAGTTTGTTTAAAAACGGCGTAAAAAGGGAAAATTACAAAAAATAGCATAAAAAACTAGTTTCATAAGCCCTAGAAGCACTTATTCTTTAAAAAACCCGTTTTTTTAACTCCAATACATGCTTCAAGCCTGGTCTTATGAAACTTGTTGTTTACTATACTATTTTGTACTGATGTGTTTCCAACCGTTGTACTTTACTTAATTCATTTTGTTAAAGGTGGCAAAAATCAGGACAGCAAATTACCTCGAACTGCGAAGTATTATTTTCTACCTTTGTCAAGATATCGCCCATGAGATGATCCAGATAAATATTGCTTTCCTGCAGATTTTTTGGCTTGTTTTGATTCATTTTAGATATGCTACATGAAAAAAAATGCTTTTTTATTATATTAGTTGTTAGATGGATACTTGAGTTAACTTGTACAAATAAATTATCAAATATTTTTAAGAAATACACCAATAAAAATCTTATGTAAGCGTCTTCACGTTCAAACGTGATGAGCTGCTTTTAGTAATAGCCCCTGTATTTTAATGAACTAGGAACTTTTACATAGTTTTTCAAATTTTAAGAATAATGTTTGCGTCTGTTGAAACTCTCTTGGTCATAAAACGCAAGGGCTTCATCTGTATAGCAGAAGTTGTAAATAATCTTTTAATACCTACTTTAAGCCTGTACTCAACTGCCATAAATTTAAAAAAATCACTTAAACATATGTAATAGTAGGTAACTACGTTTTTGGACAATTATTCTTCAGTCTACAATAAATTTTTGGGGCCAATTGTCTTTTAAAAATATATTATGATCTAGTTCTGGAATATTTAGAGTATTTAACCCAACTCTAGTACGGTTCTATAGGTACTCAATTATTGTAAATTAAGGGCTACTGGGTATAGTTTTGATATGTATATTTCTTACCTATCAGCAGACAGTTTTGAAAATGAAGAAAGGGGGATTTAATATTACGATAGGTGTTCTCGTTATGGCAATATCCATTTTTATTAACTACATAAAAACAGTCAGAACTGTGTGAGAAAACCCTGCTGCCGCGTTCTTAAATGCTATTATTAAGAACTATCTAGAATCTGGTGTTATATCAAAGTGCACACATATGCCACAGACAGGAGTATCAGAAAGGAATGCAGTTATGAATAAGAAATAAGTTAAACAAAAACATATACATTATTGAAAAGAAGATTAACGCGGTCTCCCAAAACCACTCGTTTCAAAAAATACGTCCTATACAGCATTATATCCAACATGAGAACATTTTAAAAGAATCCTTACGTTTACAAGTATTTACTTGAAATCGATTATGTTTAGTGAGCTTATAGACACATTTTTCTAAATTTATAGTGCTCTGCAATAATAAGGGAAAATTTCACTTTTTGTTATGTTATACGAAAAACTAAACTACAGTTTATTTATACTATAGAAGGTTATGCAATAGATATGATTCATTATTGCTAAATATGTGTCTGAGTCTGTAACCGTGTCCGGGTCTGTGTCCGTGTCCGTGTCCGTGTCCGTGTCCGTCTCCGTGTCCGTGTCCGAGTCCGTGTCCGTGTCCGTGTCCGTGTCCGTGTCCGTGTCCGTGTCCGTGTCCGTGTCCGTGTCCGTGTCCGTGTCCGTGTCCGTGTCCGTGTCCGTGTCCGTGTCCGTGTCCGTGTCCGTGTGTGTGTCCGTGTGTGTCCGTGTGTGTCCGTATGTGTGTCCGTGTGTGTGTGTGTGTGTGTGTGTGTGTGTGTGTGTCCGTGTGTCTGTGTGTGTGTGTGTGTGTGTGTGTGTGTGTGTGTTGTGTGTGTTGTGTGTCTGTGTGTCGTGTCTGTGTGTCTGTAGGTCTGTGTATCTGTGTGTCTGTGTGTCTGTGTCTGTGTGTCTGTGTGTCTGTGTGTCTGTGTGTCTGTTGTATCTGTGTGTCTGTGTGTCTGTGTGTCTGTGTGTCTGTGTGTCTGTGTGTCTGTGTGTGTGTGTGTCTGTGTGTCTGTGTGTCTGTGTGTCTGTGGTCTGTGTGTCTGTGTGTCTGTGTGTCTGTGTGTCTGTGTGTCTGTGTGCATGTGTGCCTGTGTGTCTGTGTCTGTGTGTCTGTGTGTCTGTGTATTTTGTGTGTGTGTGTGTGTGTCTGTGTATCTGTGCGTATGTTCGTCTGTGCGTCGGTGCGTCTGTGCGTCTGTGTGTCTGTGCGTCTGTGCGTCTGTGCGTCTGTGCGTCTGTGCGTCTGTGCGTCTGTACGTCTGTGCGTCTGTGCGTCTGTGCATGCATGCGTGTGCGCATGTGTGCGTGTGCGCGTGTGTGCGTGTGTGCATGCGTGCATGCTCGCGTGCGTGCGTGCGTGCCGGTGTGCGTGCGTGCGTCGCGTGTGTGCATGGTGGTAAGGTGTGTGTGTGTGTGTGTGTGTTTGTGTGTTTGAGTGTGTATGTGTGTGTGTGTGTGTGTGTGTGTATGTGTGTGTGTTTGTAGAGTAAATTATAAATTGTTGTAATACGTTTTGTAATTAACGAATAAGTTCAAGAGGAAATATGTAACTAGCAAAGTACAAGTCGTATGTCAAATCCTACTTGAGGTAGCTTATTCTTTATACATTTAAAAAAGCTACGGTGTACATTTATCTATTGTTCTAGGAATGTAACAAAACAGATGCGAATTGGCCTATATGACCATATTAGATTTTACTACCATTCATAGGACTTTAACTGAATATTACAACCCCGTAAATCTGTAGAAACGACGCAGCAAAGTGAATGTTCGATAATGTAGGCACTTTGCGTCTCGTAAGGTGTGCCAGCATCCAAATGCTCGGCAACTTCAGTTGCAGTAGGTGTCGTTCGTCTGTCACTTCTGTTGGCGAAATTTTGTTATAAGTAGATAAATTGTTTAAATTAATAATGACAGTAACCCACTGCGTGTTATTCATCAAGTCATTTGGACATAAGGTTCAATTGGACTTATTCCTGTTAGTCTATATTTCGTCAAATTTATTGGTATCTTCAATAGTCAAAGAATTAGAACTTACTGTAGAATGACGTGCAACCTTATACATAGAAACATTATTTGTTAAATTTAACCCAGCACGAAATCAACATATTTTGATAATTGTTTCAATGTTCCTATCGCGCTGGGTCAAATTTAACTAATACTGCTTTTATACATCATACTTTATGTTATTCTACAGTCTATTTTAATTAGTTGACACCTGAGGGATCCAAAAAAATTGGTCAAATATAGAGATTAAAATAAAAAAGTTTAATGTGTTGGTCCTTAACCTAAATAATTCAGTGATATTAATTCACATACTTTACAGAATACAAAAGCAAAGAAGATGTCGTGGAGGAAGAACCACAACCTAGCTATTTAAATGTTGCTTTTATTGACAGTCGAAGTAGTAACAAAGATAATAGCTAGCAACAGTATTACACATGACGTTCAAAGCTCTCAAAACGCAGAAAAACGAAGTTCAGCCAAACATTGGAATTACGTGTTGCATCGTCTTTAAAGGTATGCATTAAAGATGTAGTCGCGCGGGACCGTCATCTGTAGAGTATGCAAATTGTTTGCACACTAACTGTAGAAAGTTCAAATTTGAAACTTTTATTGAAAATAATAAGCAAAACATCATCTTTAAATCCAAGAGCGAAGAAAACCATGACGACAAACAGCATGTTCGCCAACACGAAACAGCAGGTTACTTTAGGGCAAAACATATACAGGCTGCAGATTACGATTTAGTATTTAGCGGAAACTTGCAAAATGTACGTTCTTCCGCATTGTATAGAAAAGCAAAATCAGAAGCTTTGACAGACGGTGACGAACACAACAACGCCTACATTGATGTAATCATGTGCAGCTGCAAATAAATTAACATTGAAGAAGAATACATTCAGTTTCCTAGTGGCAAAACTTGTGTCTATACAGTCAAACTAAAGTAAGCACAATATTAAAGCACAAACCATCATGCGTGTATTTTGACGCTACAAGGTCTGTGGTACCACCTAGTGATGTTGATAAGGGGAAATCCCCTTATTATTACGCTGGAATGGTAAATATTCAACATAAGGTCATACCACTGTTTGAGTTAATAACATCCCAAAATAATTCAGCTAATTTGACGTGTTTTTTTTTCGTTTAAAAGCTTTGTAGTACAACAGTGTAAACAAAATCGGCCTATTTTTAACTATGTCGTATCTGATTGATGTTTGGCACATATGATAGCACTTTCATTGCAAACATAATTGAACTCTCTAGTTACAATCCATTCGTGTTATGCACATTTTATTAAAATGGTTTCGAATAAATTAACTAAGCTTGGGGTAAAAAGGAAAATTTGAGAAGTTACCATAAACTCCATGGGTATATAGTTAAATGACAAAATATGGTATATCTCAATCGTTTCAAGATTTGTGTGTCATTTTTGTAAGTTTAGTACAATTTGGTTGCGTAGAAAATGCTCTGAAAGCTTTTGCAGAAAAGCCTATAAGTGCAAGCGAAAAGGATTCGGAGGATAAGCTCATTGAACTCGATGTTTTTCCAGTTCTTGGAAGTATTAGCGCGAACCCTTTTTGTTATCACTTCCATCGTATTTGTTCAAAAGTGATATCCTGGTGTGATATTGCGGCTAATGATGACAAGTAGAAAACAAAAAACGTTTTCAGAAACAATGAGTTTATTGTCTACTTTTAGATACACTCAATGCCTTCCCATTTGGTCGAGCGCGCTGAATTACTTGAAGAAACAAAGAAATATATTAAAATTTAGTATCGGCAACGTGGAACCGTGTTTCAAGATTGTCAAGATTGATATCTTGCAAGAAAACACCAAGCTCAAGTTGGGACGATTGATAGAAAACTTGAAACAATGGGTTCAAACCGAATATAAAGGTACCACAGTAGGTAAGTTTGGAGACTTTTGGAACACACCACAATTCCAAGGTCTCACATTTCCAAGGTTATCACTTTATCAAGGCTACCACCTGACCAAGGTCTCACAATTGCAGTGTCTGACCTACTTTCACAAAGCCCCACACGCCCAAGGTTATACAACAGCGGCCTACTTTACCAAGGTCACACGCCAAGAAGGCCACTCGTATGCCCTACTTCCTCGAGGTCGCACAAGCTTACACAATACCAAGGCCAGTCATTTCATACATTATCAAGGTCATTTGTAATGACCACGCACTGAACGCTACCTGTGTATCCTATCTATTCACCATACCTTACGCTTAGCTGATACACACTCTAGAAACCAAAAAAAAAAGAAAACGATATATTAATATATTTATTTCCTGTATAAACAAAGACATGTACAATTGTATTATTCAGAAATATGATTCTCTTTAGGAATAAAACATTTTGATTTAGTACGAGTGCAAAAGGTTTTTCCACTTCCGTTTCATCACATCTGCGTGGACGTGGTGCAAATAACTGAGCATACGTGCAGTGTGGTGTCCATCGGAGATGTTCCTGTAACGGATTCTCAGATGGGTGCCATCACCATAGTGATATATCTATTGGAGCATATACAATGTGTGATGTATGTCTGTCTGCCTGCCTGCCTGTCTGTCTGTCTCTCTGTCTACCTGTCTATCTGTCTGTCTGGTTGTTTAGATTTGTCAGTTGGTCTGTCTGTTTGTATGTAAAGCTGTCGACGCGCTCAGTCAGTTAGTCTGCGTCTGGTCTGCGGTCGCACTATTGGAGTTAACGTTTTTCTGGAAAAAAGTGTGTGTTTGGAGAGCTGTGTCAGTTATACTTACTATTTTTATCTCGATCTCTAAGAAAGAGCACTTGTCGAAGAGCTAGATTACGGAAGTGGATCAATTCATACAATCCTGAAATCTCTTCGACAGTTTCTAACATCATCTCCTGATGTATAATGGCGTGATCATAATCATTGAGTACAGCTAGGCTTATAACACTATTCCAGTCAAGGTATAATGTAGAAGCCTAGTGTGGGCCCGGTCGAGCTGCTCTTCAAGAGAGCTCTCCGTAATGACGACATCATAATTCCGGACGAATGGTATTATTATGGTCAGCTGCAAAGACAGAGGTGTTATTATAAAAGTAGTACGAAGGGAATACATACCGTGAATGTGAGACGTTCCCATGATATTATGCGATGTGAGTAAACGAGCCGGTACCACGCTGCAACTATCAGAAAAGCACACATGATGTTGTAAACAGGGGGAAGAACAGTGCGGCCAATAATCATAGGAATATGGGTATCCCTAAACCAGGTATCATCAGTTTCTTCGACGTACCTACCGTGCAGGTCACAGTTAGCGTCACCCCCTCCGTCCTGGGCCTCCTGAGCCACGTCGGCGACATTGTCGTCTGGAACCCTGTCAGAGTCAGCGTTGTCGTTTCGTATGTCATCAGGTACCATTTCCTGTGCACGGTTTTGTACGGTCAGGTCTTGAGCGGTTTCGTGACGTCTGTATATGTTACGTGTTATAGTGTTCAGTATGTCATCCTCATCAATGCCCTCTTCCACGATGATTTCCTTGCAGAAGTCTGTTTGGGTAAGTAAGTGTTGCTGGCGGAGAGCGTCATTGTCATAGTCGTCCAAATCGTAGCTGTAGGCAGGCCCATTTCCACGTCAGAGTCGTAGTCACCAGTGTTGAGGTATTCGTTGCCACAACAGGAGTAACATAATCCCAAAACACTGGAAGACACTACACTGCAGATATCACTATCAGTATCAGTCTCGTCGATAAGAAAAGGTCTAGTGGTTTGTTCGTTTCTGATAGTGATAACTTCAGTGTTGGTCAAGTCGAGTATTACTGTATTGGAATCCAGGTCGTGCTCCTGCTAAGAATCCAGGACTACGGTCGTCATCTCGTATATTTCATCGTCACTGGTTTGGCAACCCACGGTGATGGGGGAGGAATACGAGGAAGGGATATATATGATCTCAAGGGAAGAACTCTGAGGGGTGGGAGTTGGTGGGAGGACAGGGAGAGGTGTTGATGATGCGAGCGAAATAAAGGAGTCGGGATAAATTGTTGTAGCCCTTGCCGTATGAGGGCGCGCATTATCCTGTTTGAAAATGGGATTTTCCAGCCCCATGCCTCAGGCGATGACGATCGGAGGATCGCGTCAACCTGAGGGGTTAGAGTTGGTGGGGGGACGGGGATAGAGGAGTCAGCATAAAACCAAGCCTAAAATATAAAAATAGTGGTGTTTACCTGAGGAAATTCAGCGTTGCCAGACGATAGGGAAGTTGCTCTAGAATAATTCATGGTTAAGTAGTAGTTGGTAGTTATTCGGTACTGTAGAAGCAGATGTGCGACTGATTTCTACTGTTTTCGTTTCGCTAAATATAGGTGTTTGCCCTACTAAAAACAACGTTTTTCAAGCATTTTTAGAAGATATTTTTCAAGGTATTTATGCCAGATTTACTGCATAAAGTTATTTTTCAAAAATCCTTTTGGACTTGTAATATTTTTCATAAAATTATTTTGTGAACTTAGAATAATTTCAATAACTTGTAAATTGTTGGGACTTAAAAACTTTCCAAAATCTTATATACTACTTGATGTATGTACATATGTATTTACACGAAGAATACTTGCTGTTAGAATGTATAAACCAAAATGCAGTTTGCGCCGTAGAGGGTAATACTGCACCTGTAGTTAACAGAGGTAAGAAAGCGCTTTCACCTATGATTTTACCAGATAAGTAATTTATGTTCTTTGACTTCCTAGGTGCGACACGTACGGCGTGTGGTCGTATTACGATCCATAGTAATATACTCCTAGTACCCCGTGATAAATACCCATCCTATGGGGGTTGCTGGCAGCAAGACCTCATACGGATCTACGTCCAGGAGGTGATGGAGCTACTCCATGAAGGTGGTGCTGAGGGTGTCCTGGTGGAGAATGAGCAGTATTTTGACCAGGATGACTGTGAAATAGCTTCACGGTTTTTAGATACACCACCTCCAGCGGATGATTTGGATGCAACTATGAGCAGGCAACCCTGGACGAAATACAGCTCACCCTACAAGCTTTAAGTGATCCGTATGCGACTACATCGTCACCCGTGAGAGAAGATTAGGTAGCAGTGCATCATGTGGTAAGTCCTGGCTGCATTGCTGAATTTGAGGAAGAACAGACTCCAATTGCGGATCACCATTCCTCTGCCAGTCCTATAATGCAACCGGTGCTGGGGATTGATGTATCTCCGACTACTCAGACCTCTGAGGGTGTTATACCCGATGATCAGTCGTCTACATCGGCAACACGCTTAGAGGGTGGGGTAGTAGGAAATCCATTCGAAGGTTTGTTGAGCCCTGCTTCTACCGTAGAATTTATGAAAGAGTGGTCGTATCAGAGTTCTTCGTTAGAAGTAGAGGTCAGGGAACATATTTTTGAGAGTGTTTGAGCCCTACTAGTATCGAAGAGTTTGAGCAGGAGTGGAGTTCGGCGAACTGTTCAATACAATTGGAGCAAATGGAAACATCATCAGAAAGTATCCTCAGTCCTGCGGCTGCTGCAGACTTCTTGGATAATGAATGGTCGATAAATGACTTATTATTATCTAGGAGTCCTGCAGCACAGATGCTACAGTTACCTGCGCCATCACCGGTGAGGGATATAGTGGAAAACGCAGTATCTTCTCCTGAGAGTGTATTGAGCCCTACTTGCGCTGCGGGGTTTCTGGAAAATAATTGGTTATAATCCATTGCTTCCAGTCCAAAGCACATAGTAGGGGGATCTACAGTGCTGGTTAGATTATGTGTGAGCAGCAACACTCGATCCCGGTTACCCTTCCTATCCAACTCGCACACTACTATACCCCTCAACCTGAGATATCCGTATGCCATAATTCCATTCCTGGCGATTGGTTACGTTGCGTCCTCGTTCGCATCGCTGGATATGATTCCTTTGATAACAGTTATTATTAATCAAATAAAGTAAAGAAAGCGAAGGTGTAAAAAAACTAATCGTATGTTACCAAAGGAATCATAACAAATGTGAACGTCTGAAGAAATTTTCTAGAAAGGATAAGGATACCAGTAACTCCCTACCTTTTCGAGCGCAGGAGGTTGTGTCGCAAAACCATACCACAGGTAGCAACACGGTCCAAGCCGGTACTGTCGACAACAACAGAGCATATTCCTTTGCACAAGCCGGGCCATCAGGGTTAAACCGCACTAGCAACAATGTGGAACACAAGCGTGATAGTGATTCCTTTGCGAAACCAGGGCCATCAGGTTTGTTTCGTATAGACTATCCCCAAGCAATACTCACACTGATGTGCAAACGTTTATGGGGGATGTGAAAGCCAATGTTTTGAAACTAATACAAATTCAGCTGCAGAAAAATGTAATGTTGAGTTATTTGGTTTGTACTTTTTGAACAGTAGAGAAAGCACGGAACTTAAATCCTTTCAGACTAAATATGATATTCTAAGTGTTGGGATGGTGGTGGAAGATTATTTCCAAAGCATAATGGAAGTATTGGGTGCCAAACAATCTGAATTTAAGCATAAAGATCCTGGTAAGTGTGTCATGAGTATTATTGTAAACTATTACTCATAAATGTTTTTTAGGGTGGTCACAGGTGCGATTTGTTTATTTAGAGGTTAACATGCTGAAATTTTCTCCGACCACCGGTTCATCCTATATGAAGGTCCCCTCCGAAATTGCGAATAAACATGCTATAGTTAATGTAAGCAATACTGATAATGACTGTTTTGTATGGGCTATTGTATCAGCTTTAGTGACACCGAAGGGTCTACCACAGCGGACAACCTCTTACACTGATTTCGAAACGTTATTCAACTGGAATGGAATTTCCTGTTAAGTTGACTAACATTGCAACGTTTGAATCCAACAATAACATTTCCATCAATGTTTATGGCCGGGACGATGCGTATCGGGATGGTCAGCGTGTCACGGAGGTAGTAGAACCTCTCTACTATACTAAAGCCAAACAGTCAGTTCATGTTAATTTACTACAATTAGTCAGTAACCAAACGGATAATCAGCATTACGAATAGATCAAAAATTTTTCTCGTTTACTTATCAACCAAATAACCCGGCGGAATGGGGCGATATATTTTTGCGATTCATGTCTTTATTATTTTAGAACACAGGAGCAATTAACCCGTCACCTCTAACAGGACTGCAACTTTGTGTACACAAAATTACCGGACGTAAAACAAAAAAAAGGCAGAACTGGGGAGTTCTATGCGTAAAATATACTTGCGTTTCGGAACTATCAAAAGCAGTTGTTTCTACCATTCGTAATATATGCAGACTTTGAAGCGCTATTAGTAGCGGTAGATACCGCTGAACCCGATCCTGAACAACCGTTTACGATATAGACGTGTAAGCATGAGCCATACTCTTTCAGTTATTATATTAAGTGTGGTGTAAACGATTCGTGGTCCAAATTAGAACTGTATAGGGGGGTTAATGCCACGTAGGTATTTATTACACGACTCGAGAGTGATGTGAAACGGATATATAATGAGCATTTGAAAACTGATGTTCCAATGTTACCACTAACTGATGAACAACAGGTGATACATGAACAAAGTGAGTTATTATATATGCGGCAAGATTTTTACGTACGCTCTTACAAATCCAACAGTACGAGATCATTGTCACCTCACTGGGGGGTATCGTGGTGCGGCACATTCAAATTGCAATTTAAACTATCAGATACCAACATTTATCCCAGTTTTTTTCTATAATCTCAGTGGTTATGATGTCCACCTATCCTTCAAACAGTTAGAAAGTGAAACTGAAGAAATTAACGTACTTCCTGTTAATAGTAAAAAATATATAACGTTCAGTAGGCATATATTTGTAGATGAATTTGTAAACAGTCGTGGTCAGCGGGGAAAAAATTATAAATTTGCGATTCGTCGATAGTTGTAGGTTTATGGCCGCATCGTTAGATACGCTATCTCAAAATTTGTCAGACCAGCAATGTATAGAGGTAAGGAAATATTTTAGTGATGATAATGACTTCACCTTAGTTAGAAAGAAAGGTAGTTTCCCCTATGCGTACGTAGACAGTTTTAGTAAATTGGATGATGTCACAGTACCATCCTATGACAAATTCTATGATAAAATGCGTGATGCAAATATTTACGATGACGACTATTGTCGCGTCCTACAGGTATGGGATCACTTTAATTGTAATACACCCGGTGATTACGCTGATGTATATTTAAAATCAGACGTGCTGCTATTGGCTGACGTGTTCGAAAACTTTAGGCGGCTCTGTCTGGGCGTATATGGATTAGAACCGGCACAGTATGTTACTCTACCCGGATTAGCGTGGGATGCTATGTTGAAATGTTCTAAAGTAGAGCTAGAATTATTAACTGATATGGATATGTACCACTTTTTCAAGAAAGGTATTCGTGGTGGAGTGAGTACTTGTAACAAGCGGAGAAGCATTGCTAACAACGAGTTTGATCCTAATTATAATCATAATAGTCCTAAAGTTTTTTTACAGTATTTGGATGCGACGAACTTTGTAACATTAAATTGCGTCCATATTTAACAACAACGAATAACGCCAAATTGTAACATTAAAAGCGGCTGCCTAAGTATATAAACACTAAAACTGGGCCAACTTATAACATTAACACAAAAGCGATGATGTAATAAACAATTTGTAATTGATCGAATAATTTTAATTAATAAAAAATTACCAAATATTAATCGCTACTGCCGTCGGCTCAATCGGAAGATGAAATAGGGAGAGTTCTAATTTAGAGTTTAATTAACATACCTGAAATACTGCATGCTGCTCATCTGCTTAATTATTTTCACTTAATTCAAAAAAATGTTATCTAAAAATTATGAAAAATGATAAAATCTCGAGCGCCATGTTGTCTTTATATATATATATATATATATATATATATATATATATATATATATATATATATAGGAACAACAAAACCTAGTTAATGAATAATAATAAACAATTTATCAAAATGAAAATAAAATAACATGATATACTTAAGTTTATTTAATATCTGATTGAAAAGGTAAAAATCAGAAGTCTTATACTATTCTAAAATTATATAAAAACATTACCTTTGAACGGTTCTCTCCATAAACTATAACTGGTAACTATGAAGCAGAATGGTGAACTTGGTGAGGTCAATGTCTTGCTTATTTATCCTTAATATATTGTGTCCATAACTTTATTGAATTTCTTTGAAGTTTAATTCGCCAAATTTATTTATAAAAGTATGTAGAACTTGCGTTGTAATTCAAGTAAAAATTGCCATTTAAAATAATAGAATAGTAAATTATTGACTTATAAGTGCCATTAAAGATAATTATTATAAAAATGCCATATGAAAGTATGCATTAAAAAATATAAGTAAAATAGGAGTGCAAATAAGTAAAATAGGAGTACAAATAAGTGCAGACTAAGTGCAGACTAAGTGCCTAAAAAAACAAACAAATGCTTTAGTTTTAAATATAATGAATTGGAAAATAACTTACCATCACAATCTGATGGCACAAAATATAAAATTAGGTAAAAACCATGCTTACTGCTGTAACATTCAGCATTAAGTGAATTAAAAAAAAAGCTTTCAGAATAACTCAAATGAGTATTCCCCCTAAAAGTCTTCACGCGTTGCGCGGATACAATAATATAAATCCAATTTTTTAAGAAAGGGAACTATAACTATTTATGTAATATTACACCCAAAAGATATGTTCTAGGAAATGCAAATTAAGTTGACATTCTCAATTCTACATATTAATAATTAAAAACTTTTCTAATATTACGCCAAATAAATGAACGATTCTTAAATTAATGTACTTTTTAATACAACCACAAAAAAAGGTTGTTACAACTTATACGAATGGAGTATGAGGCAATACTTTCCACACGATGGGTTTATGTTGTTAACTCAAGAGGAAATAACAAAATTTGATGTACTGAAGATTACTGATGATGACAATGCTGGATATGTACTAGAGGTAGATATAAACTATCCACACCACCTGCATGATGAACACAATGAGTACCCTTTTTGCCCTGAATGATCTGCACACCAACTTCCAAGGAGGAGAAATTAATTTCGAACATGTGTGTTTAGACCAATTATGTTATACATTACCGATATTTAAAACAATGTATGGAGCATGGTTTAATTGTAACTCATATTCATAGGGTTTTACGCTTGCGTCAAAGTCCATGGCTAGTACCATGCATAGACCTTAACACAGCTCTCCGAAATCAAGCAAAGAACAAATTCGAAAAGGATTTCTTTAAATGTGTGAACAATGGTGTATTTGGTAAAACAATGGAGAATGTCGACAAAAGAAGAGTTATCAAGTTATTAACGCATTGGGAAATAACGGTCGTCGTGTGGGTCTAGCACGATACGTGGCAAAACTACAATTTAAAAATTTTATTCAATTCACAAACAACTTATTTGCGGTGGAATTGTCAAATGATGATGTGTATGACCATATGCGGAATAATGTTGATGAATATGACACATCCAACTATCAAAACGGCCTGCATGGTATTACAACGAATACATCCGTCGTCGGAAGAATGAAAGATGAGTATGCAGGGAAAGGGATCCAATATTTTTAAGGTGCTGGATCAAAGTCATACTGTTTAAAGCTTGCTGACAACAAAGTAGTTAAGAAAGCTAAAGGCGTTAAGAAAGTTGTTATTCAAGAAGTGTTGACGGAGGTAGGCTACAAAGCTGTCGCAGAGGCGCCTGATAAAACAGTAATGTGTAAAATGCTTGTGTTTCGATCAACGTTACATGATATATATATATATATATATATATATATATATATATATATATATATATATATATATATATATATATTATATATATATAAAACAGAAATGTTAAACAAAATTGCCTTCAGGTTCCAGGAGGCAAACGGTATCGATTACGTGATACATGTTCAACATTGGCATGGATGCATTGGAGAATTCCCGAATTTGAGAACGTCGATCCGCTGAGCGGTTTACTGGAGGTTGCTAGGAAATGAATTTGTATGATCCAGAAGGTATACGATAGTTTGGGTACTGACACTTGATAGCTTTAGATATACTATCTCCATAAAGAAACTAGTATTAATATTAGTTAACTGTAATCTGCAAACCAAGGTAACATCTCAGTTTGAGTAGTCACTGCAATACCGTTCTTTGTGGAATATATATTACTATTATGTAACAAGAGCGCAGATGCATAATAGAAACAAACTGGTTGCAAAGCAGGAAGAGCGAGATGTTCATCAAGTTCAATAACGGACTGGGACAAACATTTTCTGATGTAATCTGCTTTCTCTCTACCCTTGACATAGACAGTATCTGTTGGTGGAACCAATCGGTTGAGAATTCTTCGAAAGTGATGTGGCTGTGTATGCCCCTCTTCCCATTTTATACAGTGCTGATTATGCATTAAGCAAGTAGCTGAACGGCGACTCTCCGCATCTAACGTATGCCACGGGTACTGTGATTTAAAAATATAGTGAGCAATTTGTTTTCTATTAAAAATTGCGAGTTCTTTCGGTATAAAAGCTTTTTAAACTTTAAATCCTTGTACATCAACCATGACGGGCATTGTATTGCAATTGTCGTACTGCTTTGGTTAACGCGTTGTACGTAACTAAACGGTCATGGAGTATGTGATCGTATTGGCAGGTATGTTGGCTGATATTTCGAATTCTACACGAAGAACTACAGCTTTAGAGTGCAATGCCTCTTTCTGATTTGAGCAATCTGCCACTATCAATGGTGCAGCTGACGTAAATTGTGTAGGTGTCAGTAATGGTTGACCATCTCTTTGATAATACGACATTTGGAATTTAGCGAACATTTCATATAACGTAGCAAAGCAATTGTTATCATAAATAACGCTTAAATCATACGGATAACGGTCCGTGTTAAGAAACATCCGAATATTATTTAGTGCACATTTATCGAATCTGCTCATATTTTGCAGAACATTATTCTCTCGCCCAGTTTGAAATCCTATAATAATGTATCTAGGTGTTACTATACTAGTAGATGTTTTGATTGCCCATGTATGCTTATCTGTTGCTGGAACGGCGGGATATATGTGAGTTTCCCAACTTGTAAATGCTGCTGGAGTATTTATATTTCTATCAATGTACTTGGTTAAAGCCAATTCCTCCGCTAATGCAGGAATGATATGCGGAACTTTCCAATATATTTTATCTATGTTAACTTTTAATGCTTCCTCAGCAGTTGTAATTACTGCACCGTTAGCAGTATTACTGCGAATTAAAACCAGTTCTTGTCTAATCTTCAAAATCACCTTATTGTAGTCTTCATCAAAGCCGAGTAGCAGTCGCAATGGTATACAAACATTAAAATAGCCTTATGCATTTATTAGTGTGCTGTTTAAGGTAGGAAACCAACCCGCATTTTCATAACGAGCGAGATCATTAGACGTCAATGATACCAATCCTTTCATTGTCAACGTTATTCCTACTTCAGTTACGGAATCTACCACTGAATTTCACTGAATAAGAATGCGATACCATTATTAACAAACCGCGCGGTGTTAGACACAGTATCATCCTGCTTCAATAATCTTCCCTCTACGTAGACATAGCTTTCTGATGCTAAAGTGCACATATCTTCTTGAATGGGTATCCTAATTTCATCATTGTTTCCAAATCTGGTAGTATATGGCTGATGGGTGTGGAGTTCGGAATTTGCTATCGCATTATCAACGATAACTTTTTCGTTAACGTTTAATATACTCATTGTAGTACTGTAAAACCGAGACTTTCCAAGAATGCTTTGTTCTGCCCTGTCAATGCAGTGATCGCTGAACGCTTACTGACTCTTGATCATGCTTCGATCTTTTATAGTTCACCTTGCTCTGGTTACATGCACATGTATTATACCGCGTCACCATATTTTCTTTAAATGTAGTCCTATCGTTATGACTTCCCCGTTAAAATTGATGAGCTCTCTGTCTTGGTCTAATATTCTAAGTGTTATTGTTGAAGTGGTAGATGTATTGATAGGTAAATGGATGACATGTTGAGGGGATTCAATTATTTTATATCCAGATGGTACACTGGGGAACAATTGATGAATTATGTGTGATGAGTCACCATTTCTAAAACTGCCACTTGTTATATTGCACTCGATAATGTATGAGTTAATTTTGATAATGCTTATAGGATTATCAGAGTTATGCACTTTTTTACCTTGGTAAACAGTCTTGTTAAATCCCAGTATAGGTCCAATAGAATTTTCTACATTAAAGTTAATGTCATGGGTTGCTTTCATAGTATTATTATTCGCTCGTAAAGTAATATATCCTCTTGATTCCTTCAGTGTCTCGTTAATATATGTATTCAAATCCGTAATTTCGTATGATCCTGGTGGTATTGTAATTCTGTCTTTTCCAAATACAAGTTTGTTATTCTTGGAAGTAACGTTTTTTGTATAGTATTGAAAGATTCAAAAGTAGTCAGCCCAATTACATATTCCGCCTCATTATCAGGAAAAATCGGTGGATTAAAGGTGGCTTGCAAGATAGAGCTTTTACCGGTAAATGTAAATATGTACGACATTACGATCACGTAACGACTACTGTCAATCAGAACGAACAGTCATGTAAAAATCGTAGGACCAAACGACCACAGTTGTATGTGTTTAAGTGTTGCACCTTGGTGAAGTTATAATCAATTACGTTTTTGCTACCATCACTTTTAAAATAATGAAGTAATTCAAAGGGTTGTTTAATATGCCCTATGCTATCAAAATATGTAATATGGCTATTACGCTTACTGTAAGCTGTCCACTGTGTTCCCTTGTTACTTTGATCATCCAGATTCACTATACCACATTCATTTGTATGGATCCTTGTAGGTAAATTATCTCGCATATATATTCCTCTAAAGTAGGTGATCTTTAATTGCTCAACAAATTTTGACAGCTCAATATTACTTAAGGCGTGACGTGGTAGCTTCAGTGGGAATTTTTTGCATACGGTTGTAAATATAAGCCTAAACCTCGTTTATATGGTTTTATATGTAAACCCTTTCCAAAGGCTGCTGCTTCCATTGCTTAATTGTGTCGTTTGGTTTCTTCTAACGTTTTTGTCGCGGAATTTGCCTTCTCCACTACAGCAGCACCTCCACCCAAAAAATCTAAAGAACCTAAAGCTTCTAATGCTGCAAAGAGTGGAATAAGAGGTATAAATCCCCCACGTTTTGTTATTGGTAATATTCTGTTTTTGGGCATCATAATTTTTTTGTGTTTCAGAGCGCTTAAGGCTTGTTGTATTGTGGCTTTTAAAGATGATCGAAGTTTACCACCAACACGACGTCTCACTAAAAGGATTGCTTCGTTGAACGAAATTGCTGTTTCTAGAAGCACGCTTTCTTCGTCGCAATTTGCTTCCCATTCCCACTCTCCATTTTCCTGCCCGTGGTTTGCTACCCATTCCCATTGTCCGTTTTCCTTTTATTATACCGACTATGGTTAATGCTGCAGCCCTCTCTCCAAAGGGGGTTTCTGTGGAACGAAATCTATTCCAAGCCTTTTGTTGCAAAGTCTTATCGGCTATGTGGCGCTGCCTTAGATCGTTAGACTAGGAGTATGCAATATCGTGTTCTTTACACGCTTCGTCCAATTCGTTAATACCCGTATCACCGCGAGCTAATCGTTCTTGTAACCGGGTGCCTGGTTCACAGTATCTGTACCCAGGTATATGCAACTCCACGGGTAATTTATTTATTAAGGTATTAATTCATCCTGAACCCTTTCGCTTACTATTACACCGGGAGCTATACTTCATACCAGACTGACTGACGCTCCACTACTAAACTAGTTTTATGCATATGACGCATATATATATATATATATATATATATATATATATATATATATATATATATATATATATATTTAAATAAGACAATTTTTCTTTAAAACTTGTGTAAATAAACGTAAAATTAATTTAACGTTTCGGGAACGTCCTTTGTTCCCTTTGTCAAGAATTTATTTGACAATTACAGAAATTGAAATAAGGTAACTATTTTAACAAGTACAAAATATGAAACAAGGTAACTAATTTAATTTAATCTGGACGAGTGTGTTTGACTTCGGGTAGTTGGTCTAGTATGTGATGTAGAAGGTGCAGAAGTGGGGACGCCTGGAATAGTTGCAGCATAAGTGTTTGAAATTTCTGGAAGATTTGGAGTTGGTTGAAATGTAGAATCAACTTGTTTAATGATATTCTTCCAAATTTGTGGCATTCTAGAAGTGTCATCTCGTTTATTGAGGGCGTTTGGTCTTCTTTCAATTTCAACTGCTTCTCTAATAATTCTTGCTTGTAAGGTATATAGAGGTGCAATTAAACGGATATTGTTGGTATTAATTTGGTGTCCTGTATCTAAATGATGTGTAGCTAAAGACGATGAAGGATTGTGCTGTTTAATTGCTAGTTGGTGTTCATCGGCTCTCGCATATAATATTCTGTTAGTTTGTCCTATATAAGTTCTTCGACAGTTGTTGCACGGTATCTCATACACTCCTTGGTTTCATTAGGAACTTTGTCTTTGGGGTTTCTTAAAAGTTGGGACAAAGTTGAATGTGGTTTGAATACCGGTCTGAAGTCGTTTTGGGAAATTTGTTTGCTATTCTGTCTGTAATTCCCTTTATATAAGGTAGAATAACAGGAATCTTTCGTTCATTGTTTGACAAGTTATTATTTCTTGGTCTTCTTATTTCGTTGGTAATTTTCAATATTTCTTAATCTTTGTATCCATTTTGAACTAGTATTTTATTAATAGTCTTCATCTCTTCCGTTCTAGAATTTTGGTCAGATAAGTGGTAAGAGCGGTATATCAAGGATTTCATAACGCTACGTAATTGACCAGGATGGTGATGCGAGAGAGAGTTCAAGTATCTATTCGTATGTGTTGGTTTTCGATAAACTTTGTGTAAATTTACCATTAGGAAGTCTTGTTATTAGGGTGTCCAAAAAGGAGTGAATTATTTTCTTCAACTTCCATAGTAAATTTAATGTTGTCGTGAATGTTGTTAATATGTCCTAGAAAATGGTTCAAGTTTCCTTTTCCATGGGGCCAAACTACAAATGTGTCGTCAACGTAACGAAACCAACATTTAGGTTTTAAATCTGCAGAATTTAAAGCAATGGTTTCAAAATGTTCCATATATACATTCGCAAAAGCTGGAGAGAGTGGCGAGCCCATAGGTGTTCCTTGAATTTGCTTGTAGAATTGTCCTTTGTATGTAAAATAGGTTGAGTGCATGCAGTGGTTTATCAATTTGAGTATGTCTTGGTTTATTGAGTGTTTCTCTTCTAGAATTTTCATCGTGTCTTCAATAGGTATTTTGGTGAAAAGTGACGTTATGTCGAAGCTAACTAAAATGTCATTTGGAGCCAAGGGTACAATTTTGAGTTTGTGTAGAAAATCATAAGAGTTTTTGATGTAGGATACAGCATTTTCACAAATCGGTTGAATAACTTTGGCTAGATAACGAGCAAGGTCATGAGTCGGAGAATTGAATGCACTGACGATAGGGCGTAATGGCCAGTTTTCCTTATGTATTTTTGGGAGTCCGTATATTTTGGGGATTCTTGAACTCTTCTCTTGGAATTAGTTTCTGTTTTGTTTCTTTGTCTAATTTTGTAGAATTAATGATAGATTTTGTTGTTTTTCTATGTAAGTGGTAGGATTGCACTGATTTTTCTTATATTCTGAAGAAGTTAGCAGTTCAGACATCTTATGGTGATAGCTTGAGAGTTGACAATGACAGTAGCGTTTCCTTTGTCAGCAGGTAGTATTAATATTTGGTCGTCATTTTCATTTGGTTTAACATTTGGAGGTCTTGTTTGGTGATATTTTGTTTGGGAAGTTTGCAGTTCTGAAGAATGTGTGCTACGTTGAGTCTAATTTCGTCGGCTACCGTAGATTCTGTATCTTTTAAGGCGTATTCTACGTTGGTGATGATGTTTTCTACGGAATCCGTTTAGGAGTGATGGCAAAATTAAACCCTTTACCTAAAACATTTAGAATATTATTATCAAGTTCTTTGTCACTTAAATTGTGTACTGTCCTTAACGGTTCTACATTATTTGCCAGCGATGTATGAGACAGACTTTCAAATTTTGTTTCTGTCGGTTGTTTTATCATCAAGGACGATTCTACAGTAATTTCAATGAGACGATCCACCGTATCGAATATGAAAGGGTTATTTTGATAGCATGTAAAGTTTGGAATGTGTCATAAAGGGTACGGTTGAGATAGTCAAGTTTAGCCCTTTCATTGGCAATCGCTTTTCTTAAAAGGGCAAGGCTTGTTTTGAATAAAATCTTATAAGAACCATTAATGTCTGGTCTTGGTTTCAATTTAAATCCCTTGGTATTATTTTATTGTCACGACAACGCTTTAAAAAGTTAAATTAGTAAGTGTTTCACATTTTTGATACGTAGCTTTCTGTAAATCTTGATGGTATTCAAAGTTTCTTCTCCGTATAGGAATATTATGTTTCTATTTAGATTTCCACAAGTATTCATGTTTAAATAAGACAATTTTCTTTAAAACTTGTGAAATAAACGTAAAATTAATTCAACGTTTAAACGTCCTTTGTTCCCTTTGTCAAGAATTTATTTGACAATTACAGAAATTGAAATAAGGTAACTATTTTTAACAAGTACAAAATATGAAACAAGGTAACTAATTTAATTTTAATTTCTACATTTCAACCAACTCCAAATCTTCCAGCAATTTCAAACACTTATGCTGCAACTATTCCAGGCGTCCCCACTTCTGCACCTTCTACATCACATACTACACCAACTACCCGAAGTCAAACACACTCGTCCAGATTAAAATTAAATTAGTTACCTTGTTTCATATTTTGTACTTGTTAAAAATAGTTACCTTATTTCAATTTCTGTAATTGTCAAATAAATTCTTGACAAAGGGAACAAAGGACGTTCCCGAAACGTTGAATTAATTTTTACGTTTATTTACACAAGTTTTAAAGAAAAATTGTCTTATTTAAACATGAATACTTGTGGAAATCTAAATAGAAAATATATATATATATATATATATATATATATATATATATATATATATATATATATATATATATATATATATATATATATAGATTAACAGCATCCAAACTCTGGTTCAGTACTACGATGGGTGACATCCGTTTCATTCCACAAGATACAGAATTACCTATCAAAAATTATGAACAAGGAACGCTACTCTAAATATAGCGGTTTACTAAAAGGGGGATGTAAACGAGGCATAATCGTCGGTCCGTCCGGTTGCGGAAAAACAAGTGTTATGATTACCTTATTAGAACATCCAAATGGTTTACGATTCGAAAATATATATGTATACTGCAAATCATTATACCAACCGAAATATCAATACCTGCGAAATTTAATGGCACCCATAAAAGAAGTCGGGTATTTTGAATACAGTGCAAATAGTGATGTTATATCCCTTAGTGATTCCCGTAAAAATTCAATAATGATTTTTGATGATGTGCGTGTGATAAACAAAATGAAATAAGAGATCATTTCTGTTTTGGCAGACATCGAAATAATGATTGTTTCTATCTGTGTCACACGTATTCTTCAATTCCAAAACAGCTTATACGTGATAATGCAAATTTACTTATTCTTTTTCAACATGATAGCACTAATCTTAAGCATGTGTATGACGATCACGTTAATGCCGATATGTCATTTGATAGATTTAAAAACTTATGTTTCTGTTGCTGGCGTGACAAATTCGGATTTCTTGTGATTGACAAAGAAAGTGACGTTAATGCAGGTCGTTACCGTAAAAGATTTGACTGTCATTGCATTATAAATATTGCAGTAGTACTGTATCCATGCAGTCGTAATGGAGGAGCGCTTAGTACAAGACATTTTACGTGCTCGCAAGAGTGTGCGACAACAATATGCTAATTTGAAAGGAGACACTGCCCTTACAGAACGTGCAATGGAAGCACTCTTTAAACCAATCACATAACCATTAATACAATTGATTACCAAACAAGATGGTTCTCTCATCAAAGCTGAACCCCGTACACCAGAAGTAGGAAAACCGAACCCATTGCACAGGTAAGTGAAATTCATACTGAAGATAGTACTGCATGTCCATCAGCAATGCCAATAGATACATTTGGTGGACACCTTCAGCATCAAATGACAATAGATAAATTTGGTAAACATATTACTCAACATCACAGTGATGGCACGAAATGAACACCCACGCACTCACACACGCATGTGCGCACACACCCCCACGCACACGCCCCTATACCTGTTTTATGAGATAACATTCGACAATAATACAGCTACGATTTGGATTTGAAATAAAACATATCAGGGCATTAGCTATCCCAAGCCAAATGAGTTAGAAGAATGAAGTAAGTGAACAAATACATTGCGTAAGGTGTTACAATTAAAATATTTTACATACAAGGTCTGTCTTATCGAAACACCTCTGTCAAAAAGGGCCTTAGGTTATATAAACAAACCTGAACGGTCGTTGGAAATGAAAATTGGATGTCTGAGGACAAATAAGCAAGCCGACTTTTACTTCTAATCCTGATAATAGACCTGCGATTTGAAACTAACACAGATTTCATCCCGTAAGACAACTATAGAACAATGTGTTTTATTTTACCCAATGCTCATCCTTATCATTACACGGCCATAATAATAATATCACGAAAATTAACGTGTGCCCCCTTCTCAAGTTTTGCATACAGCGATAAAAATACGTTTTACAGTTAAATCAGCTAAAATGCAAATACAATGTTAAATTAGGTAAAATAACCATACATTAATGAATATAATCAAGCTTGAAATCATACAAGGTCTATCTTATCAGAAATATCTGTCAAAAAGGGCCTTAGATTTATAAACGAGTTAAGTATGTCGGCCACTTACTAGAATACTATTTAAATTTTCAAGTTTTTACCCATAAGGGTCCCTCTTCTCATAAGACATCTTACATAGAATGTATCTCTTATCATAAATACCTCTGTCAAAAAAGACCTTAGATTTATAAACAACTTAAGGGGGTAAGGATCAAAAGAAAACTTGTCTCGTATTGAAAGAGCGGAAACATATGGTTTTTGTTGCTTACACTCACGGCACATTCACTTTCTGCGTTTTGTTTATAAATGGACAATATAAAGAACTTATCGATTTCCAACAGTCGTTAATATAAAGTAATTCTTTTCTGGTTTTCTTAGTTATGTAACCACAATAACAAACTGTTACTATTCAAATACCGGTACAGGACTTTTTGTAAAACATGTTCCTTGTGCGTGACAGAAAATTACTCGAAATAGGTTGTACTAATGTTTAAGTAGATTTTTTTGTTTGTAATGTCATCTATTGGTGTATTTTTAAGTTAACGAATGTTTTCTGTAATAGAAGTTGATCGTATCTCCATCTAATAGTATATTTTTTAAAAGTAGATTTAACTGCTAGTGTGGGTATTTTGAAATAGTACGGGTCCGCATATTGTCTCATAAGATATCGTCAATCTAGTCGATTAATCAATCAAATCAATCATACGAACAATTTTAGCTTAGGTCAATATATGTACAATATTATTATAAATTAATACACGTGAAATGTTAGGTTATCTCAATATACGTACAATGTTGGGTTAGATTAATAAACGGGTGGTATTAGGTTAGGGCAATGTTCGCCCGCGAAAATTGACCTAACCTGTAGTTGTATTACGGGATGAAATCTGGGTTAGTTTCAAATCGCAGGTGTATTATCAAGATTAGGTTAGAAATGAAATAAAAATTTGGTTTGCTTATGTGTCCCCAGACATTCTTTCCATTTCCAATAACGACTTAGGACGTAGTATATGACGTCACAAAAAACAAAATGGCGGCGTTGGTATCCTCATTCTACTTATGAAAGAGGAAGGGAACATTGGTCGTGTGTTTTAAAAAGACTAATAGAAATATTGAAGTTCCTTGGTGAACAACAGTTAGCACTTCGAGGATCATCAGATCAATTATATCAAAAGAATAACGGCAATATCTTAAAGTTAGTGGAACTCTTCGCTAATAGAACGCTACGACAAAAACATAGTGTACATTATTTAAGTAAGGACTCGCAAAATGAAATAAAACGGAATTTCAGTAATGCTATACATGAGAAAATATTATTAGCAATACAGAAAGCTAAATATTACTCAATAGCTTTAGACTGCACTCCGAATGCTAATAAAACGGAGCAGATGACAATAATTATACGTTTTGTTTCCTGGAATGAAGAATGCGCTGTGATTAGAGAAAATCTGTTAGGGTGTGTTGAAGTCAATGATTTCACAGGTCATATTAGAACACAATTTTAAATCGTTGGAACAATGGAGATATTCTGGATCGGGGGTACGACAACGGTACGAGCATAAAAGGGGAAAAAAGGTATTCGAAAGTTACTACTGAATAAAAACCCTAGGGATTTTTATGCCCTATGTGCTGCTCATACCATTAATTTAGTAATCAACGATGCTTCAAAACCAATATAGACACAATTACCTTTTCCTCAATAGTGCAAGAAATCTATAACTCCTTTTCGTCAGTTCTTTTAAGCTGTAAAACTAACTTAACGCAAAATCAACCATCTTAAACCCGATGGGAAAGTAGAATAGAAGCAATCCGTCCTTTGAGATATTGTCTAGGTGAAACCTATGACTCGTTATACGAAATAATTTTAATAAAGAAGTTCAAACTTATGTATTAAAATAAAATATTCGTTGGTCATATGGGATGATAATCTTAATGGAATCAATCTAGTGAGTAAAGCCCTCAAGATAAAAATGTGAACATTTTGTTTGTTTTGGAATAGATCAATGACTTGAAAGCATTTATACAGAAAACATCGGAAGGGATGTTGACGGGGATACAGAGTTTAAATCAGCAGCTGAAGTACGGCGACGCAAAAAGAAATGTCAGTTTTCGTATGAGCATCGTGATGAATCACCACAAACACCATAAGAAGGGTTTAAAGTTAACGTGTTTTATACACCGTTGGATACTGCTTGGACGTCGTTAGGCGAATGATTTGAACAATTAAAATTTCGTAATAATAATTTTAGCTTTTTGTACTATTTGCCAAAATTAAAAAAAATAACATCTTCAAAAACACTGCTATGACTTAGTTCTAAGAGATGGAGTCAATACAGACATAAACGCAGTTGACCTCTGTGACGAGATATGTGGCTATAAAGGCCTTTTTAATAATGATAACTTAAAACTTAAAAATCCCTTTGATAACAGTTTATTATAAGAAATAATTTACCTTTCGCAAATTTTACAATCGCGTTATGAATTGTATTAACATGACCCGTTAATGTGGCAAGTGGTGAACGGTCCTTCCCTAAGCCGAAGTTAATTAAAACTTATTTGGGAACCAGTATGTCACAAAAGAGGTTGGTCAACCTGCCATTAATAGCAATTCAGAATGATATATGTTCTGAATTAGGTGTTAAAGATATTGTATCTACTTTTGTAAATTTTGAATCTAGAAGAGTAAAATTTTAATAAACTTTGAACTGCAGTTGAATTCTTTAATTACAAGGACTTCCTAGTTTTTATATTTATACCTACTAAACAAGAAAGTGTAAAAACAGGATGAATTCAAAAAGGCGCCAAATTTGTGTTTGCAGGCGAGCGCTACATGTAATACGCCGGCGCTGAATGTACGAAAACGTAAACTTTCACCATAACTAAACATATTTAAAATACTTCACTTTTTGGGTTTCTATTATGGTGTGTAAAATATAAAATTTGGTAGATACGTGACGTACGGTGTATTTAGAAGCTCCGATATTAAAGGTCGCTCCAGACCGTATCGAGTAAATAAATACATGAAAAAAAAGTGGATTCAAAACTAGATAAAGTAAATAATAAGGAGAGATAAAACAGGAAAGAATATAGTAGTAATAAACGGTAAATCATTTAATTATTAGTAAAATTGGAGGTTAAGAGAGGATGGAAATAAATCGGGTAAGCGCAAGCAATGTTCGTGAACCGCAAATGGATAGGGAACACACTTTACAACCCATAGTAGAGAAAAGCATACAAAAAGGCGGATTTAAACAACGACAAAGTATTTACTTAGATAATAAGAATTATGTAAGTAAGAATAAAGGAAAAATTAAAGAACAGAATTTATAAATTTATAAGAAAATACTGGCCCCAAATTCTTACGCAGTGCGATAAAACAGCAGACGCGACTTTAATAAGACTTTTTTGTAGAAGACAAAAACCAATAGAAATATCTAACAGTAATGAGAAATAGAAATTGAATATCACGATACCGATGAATATACTCCAGACGAAGGTAAAAGGAAAAAAAGTGTGGGATATCTCGAAGATTTTTTCCGAAATTGAATAAAGACTAAAAGGACATCCTTGAAAAATCCAAAGGAGGGTACGGACGGAAAATTGGATGAAATACTAAAGACGGTGAAGAAAATTCGTGATGATCAAAAGGATGTGAAAGAAAAACAGAAGGAAATCCAAAAGACGTTGAACGGATGAAAATGCAATAAGTAGAATTTCGTGAGGAAATCGTAAAATTAAAACTTTAAAACGAGTGTTTAAAGAAGTAGAAACCAAGAGATAAGGAAAGAAAACGAGAACATAAAAGACAAATTACAAAAAATGGAAAAATCATTGGAAGTAGTGAAAAAAGAGAGAACGGAAAACAACGTCGTAATACATGGCTTAGTAGTGGACACTAAAGAACTAAAAGAAGGAATTAAAAATTTCTTAAGCAGACAACTGGAAACAGACATTAACCCAAAAGAAGTAAAGAAAATAAGAAACCGTACGTGTGTTACTAAACCAAACACTGAAATGGAAAAGAACGAAATCATGAAAAATAAACCAAAATTGAAAAATTGGAGGGAGGAACGTACATATATATATATACATATATATATATATATATATATATATATATATATATGACATAACGACTAAAGAGATTGAGAAACAACATCAACTGAGAACAGTTGCCTAAGCGGAAAGGGAAAAAGGAAAGGCAATAAGAATTGGTTATAACAAAGTGACGGTAAATGGAGATGGAATAAAAGGAATTGAAAAACAAATATCAAAAAACTAGAGGATTCTAATCCGGATTAAACAAAAGAAAACGACAGTGGTAAGGAAATGGATAAGATTTTAAAAGAATTGTGTAAAGTACAAACATACAGGACGACAACAAATGTATAAAAGAAAGAGGATCCACAGGAATTCGGTACGGCAAAAGCATAAAAAATCTTGAAAAAATTACATGAAGACAAATCAATGGCCAGAGGAAAAGAAGTAACAGTAGAAAATAAAATAAAGAAAATTGAAAAACTTAAAATAGGGACGTGGAATACCAGAGGGATAGCGGGAAAAGAGGAGGAATTGGCAGAGGAACTGGAAAAAGTAAATGCAGATATTGTAGGAATCACCGAAACGAAAAAGAAAGGTAAAGGAGGAAAAATATTAAAGGAGGGACATATATTGATATTTAATGGAGTAGAAGAAGAAAATAGAGATAGGGAAGGAGTGGGTTACTACATTAAGAAAGAAAACGTAAAATATATACAGAGATGGAAGGCGGTAACAGAAATGGTTTTGAAAATAGAAATGGGAATTGAAAAAGAAGTACAATAATTATTGTGGTATACGATCCAAATGAAAACGAGAAACCAACACAAAGGATGAGTTCTGCGATCAACTAATAGAAGTAGTAGAAGAAAGCGAAGGACGATTATTAATAGTGGGTGATTTAAATGGAAGAGTAGGCACGAAAAATCATAAATATGGAAATGTAATAGGCATACTTCTGTATCTTGAATAACTTAATAGTAACAAACGCTTTCTACAAACACAACGAGGTACATACAAATATCATAGAAATAATTAGCAGAAGCGAAAGATCAGCAACAGAAGGGAAATAAAGGACACAAGAGTAAAAAGAGGAAGCGAAATATATTCCGATCACTATCTAGTCTTAACAAAAATAAAAAAAATAAGATACGAGAATAGTAAGACACAGAGAAAGAGCAAAATTAATACTATAAAGTAATTAGAACATACAAAATTAGAAAACAGGAGACGGCCAATATATATATATATATATATATATATATATATATATATATATATATATATATATAAACAAAAAAGAAGAAAATTAGAGAAAGCTAGTGTGGAGAACAGAGTCGATAATAAACATCGCAAAGGAAACATGCGGATGTAGCAGAACAGACAAAACCAAAAAACAAACAAGATGGTGGAACCCGGAAATTAAAAGGGAACTAAACCTTAAGAAAGAAAAATGGGAAAAATACCTCAAAGAAAAGAGCAACGGAAATTACAACAAGTATAAGGAATAAAGATTAAAAGTTATGGAGATGGTGAAAGAAGCGAAGCAAAACGCATGGTAGGAGCTAGGAGAAAAATGGAACGAGATATAAAGGCAACCAAAAGCCATTCTGCAGAACATTAAAAACGCTACGGAAAGGAAAACAAAACAAAAATAGACACATAAAATCATTAAGTGGAAACATTCTAGAAGAAGAGGATATAATGAAGAGATGGAAAGGGTTCTTTGAAGAAATGCTAAACACTGATCACGACGGAAGTGTCAAAGAAAGTTGAGGAAATCATAGTAAACACTGAGAAGGAAAACAATGAAGACATAAAGAAGGAGGAAGTAATAGAAGCCATTAAAATGTTGAAACAAGGCAAGACGGCAGGACACGAAATGAATAACAGCGAAAATGATAATGAATATGGATAAAACCGCGATAGAAGTGACAGGAAAGCTATTTAATAAGATCTGGAAGGAACAAACAATACCAGGAGGGTGGGAATACTATTGCCCATATATAAAAATAGAGATAGCAGAGAGTGCAAGGGCTATAGAGGAATCACCTTGTTCAGCATAATGCTAAAAATTTACGAAATAATACCAGAAGAAAGATTGAAAATGACAATGGAACAACAGCTGGAAGAGCCACAGAGTAGATTTAGGTAGAGGAGTACAAAACCACATATTCACAATAAAGCAATTGATAGAACAGGCCAGAAACGAGAACATATATGTATCATTTACAGACTTAGAAAAAGCATTTGATAGCATACCGAGAGATGAAGTATGGAGTAGCCTTAGAAAAAGAGGAGTAAGTGAGAAATTGAGAAAAGTGATAGAAATAATCTATCAGAAAACTAGAAATTATGTGTAAACTGGAAACGTGACATCAGATGAGTTCCTATCTAAAGAAGGATTAAGGCAAGCAAGTGTACGCAGTCCGATACTTTTTAATGTAATACTTGATGTTGTATTAATAGAAATTAAAACATTAACAAAGAAACCACAAGTAGGATACAGAAACATGCAAATGGTGGAAATAGCAGAGAGTTCCTTCACTGATACCTCATAATATATGCAAAAAATGAGAAATATCTGCAAACAAAACAAAATATATGGAATAAAGCACTAATGAAGAGAAATCTGAAAATAAACTTCGAAAAACAAAAGTGATGACAATAGGAAAAAAAGACAGACAAGATAGAATCGAGATAGAATGAAGAAACATAGAACAAATAGAAACATTCAAGTATTTAGGAATCAACCACATAAAGATGCAAAAGAAAATAGATAGTAGGATAGAAAGTATCACAAAGCTATATTATGCATTAAAAAACACATTTAAAAGAAGAAAAGAAATAACGAAGAAACAAAAATTGCAGTCCTTAATGCAGTGTATAAACCCCTACTGATGAGAAAGTTTGATCCTTAATAAAGGGACAAAGAGAAAAATACAAGCCAAAGAAATGAAATATCTGAGAGCAGTGAAAGGAGTTACCAGGAAGGATAAAATAAGAAATGAACTAATAAGACAAGAACTAAAGGTACAATCCATTACAGAAGGTACAGAACAACAACAGTTACGATGGTTTGGACATGTAATACGCATGGAGGAAAATAGACAGACCAAAAAGGTATGGCTAGCAAAAACATCACAGAAGAGAAATAGAGGAAGGCCAAGAAAAATGTGGGACAGTGTGATAGTGGAAAAAAAGAAAAAAAGAAAAGAGGAGTAACGTGGAATGAGGGAATAAGTATGGCAAGAAACAAAAGAGAATGGGCAAGATTTATCTATAAAAAAATGAATGGCAAGATTGAAGAGACTACATGTATATATATATATATATATATATATATATATATATATATATATATATATATCTATATATATATATACTGAATCTAGCACCCTACGGGTAAGTAAGATTATAGAATATAAATTATAGAGTATATTTGTATTTATGTTATACAAATCTAAACGTTTCGACAACACTTACATTTGTCTTCGTCAGTAGTAATATAATCTTACAAAATTGCATAAGATGTTGAAACAAATTTATGAAATTTGAAAGGTGAAAACGGAAACAAAAGTCTGCTATTAATATCACAGTTTGATAAACGTAAAAAGGCAACTACGGAATACAGTTTTAGTGAAGAAAAACTGGATCGTTAACAAATTAAATATTGGTCGAAGGCTAACAGTGAAGAATGTCCAAAGACCAAATTTTACAAAATTTAATCATGTAATGATTTAAGTGTAAAGTTGTGAAAACTTTAATTTGAAATTGATAAAAGCACTAACAGATAGCAAAGGAATCCAGTCAAATCTAACAACGAAATTTGTTAATAAATGCAAGTGCCATTTTACAGTTAAAATACGCTTTATATAATTGTAATTTCAACTACATACGTTAAATTGTTGTGCTGTGGTAATTTAACATACAATTGGTAAAGCATTTTCTTCAAGGTCTAGGAAAAACCCAGCAAAAATCCTGGACATACCAAAAAAGTCAAAACTAAAATCAAAATTATTAGGATGGTTACATGTCTCAGTAGCCTCACGTTGTAAACGAACAAAATAATGAGCTTGCTGGGCAATATTTCTATATTTTCAAATTGAATGTCATGTTTTAAATTATTTAAAGTATGGTCAGCTACCTTAGATTTCTCTGGCTGACCTAATCTACAAAATCTCATCTGTTCTTTACGTCTTGTATCAAATCTACATTTTGTGGTTTCAATGTATACTTTTTTATATGCGCAAGATTACTTATACACTCTGGAAGATGATAATTGGTTTGAAACGTCTTTAGGTGATCTTAAATGTTCCTTAATTTTACTTGTAGGTTTAAAAACAGTCCTAATGCCATGATTAATTAGAATTTTTTCAATTATATCTGTAACATTGGTTATAAAAGGAAGAAAACGAGTGCCAACATTAAACGCTCCCTTTTCTTTTTGGTTATGACTAGCAGGTGTAATAACGTTATTAATATCATTAAGTAAATATTCGTTACCTTGTACGGATTTTGTTAAATATTTAAATTCATCTTTCAAAAATTCAGGATCCCAAATTCGTGTTTGTTCGATCCACTAAAGATTTAATTACACCAATTTTTTGAGGTGGATGGTGGTTTGATAATTTATGAAGTTATCGATCAGTGTGTCGGCTTTCTGTAAACTACTGACGAAGATAGCTGTAAGTGTTATCGAAATTTTTTGATTTGTGTAACGTAAATACAAATTTACACGATTATAGAAACCTAACAAGCCAAGTATTTTAAGTACCTATAGGTGGTAATGGTGAAAGTTTACGTTTTCGTGCATTTAGCCAATGCAGATCCAGCAAAGATTTCGAATAGGCCGATTCTGATTAGTTACAGACAGTTGTTGGCAGACAGTAACAATACCTAACTAAAGTGATTAATATAAGTAAATAAAGATAACCGCACGCTACTAAAAGTGACCAGTCATTTTTTCAAACTCTCTTCACATTTATGCTTTTTAGAGTTTGTTAGCTTATATTAAACATTTTAAGAATTGTGTGATATTAAACTAAATCGAACTAAAATAAAAAAACAAGAGAAACCGAAACAAAAAGTGATATTTTCTAATTTTAATATCAATGCATACCTAATGTCAGTTGAGTACACATTCATATGTATATTACCTACTACTTTTTTTCATGTACTTGTGTGATTTGGTTTTTAGATAGCGTACATGTTAGTTTTGATTTTTTTATGAGGTTACCATTACTGTATGGTTTTTTTTATGTATAAGTACCTACTTTATATCAATACATGCTTTAATGACAAATTGATTTGGCATTATATTGAAGTAGAAAACCTATTAAAACTAATATTACCAATTTTTGCCAACACTAGTTACAAAGTATATGATTTGTACACGAGTTTAGTTTATTAATTAATACCAATAAAAATTCAGGGCGAAATAAACTTAAAATTGCTATATGGCAAGTAGATTTGTATTAGAAATACCGTACGTTTTCTACTTTGTTTGATTGCATAAACCCTACCTAGCTTTTATTTTCATACTTTTTTGGTATACCATTTCCAATGAAGTGTTACTTATATGAATGCATATACTGCCACCGCGTATCAATGTAAACATACTAAAACATGGTTACCCCTATGGCGTGTGCACTTGTCTAAATATCGACACGTAGGTGTGTTATGCTTAACTGAAACTTGGTTAATTATAATGATTTTTTTGTATGTTTTCTGAATTATCCAAAATTATCTATTATTGCCGGAAAACCTATACACAAGGCGGTATTATTATTTTTGTTAAAAACCATTTTCGATAGTTTCAATTGAAGATGTTAATTTTGGCGTAGATATGGTTATTAAATTATCTGTAGATGGTCTCCTATATGTTATTTTATAGTTGCATAGGTCGGGTTCATAAGGTATTGCTTTTTTGTTTAAATTAAAAGAGCGTATATTAAAACTCTGTTAAATTTTGCAAAGTACATCTTGGCAATCTCTTAATTTATCTTTAACAAATAACCCTATTCAGTTTTTTTTAATCCAATCCTTAAAATCTGCTTTTGTTGATGCGACAAAACTAGCTAAAACTACAAGATCTGTTATAGAATACGTACCCACAGACTTTGATAAAAATATTATGAAAAAAGATATAATTCAGTCAAATGTAATGGACCATATTGAGCAATTAATATCGGAAATAATAAATATTAAGCCACAGTTATAACGTACAATAAGAGATTATTCTCTATAAATAATATACATAAATTTGAACAATGCTTGTATGACTAAGCGCAGCAGGACAATACAACAATATAAAAATGTTGAAAAACGCTAAGCATTTGATTTACTGCAAAATATTTTAACAGCAAATAATAAAGCATAATCCTATAGAAAAAGATGACACAATTAAAGGCGGTAGTTTTGAGATTAAGTTATTAGTTTAATAATAGTAGGAGGGTCCCCGCAAGCACTTGCCGTTTTTTTTTTGGGACGTTATAACGGTCAGTGACGCCATATGTCACACACCCTTTTGCCTCCTGGTCTCGCCCACTTTGATCTGATTGGTACATGGCTCCGCCTATTGCCTCAAACTGCGCACGTTGATTGGAGGTCTAAGGCCTTTTAGAATCGGCATTCTGGTTGGTCCTTATCTCACGCATAAAGCTCCAGTCCGTATGCTCTGATTGCAGGGCTGGATTCAACCTGGTTTCTGTGTTGTTGCAGTCTGCCTTTCTAGTTCCCGTATGCGGAATCCCCTTTTCAGCAAGGAGCTCACCCTGCATTTAGGTTGGTTGTTTGGTTGGCTGTACTGTCACCTAGTGGTCTATTTTAAAAGCTAATGGTAGCTCCCTGTAATTGTGTTAACATATAGTTATTGAGGTGCGGCCCCATATGTAACAGCTGGGGCTCGGACATGGCACCCTTTTCCATCAGATGCTTCCATTAATTGGCTATCAAAATTCTCATGTGATCCGTCAACAGAAAAAACCGTTAAGTGTTGGTACTTTCTGTTTTCAATAAAAATAACAATTAATATCTGTAACCATAAAATAATTGCTGTATTTAGCCACAGGGCATTGGTCAAAAACTATCAATCAAGTAAACGCTTAAACGAAAAGAATGTGTAAGTCTGCAAAAGTTAACGATTCAGGGATTTCCCCCGAGGTTAAAAAACAACTTTTATATCGCACGGGTATAAACTCGTTGTACTTTAAAAGGCGTACACTAAAGATGTCAGAAGCCATTCTGAAACAACTTCTACACACATCGACCAATTAAAGATAAGAAGGTTGGAATAGTGTCTAGAAATTTACGATGCTGAAAAAAGGTTGAAAAATGGATCTTAATGCAACCAGCCAATCAAGAGAAAATAAAACAAAATATGTACAAACACTGTAATTCCTATAAATAAAATAAACAATAAAGTCACGCAACTCCAAAACAAAAGAAACTAGCCAACAAGCCACTGCAAATACCCCAAACAAACATCAGAACAGAGGAGTCTCATTATATCAAATCAAATTAATTATTAATAGGTTTTCGGCGGTGGCAAGCGAAGCTTGCTCTCAACGAGCACAAATACAAAAATTAAGACTCGTTTGAAAAATTTTATTTAAAAATAATTATAAGTTACGGTATGAGGATGTTATTTCGGTGTCGACTTCTGGGCTGTTTGCGAACAGCGGTTGTTCGCTCCAGGGGTGGTAAACGGATTCGGGCGCCACACAAAGATTAGATAATGTCCAGGCGGTCTTTGGGTCCAATCCTGAACATATGCGGTTCCCAAACGGCTACTGCAGGTCTCTCAGTGGAGGATAATATTCAGGGTCTTATCCTGTGGTAGAAGATGTACCTAAACCAAGTTAAGGCAGACGGACGGCGGATACGGAAGTTGACAAAGGTCACAGGTCCCCTTGACAAACAAAATCCTTCAGCAGAGATTGATGAAAAATTAATAATCCTTAATACATACGAGTTCTATTAGTTTATTCAAATTAGGTTTAATTATATTAATCAATTTACACTACGCTTTAACTCATTCTCATTAACAAAATCAGCATCATCTACGGCTGCTGCAAATTCCAGGTTTCTCTCGATGAGACAGCAGCGTAGCGCGTTGTTTTAATTAATATTAAATCAATTATTGAATCAATACTTATTTCGTCATGCTAAAATTATTGTTTGTGAAATAACGAAACGATTGGTATAAAATTTTACCGGTTTCTACTAACAAAAAATACTTATCCTACACAATGGCTTAATTAATAATTAGAGACATTTTTGTCTAATTATAACGTAAAATTTACAGAAGTCGATTGCTTTTTGCACATATGTTGGACAACAGTTGGAATGCATTACTAAAATAGCTTATTTTACGCAATGGGAACGAGATTAAAGTTCCTATTATAGTTGTTTACCTGGATCATGCGATAGAAAGTATTATAGGTTTAACTTTAATTATTTATATCGAAAATGTTATTTAACAATGCAATTTTCCAAAACATCAATTAATTTATAAGAACGTTGTTAATTATTAATTATTTTATCAATTTGGGACTCTCTTAATTATATTGATCGAGTTTTGAATTCTATTTTTCAACACTTGAGTTTACTTATCTCTAATATTAATATAAAATGTTTTGAAAGCAATTTTCCACTTAAAAGGTGCGTTTTAATACAGACTAAATTATTATTTATCAAGCTTTAATTTCGGGATATCAAAAAGAGAAAATTTGCATTTACATTAACGGTGTAATTATTTTTAGTACTTATTTTCATTCTTATCAATATTTAACTGTGAGTACTTAATTAATTGTCGGACTTAACTACGGTTTTTGTTAGCGGAGTAAAAGTGAAGAAAACTAATTTTCACAAGAGATACAATGTAATCGAATAAAATATATTGCTTAAGATGTTAATTAAAATTACTACCTCGATGAATTGTGTATCAAGATTTTTGTGACTCATCAGCAGAAAAAATGTAAAATTATTATTATTTTACATTAAAGGTTTGTGTACTGCCGGTGTACATGTTCTAGGTTCACAAGCTAGAGTCATGTTATAAGTCTGATTTCAGCTATAACTCATACTTGCTACATAATCGCAGGGAAAATCCGGTGATTTGGACACTTTGATTTCTCTTATTGCAGTCCGTGGTACACAAAGTCCTTAATGAAAATGAACAAACGCCTTCTTTTGATTAATTTGTACCACCAGTGATATACAAATGCCTTATAGAGATGGACCAACGCCTTATTTTGATTAACGTGTACCACCGTTGATACATAATGGTTTTATTCAAAAAGAAAAAAACGCCTTATATTGATAAGCGTGTACCACCGACAACGATCTGTAAAACACCTTTTATTAACGAAATAAATCAGAATTTGAAAATCATTTTAAGCACAAGACCCTGGTTTTCGAATGGACGTTAACTCAGACTCAAAGGCTCAGGATGTGTGCTGCGGTTGGGAATCTAATGGAGTGCCTAACCCAGACCGAGTCCCCTGTATTTGGGGCTGAATATGTCGAGGGGACAATAGATTTTTAGGGGTTATTTCAAGATTCATTACCTTAGATGTTGGAGCAATTTCAATGATCACTCTTCCCAAACGGTCTCAGATGTTGGTGTTTCAAGAATTAACCCTCCAAAAGGGTCTTATTTCAGGTGTTGGTTGTGTAGCAGAGGCAATCCCTTATACACACGATGTTTATTGGTCTATTAAACGGGTTTATCTTTAAATGTAGTTGTAATTTATTTTATGAAATAAAATCCGTCCACAAACCATACATATATCAATAATAACCTACTCACCTTGATTTAAATTTGCAGTTTTATTAAGGGTATACAAAATAAATGTTATAATGAGAAAATATAGTTGTCAAGATCCGAAATCCTTACCAAAAAATCTGTAAGTTAATTATTTAGTTATGCGTAAGTTTTGCATTAAAAATTTTCCGGTGCACTTTAATAATTAATTCTTTCGTAGTTAAGAAATCGTTTTAGATTTCGACGAAAAAACCTCACCAAAGCGCATTTTCAATTATCTCGTCCAATCATGTTAGATCGTGGACTATGTAAGCGGAACCGCGACACGATATTAATTACCTTTTTACTTCTGTCTTGAAGTAAACATCTTACTTAGTTCTCCGCCGAAGTCTCCCTGCTTTCGTTCCTGATTTCTATTCCGACCTAGTTGGAATCAGAAACCGTTATTTCTACCTGCCGACTAATTCTGCGGTAAGTTATAAAAATGTTCTATTAAATTCAGTTCAGTTCAGTTAAATATTTTATTCGATGTTGGGAAAATGTCAAGAATCATCTATCCAAGACTGAATGTTGAGGCTCATATCAAAACCAGCTTAGATGTTACGCAACTCATTTCAGACTTTTACTATTTCTTCGTATGCACATTTCACTCATTTAAAAATACCTTATTCGATTAATGTTAATCATCCTGTTAGTTACATAAAAATTAAATCTTAATTCTAGACGTAATCTCTTTATTTAAGGTGTTTACGTTTTGATAAATCTTGGATATTAAATACATCTTGCATAACTGCCGCCGTGCTGAACACAGCTTCATTTTCTCTTAAAAAACATTATGCTTTTCTTGTTCAATGTAAAAGTTTTTTGAAAATATAATTTCAGGCTGATATTTACACGAACATTTTAAATGATGCATTTATTACTTGTTAAGTTGAGTCTGCTAATAAAATCTCTTTCAATGTAATTCAAAAACACTTGAAGTTTTCTATGGTTCCGTGTATTATGTAAACTAGAGCTGATGTTAAATTCTAAGGTAATTATTATTACATTACATTACATTCCTTAAATATATTTTACTAATTACGTATTACAGAGGTATATTTTTTGAATCAACCATCAAATTTGGTAATTTAAACAAAGATACAAAAGGGATCTTAAATGTGACAGATATTCACTTTAGGTTTCATGTCTAATTACAATTTTCGCTTCGGACTATTTTAATTGATTATATATTAACTGAATCCTGCAAAATTAATTTTTCGGAAATATCACAAATAACAGGATTGGAAGTTTATTTTTCGAAACTTTTATTAACAATAATTCTTTTGATTCGCTATCAAATGAAATTTTGCTTACCATAATAATAACAATTATACATAAAATATATTACACTAGTTAATTATAACAGTTTATAACAATGCTATTAGTTTTTGCATTTAAAAGAGACCAGATTGCAGCACGATAAAGTCGAATTTTTCTAGTGTTTTTTTCTAGTTTACTTCACTTGTTTTGCGATTATCCGAATTGTTTTTCGAAACTGTGTGGTGTAATTTTATTACATAAAATACGTACATATCACGTTGCTAGTAGAAAATGTATGTTACGTAGTTAAACACATAACATACATCATGTTTTAATTATAACCCTAAATTGTTTAGTTGTTAATTGAAACGATGAAATAATTCTTTATACTAAATGTTTACTTTAAAAAGAATTCTTGTAACGTATCGCTGTTTACAGTATAAATAATTCAATATCCAATTGCCCAACTCATGCTTATTGATAGATAGCGAGATAGAAAAAGAAAACACGTCTTAAGGTATGCCTATTATTTTTAATTTTTTTTATGCAATAAAAAAATAGTAATAATGTGTGATTAATTAACTTTGTACGTTTTTCATTAATTAATTCATTAAATCAGTTACTTATATGTAGCTTTAGTCCTTTAGTAATTGATTTACATATAATAAGCTATTAACATTTTTATCGTTCTTATTTTCGCTATAACAGCTGCGGAAAACTAAAAGGGCCAATAGAAACATGGTGACACATACTACAGAAAACCTTGACTAGCATTTCAAATACACCATAACAAACAAGGGGGTCCTGCAATAATGGCAGCATTCGAGGTTGAGGTCTCGAACCGAAAAGATCAACTTTAGACAAGCCAGTCTAATTGACAAATAAAGATACCGTCGTTTTTAGGACGATGGAGCCGAACGTCAACAAGCGCCGCTACCAGCAGTACCTGGAAGAGTTGGTAGCCCGGGGAGAGCCGCTGTCACCGATGGCGGCCCAGGAGTTGCAGGAGTTCCGGATACCACCAGCGATACCGTCACTGCTCGATCTTCCGTTCGAGAGAGCGAGCAGTGACGCGCCACCTGCCGCCACCGCACAGAAGAGGAGAAGGCCGAAGAGGACAGCACCGCCCGCAGAAGACGTCGCCCCGCCAGCCAAGGCAACAACCAGAGCAGCACCGCCGCCGCAAGCCGCCGCCGCCGTAGCCGCCGAAGAGAGAAGAAGTGAAGACCCCCGTCCTGGATCCACCAGCCCCGATGACTTCGTGGCGCAGAAGAAGAGGCCGAAGAAGGCGACCGTCCGCCCGCCTACGCCGCCACCGACGAGCAACGTGTACCACGCCCTGGAGCAGTACACGGACACCGCCACAGCGATGGAGCAGACCGCCGCAGCAGAGACCTGGGAGAAAGTACCCCCGGTAATCCTTCGTCAGAGGGAGAACTGGGTTGCTTTCTCCCGCGAACTCGACCGGAAGAAGATCGCCTTTACTAGGGCCAAGGCGACCTTCGAGGGAATCCGGATACAACCTGCCTCAGTCCAGGACCGAGACAGGCTGATGAGGTATCTCGATAAGTGTGGTACGCCGTACCACACCTATCAGGCAAGAAGCGAGCGTCTTGCCAAGGTAGTAATACGTGGCGTTTCCGTAGAGCTATCCGAAGCGGATGTAAGCTCCGATTTGACGACGCAAGGAATTAACACAGTTTCTTGTTTTAGGATGAAGCAGCGAGGCCGAGCGATCCCCCTGGTTTTGGTACACCTACCGAGCGAGGAGGACAAGAAGAGGATTCGGGAGGTGAAGCACGTCGCCCGCCTCCGAGTCACCGTCGAGGACTTGAGGCGGAAATCCGACATCGGGCAGTGTCACCGGTGTCAAGGTTTCCGTCACGCACAGCGTTGCTGCAGGGCGGCAGCACGCTGTGTGAAGTGCGCCGGTGATCACCACAGCAGTCAATGCACTTTACCCCGTACCGACCGGGCTAAGTGCGTTAACTGCGGTGGGGACCACCGCAAGCTACCGTGGATGCCGAAGTTCCTCGACCTCCGCAACGGAAGAAGATGGAAGCACCGCAGCGACCGCCGAAGAGGACACCGCCGGCGCCCTCCTCGACTCGGACCGGAGTCAGCTACGCCCGTGCGACGGCAGGCAAGGCTGAGAAGGCGGAAGTACCGAGTGGCTCCCGCCGCTACCGTTACCCGCCCGATCAATCTGCCTTAGGGTTCGACTCTATTGACCTTCCTCGGAGGGCTCAATATGAAGAAGGCCCTACCTGTCATCCGTAAGGTGGCAGAGGCACTCGCTAAGGTGGAATCTGCGACTGACTTGTGGGGGTTTTCCTCTCACACAGTCAGGAGGTGGCTACCTTTAGGGTAAACACACGACGGTCCGGATCGAAGTCTGCGCCCGAGATAAGTATTTAGTATCGATCTTTTTTTTTTTATTACTTAATTTCTGTTCTGTAAATATCGATAGTGTTACACTTTACTAACACATATTTCTTTTATTTCAGATAAGCAACCTAGCGACAACAGGACAGCCCACACAACGAATAACCAACAACAACGCACTCAACACCGCCATCAGGCGTTCCAAACACGAAAACCAACAATCCACGCACTTCCACGCGCTGAAGAGGACGAAGACTCCTGAGCAGCGCACCACCAACACATACACGTTTTATATTTAGTATTTTATATTGTATATAGTATTAAGTGTAAAATGTAAATATCCATGAATTGTTAATTATCCAAATTTTAATAAACTATGTTGAATTGAATGAAAATGGCCTGCAATAATACAAGTTTCGGACTCCAGTGCTGTTTTATGACATCGTACGTAGAGGAAGTAGATAATATAAAGAACGTAGTAGATGTAGATGATTTGGATGCCATGAAAGACGTACATGCCACAAGTGATTTAATTATACTTTATATCGCGATTAATTTTTAAGAAAAACAGTAATATGATGGTGACGACCTGATGTAGTTTCTGAATCCTATATATATATATATATATATATATATATATATATATATATATATATATATATATATATATATATATATATATATATATATATATATATATATATATATATATATATATATATATATATATATATATATATATATATATATATATATATATATATATATATACAGGGTTTTACTGGTAGTTCGTTAAAAGTTTATGTGGTTAGAAACAATTTAGAAATCTGAATTTTGGACTTAAGGGTTATTTAAGATTCTCTTTCATTCTAAAATATTTTCAGTCATGTTACTTCCGGTATACCGAAGTCTAATCTTCACCTTTTTCAGCTGTTTCTTAGATATGTTGATTTTTTCAAAAATTTTGAAAGATGTAACCCTATTTTCAACATGCTTGTCTTACTTATTTTGACTGATGGAAAGTGCTCTAGAGACAGAAGCATAGAACTACTTTTGAAATACTCATTGACAATTGATTTATTGCATACATGGTGTTCAAAATTTGATGAATATTAAACAATTTTCAAAGTTGAAAAACTTGTTAATTCAAATGTGACACCCTGTATATTATTGGATGAATAGATGCAGAATTTAGTTGCATCGTTTGGGTATTTCAAAGTATATTCTTTCATAATTATCAATTAAAATAGACAATTAAAATATTTGAAAAATCGAATATCTAAAACAGTTAAAAAGATAAACTTATAAGACTTATCCTAAAATTTTGTCAAACCAAAATAAAATATATAAAGGTGTTCCATTTAAAATAAGGAAGTTAGTGGTGACTTCGGTATAACCAATAACATGATGAAAATATTTTAGAATGAAGAATCTTAAACCCTTTAATAAAAATTCAGATTTCTAAATTGTTTCTAACATAATCTAACGATATGAATATATATATATATATATATATATATATATATATATATATATATATATATATATATATATATATATATATATATATATATATATATATATATATATATATATATATATATATATATATAATATATATATATATATATATATATATATATATATATATATATATATATATATTAGAAGCTACATCAAGTCGTCACCATCACTATTACTGTAAAATAATATATATATATATATATATATATATATATATATATATATATATATATATATATATATATATATATACTAAATAACTAAGGTATTCGCATTAGGATGAACATACACACACACACGCACACCTGTAGGCCAAAGAAAACACATAAAATAAACCTGATGAATAGAAAAGACAGTAAAACTCTTATTTGGTATTTATTGAAACACGAAGGATACAGTTTTGGTCTGACGGTGTTTAATCTTAAACTATGTCACAAATCTCATTTTCACTACATTCTAGACAAAACCAATACATACCTTTCGTGTACAGGTTGCAGGTATTGGTATAATCTTTTACTTAGTACTGTTGAATGTCCATGACCAACAGATCTTCCACTACTTTCTTATCTAGGTTGACCCTCTCTGCAAAGGATGATAGCAAACATTTTCCACTGGAACTTTCGGCATGGATTTGAATTAGATTATTTATCAATATGGAGGATGCATTTTTTTTCATGTAGCATGAATTCTATACACATAAATCTAGGGGTTCATTAATACGTCTCTTACACCGCATTTATTACTGTCAAAGGAAAGCCTAAGTCAGGGTTTTATTCGCATGACCATGATTCTAAACTAGTCACAACACTTGTATTGCTTTATTCAAGGTTTTTTTATTTTTATTCAGTTTTGCTCTATCATTATTATGTAGTTCATAACCTGAATTTACTTCAGAAGCTACATCAGGTCGTCTCCATCACTATTACTGTTTTTCTTAAAAAAATTAATCGCAATATAAGGCATAATTAAATCACTTGTCTTCCATGGCATCCAAATCATCTACATCTACTACGTTCTTTATATTATCTACTTCCTCTAGGTCGCATGAGTAATTTAGTTACCTACTGCGAAATATTTCATCTTCGTTACTCACACGATTTGTATTTAAAACCTTTCCGCAATTACATAACATCCTCGTTATTCAACCTAGCTAGTCATTTACGCCATTTATACGTGTACGTCCTGTATGTCATCTATGTCGTTCACATTAGATACGCCGTTTACGTGATCTTATTTACGTCGTCTACGTTATTTACATGTACATAATCTAACACCACCAAAATTGTTAGCGTCATTTGCGCCATCTATGCCATGCGCGAAATTTGTCATTCACCATTTGAATTATCTGCGTCATACAGGCTATCATAGTAATTTAAATTATTTACGTCATACACTCCATACTCATTCACATTATCTGTGCCATCTACGTCGCATACGTCATTTTCATGATTAAAGTAATGTACATCCCATACGTCATTTTCCTCATCTGCATCATTGATGTCAACTTTACCTACATGACCTACTTTACTCACATCAGCTACATAATTTTGCGGTCTATCATCCGTGCTGTCTATCATCGGCGTCATCCATGACATCTGTCATCGAGGTCAAATGGCATCAATATCAATTATGCACCTATTATTTATTTCACCAATGCCGTCTACTTTGCTCACGAATTTTTGTTTACCGATCATGTGCTGTTGATGCCGTTTTTAATTACGTTTTGTTCTCAGCTCCGCCACGCGCATAGTAAGCATGTCTGGGTCGTTTATGCTGTACATTTTTTAAGGATTATCTTCCATGTGGATTATGTTGACCATGTTCTTTGTGATCAGTAATGTTATCAATCTTTATTTTCAATGGCTGCATTTCTTCAACCACTAAAATCTTCCATGTGGATTATGTTGACCATGTTCTTTGTGATCAGTAATGTTATCATCTTGGATCTTGGTGCACCTAGTGATACATTTAAAAAGTATTAGAAGTTGTTATGGCGGGAGAACTTAAAATTTAAAATATTATTCCGAAATTAGAGTCACTTACGATGTCCTAAAACAGCACTGGGGTCCGAAACTTGTATTATTGCAGGGCCCCCTTGTTTGTTCGTGTTGTCATCTTATGGTGTATTTGAAATGTACATTTGTAATATTACAGGTGTTTTAATATACACATAGTACATGTGGCAACCACGCAAGTACGCAGTAGGATAAGATTAGCCCTAAAAATATATTAAGTGCAAGTAGTAGTCGGTTATAGGGTTGGTAATACTAGAGACGCAGTAAGATTGGTTTTGAAGGACAATAATGATAGCAGGATGTATGTATATATATATATATATATATATATATATATATATATATATATATATATATATATATATATATATATATATATAATAAGAATAAAATAAATAAAGTAAAGTAAATAAAGTAAAGTAAAGTAAAGTAAGTAAAGTAAAGTAAAGTAAAAATAAAGTAAAGTAAAATAAAGTAAAGTAAAAAGTAAAGTAAGTAAAAGTAAAGTAAAAAGTAAAGTAAGTAAAATAAAGTAAAGTAAAGTAAAGTAAAGTAAAGTAAAGTAAAGTAAAAGTAAGTAAAGTAAAAGTAAAGTAAAGTAAAAGTAAAGTAAAGTAAAGTAAAAGTAAAAGAAAAGTAAATAAAGTAAAAGTAAAGTAAAGTAAAAAGTAAATTAAAAGTAAGTAAAAGAAAGTAAAAGTAAAGTAAAGTAAAGTAAAGATAAAGTAAAAGTAAAGTAAAGTAAAAAAATAAAGTAAAAAAGTAAAAGTAAAAATAAAGTAAAGTAAAGAAGTAAAGTAAAGGTAAAAATAAAGAAGGTAAAAAGTTAAAGTAAAAATAAAGTAAAGTAATAAATAAAAATATATAAATAAAGTAAATAAATAAAAGTAAAGAAATTAAAGTAAAGTAAAGTAAAGTAAAGTAAAAAAGTAAAGAAAAGTAGTAAAGTAAAAAGTAAAAAAAAAAGTAAAGTAATAAAGTAAAATAAAGTAAAATAAAGTAAATAAAGTAAAGTAAAATAAAAGTAAAGTTAAGTAAAAGTAAAGTAAAGTAAAAAAGTAAAAGTAAAGTAAATAAATGTAGTAAATATAAAGTAAAGTTAATAAATAAATTATAAATAAAGTAAAATTATAAATATTAAAATATAAAGTGAATAAAGTAAAGCAACGTATAAAGTAAAGTGAAGTAGAGTTTGGGTGTGTAAATAAGTTGAGAAGTAGGTTAAGTAGATAGAATAGAGTGAGGAGAGATGATCATAGATAGAGTAATATAATAGAGTAGGTAATAAGTGAGCAATAGAGTATTATGTAGATAAGATAAGTAGAGTAGAGAAGAGATAATAGATTAGAATGAGCAGGTTATAAGTTGGTTATTAATGTATAGTAGAATAAGTAAGTATAGAGGGTGAAAGTACAGTAAGAGTAGAGTAAGTGCAAGTATGATAAATATGATATAATACGCACAAGATTGAAACCTAAACAAGAAGCTCAAATCTGTTTTGATAGAAATAAACCGAATAGATACCAAAGATAAACTCATCCTAATGTGAAATTTCGTCCTCACGCAACCATCATCAACTTTCTTTTCTTAAATACGACGAACATGGAATTTTCCTCTAGTTAGCTACCTTGTTAAATTATGAATGCAGTGATAATCACTTTATATTTTCAACGTTTGAACCTTAGAAAATCATTTAAATTCTTTTTGATACGATCCTGCGCTATCTTCAGCTTTTAATTACTTACATAAACTGAACTAGAAGAGTATTAAATAATAGAATATGAACTACTAAAATACTGCACTTTACTAGACACTAATGAAAAATAACTAATATCCACATAATAATAATAACCCCTAACAGAAATAGCAAAATATTAAATTACGAAAAAATACAGAATTTTAGTTTAGAATGTACAATTTACAAATGTTCGAACAGATTTCCATTTACACTCCTACACAGCTCTATTCTTTTACACATATTTTGTACTGCCCTTTGAATATCACGCCTTCGTAAAGAATTAAACCCATTTATAATATTTTCTCGATTCCAATATCATTTCGAACGGTTTTGTATATTTTGCTTTTAAGTGACCCCATGCAATAGTCCAATGGCGAAAGATCCGGTGACCTCGATGGAATATATATATATATATATATATATATATATATATATATATATATATATATATATATATATATCGTTATAATCAGTTTGGAGAATTAATTCATTTTAATATAATACAAGATTGTTCTGGGAACTGGTGTTTGTTAATTTGCCTGTTTTTGTTTTCTTTGTGTTTCTCATTGGTTCCAACTTTACAGGGACTCTCGGGAAATAAATGATCTCCCTTTTTCTTTGCTTTTCCTTCAAATCTAGTGATGCTCAAACCTTACATACCCTCCTCATCGCTTTTACTACCAATATTTCTTTGATGTTTCTCTAGTTAACTTAACCAAGTATCTAGGTTTAATCAACACTCAAAAACCACCCAAGCCAACAAAGTGGTCTACGGCTATTGGGCAGCTAGTATGAGTCCTTAGCCGCGCTCACCAACTTCCTTTTTTTATGTTACGTGGTGGGTTAAACACGTGGCAAAGGCAAGGTAAGGTAAGGCAAGCTGAGGTAAGGTAAATTAAATTAAAAAACAGTAAGGTAAAGTAAAATAAAGTAAAATAAAATAAAATAAGTAAATTAATAAATAAATTGTAATAGTAATACAAACTACCGATAAAGTGGCTGTTTCTTACCTTTTGTACAAAAAATTCGGATACGAAAAGAGCAACATGAGCATACGCACCGATGTTACAGACCGTAATATTATGTAAAAGTTTAACGCGTACTTACTTCAAATAGCGCTCGTGCACAGCTGAAGATGATCATACCACCAAGAGGTAGCGAGGTAAAGCAGGGCCACCTACAGGAATACCGCAATATTGAAACAATGTATAGTTGATGGTCCCTGAAGCCGGGTGCGTGTTCTGAAAGATTAAAAGTCTAGCTAATTTTTACCAAAATAAAATTAGATTCAGTAATTGACTCTATCATATACGTTAATAACAAATTTATATTTACATTTTCAGATTTGATATATTTACTTTATATAATAATTGATTTTACCGCAGGCGATAACTATAATTGTTATGGAAACGTTTAAATTTGTAAGAAATTAATAAAAACACGATTACGTAAGATAAGTTTCATTATAAGTGACAACCTTGAATTTGCTTTCTCATACACATATGTATATATATATATATATATATATATATATATATATATATATAATTCATATATGTAGTAGGAAAACAATCTTGGCTGTGTGGAATTCAAATTGATCAATTTATAATGAGGAGCAGTCATCTATTCATCTCTAATTAGGCCAGGGTTTAAGAAAACTCTTTGATATTTGTCAAGCTTTCGAGATAAATTTTAATCTCTTTTTCAAGACAGCTGGAAACAGAACAACGAGATAAATATTGTTACATAGGCATGTCACGCATTAAATAATCTAATAATAAAATTTACATGTCTGAGGCTAAGATAGAAAGTAACATTATTTCTTAAACAGAAGGACGTCAATTAATCTTGCTATTACAGCGGAAAACACCAATACATAATTTTAAAACAAACAAAAAAACTTTTTTTTTTAAATATAACAGAGAAAATCTAAGATTGTATGACATAAACATCGGTGTACTATTACATTGAAGTTAACATGCTATATTATTAGAAATTAAAATAGAACGACTGAATACAATATTGACAAATTTGTAACCGTGTGGACGGCAGATAACCTGTTTACAATTTGTTTATACTAACAATTGGGAGAAAGGAGATGTTAATATACGATAAAACAGACTAAGTAAAATTCAACTATATATATATATATATATATATATATATATATATATATATATATATATATATATATATATATATATATAATATATATATATATATATATATATATATATATATATATATATTTAATATAGACTTCCATAAAATTGCAACACCTTGAATTTTATTGAAATTTTCGTCAACGATGTCTTTCATTAGAACAAACAAACGATTAAAATTTGAAAACAAAAGAACAAAAACTAAAAATGTTTTTTCAATAATGAGTTGCTCCGCCACGATTTGTAATGCACTCATTTAGACGGCGTGGCATGCTATCAATCAAGTGGTATATCAACCCAAGCTTCTTGAATCCGTAGCCGGAGATCGTGTAAGTTGTCTGGAGGGTGTGGTAAATTACCCAGTCGCCTACCGACCTCATCCCATACATGTTCAATGGGCGACAAATCAGGCGACCGAGCAGGCCATGGGAGGACGGCAATGTTAGCTTCTTCCAAAAAACGTGTTGTAGCCCTTGCCGTATGAGGGCGCGCATTATCCTGTTGGAAAATGGGATTTACCAGCCCCTGAATATATGGAAGCAGAATGGGTTCTAGCACATTGGCAATATAACCAGCGGCGTTTAATTTACCACCAATGAAGACCAATGGTGATCTGCTACCGTAACGTATTGCACCCCATATCATCACTCCTTGTCTGAGGGCTGTGTTGCGTTCCACAAAAAATGTTGGATTTTAGCGTTCTTTACGCAGCCGTCTGACCCTCCTACGACCATCGTGGGCACACAAGCAAAATGGGGACTCGTCACTAAACACAATTCGATGCCATTCTTGCGCCCAATTCGCTCTTTCGTTGTTCCATTCTAGCCTGCGTAGACGGTGAAGTGGTGTAAGAGAAGACATAAAATGGACGATATGAACGCAGCCCATAAGACCTTATCCGGCGATAAACAGATGACATTGACATTCTGGGTCCTACACCTCTCATCCAATCATTTGCAATCGATCGAGTTGTTGAAAATCTGTCTCTTGTGGCCAAAAGTCTTAAGCGACGTTCTTCGCGATCTGTAGTCCTGTTGCACCTTTTCCTCGGACCATTTGGACCAACATCTCAATACCGTTGTAACATTTCGGTTTACACGACGAGCAATTTCTCTTAGCGAAAGTCCGGCCTCTCTCATGCCAATAATACGGCCACGTTCAAAATCAGTCAATTGGGAAAAATGTTGATGTTGACGTACTCTTGGCATTGTTCCCAAGTTCAGAACGAAATTGTGAACAAACAATTTGCAAAATTGACAGTTAATTACACACTGATTGGTTTATTTCTTCAAATTTATTGTTACTAAGTGCAAAGGAAAAAACAAAAAAACTAGCTAGATTTTATTCAAATTTTAATCGTTTGTTTGTTCTAATGAAAGACATCGTTGACGAAAATTTCAATAAAATCGTTCAACAAAGTCTGTGTTGCAATTTTATGGAAGTCAGTTATATATATATATATATATATATATATATATATATATATATATATATATATATATATAGATGTAATTAAATTACATTAAAAATTTTGGTATTTAAAAGGTTTCTAAAGTAGTACTACATCCGGACTGAATAAGGTAATAATAATAATAATAATTTCATGTATGAAATTAAAATCCATACAAAAAATGTAGATTTTTATTAACAAAATTATTCTAAACAAATATAGAAAAAAGTTA